>CM028132.1:263487500-263792500 GCA_016271365.2 Neoceratodus forsteri | reverse complement strand
AAAGCTCCATCCTGGTCAAGTGCAAAAGACAGGTATAGCTGGGTATCATCTGCAAAACAGTGAAACCTCAGCCCATACCTTCTTACAATTTCTCCGAGGGGTAGCATATACACCTCGAACAGCATGGGTGACAGCACTGATCCCTGAGGCACCCCCACACAACAAAGCCGTTGGGCCAGAGGAAAAAACCCTGGACACAACTCTTTGTTATCTGCCTATGAGGAATGAAGTGAACCATCGAAGGACGGTTCCCGATATTCCACATATGTGCCTAAGGAGTGCTACCAACACCATGTGATCCACGGTGTCAAAAGCTGAGGAGAGGTCTAGGAGAACCAAGATGGAACGTCTCTTCTAATCTCTCGCCCTCAAGAGATCACTGAGCACCCGAATTAACGCTGTCTCGGTACTATGTCTTTTACGAAAACCAGACTGGATGGGTTCACAGATGTCATGGATGGTTAGATGGTCCTCCAGTTGAGCTGCCACTACTTTCTCAATCACCTTCCCAACGAAGGGAAGGTTAGAGATAGGTCAGTAGCTGGTGAAACAGTCTGGGTCCAGAGAAGCATTCTTCAAGAGTGGTGTCACCACCGCCTCTTTCAGGGAACTAGGAAACTCACCCAACTCCAAGGAGCACCAGACTATTCGCACAAGGACTGGACTGATGGTATCACTACACCCCAAAATTAGGGAAGTCAGTCCAGGATCTAAACTACAGCACGTAGGGCACACATTCTGAATAATCCTCATGACATCCACGAAATCTGGTTGACTGAAGGAGCTCCAAGAAAACTGAGGTATAGTGAGCTCGCACTGTCCAACCGCAACCTCATTAGAGGTTGCTGGTAGCAGATCCACCCTGATGTTGGCCACCTTATTTGCAAAAAAAAAAAATTTGAGCAAGCTCCTCGCACTCTAATTGCAAAAAAGCTTTCCGAACTTGCAGACAGGCTGGGTTGCACAGTCTGTCTACAGTTCAAAATAGCTGAGCTGGTCGGTTCTGAGCAACCGCAATCTCCCTGGACAGGAATTCTGCCTTCTCATGGGTGACTGCAGACTGATCAACTGAGTAATGGTTGATCAACCCAAAGTGATTGGCATCGAGGACAGACTTACGCTAGCAACGTTCTAACCTTCGTCCCTGTCTCCGCATCTCCCTCAATGTCCCATCAAACCAGGGGGACATGGGGCGAAGGGAGGTGGGGCACACACGGACAGGAGCAATAGAATCCAGAGCCACCGTAACATCCAAATTATAAGCTGACACGAGGGTCTCTGGATCACTGCTCGCCAACGCAGGGGACAAAAGGTCAAGCACCACCACAAGGCCTTGGGAATTTATATCCCGTAAAGGACGGTACATAACCATCTCCACAGGGGTATGCCCTTTAAGGGGGGTGCAAAAACTAAACCTCACGGTGTGGTGATCTGACCAAGTGACTGGTTCCACACCCATGTCAGAGGCTTCGATCTCTAGCAAGAAGATTAAGTCCAAGGAGTGTCCGAGTTTATGTGTAGCAGTGGAAACCACCTGTGTAAGGCCCAGAGATGTCATTAACTGGAGGAAGTGCTGACGAAATTGGGAGAATTCGTCGTCGACCCAGGCGCTGAAATCACTGAGAACCATCAATCTGGGTAATTCAAACGCCATGTCGACGACGAAGTCCGCCACTTCCTGAAGGAATTGCTTCTCATCCCCGGATGGACGGTACATGAGAATGATACGAACGCCTACACTTGCTACCACTGTACACTTGAAGGACTCAAACTCCTCAACTACAACACTCATGAAGCCCAGTTCTGTCTTAAAACAGACCACAACACCCCCCCCCCCACGATCCAATCTCGGGCGGTGTATCAGCAAGTACCCAGCCGGAGTCATAGGCTCCAATGTGGGCCCGGGATTTTCATCCAGCCAGGTCAGCAAACCAACAAGATCAGAAATAATAGCAGTCTTGTTCCAGATGGACCTGGCATTGCATAACACCGCCAGAGCTGGACGAATCTCAGAGGCTGTCCGGACCATCTGCCTACCATATTCAGTAGTGCCCTTCGGTATGGGCATCAGACATGGCAAACCATAATCTGGGTTCCATTTCGCCCCAGGGCGCCTTCTGGATCCAACTACCCTAATGCGGTGGCCCCCCCTTGTCCATCTTCCCCTATTTGCAACCCCTCACCCACCTCCCTCTCCTACGCATAATTCACAGTGGTCTACAGCGCTGGTAGGTCTCAAATTGGAGAGGGGGAGAATAAAAAGGGTGAAGGGCACGAAGAGAGGAGGATGAATAGCACACCACCGTGGGGATTAAAGGCCAACACATGCTGCTACTACACAGCCAAAAACAAACAGAGAAACCTACTTACAATAAACACTAACCACCCCAAAATAAATTTCACCAAATTTTTTTTTTTTAACAGAACGATTTAAAAAAAGCAAAACAAAAAAAACACCACCACTCTACTCACTATTGGATAAATCAAGTCTGAACTTAAGCAGAGGACAACTAAGGTCCCCCCTCATACATATATAACATACCACAAAAAAGTAGTTTAGGTTCTCTCACCACCCAAACCAAAAATAAATACAAAACAAACTTTTTTCATCCCTCCCAGCTCTCTCACAACTAGGGAAAAGGGGAATAAATAATTAGGCACTCTCACTACCACATCATTACACTTAAAGAAAACTTTAACACAAATAAATAAAATCAATAAATCAATCAATCAATCAAACTTTATTTTTAAAAGGCGCTTTTCTCAAAACGAAAGCGCCTGTACAATTTCATAAAACAATAAATAAACCAAGTTTAAAACTAACATAAATCATTAAAAGCAATACTAAAAAGGTGGGTCTTCAAAGCTCCTTTAAAGCTTAGGACAGTCTGGCAATTTCGCACCTGACGAGGTAGAGAATTCCACAGGGTCAGAGCCATAAAACTAAATGATCTAGCCCCTGAAGTTTTCAAATGAACCCTGGGAATCTCTAGCAATCCCTCATCAGTGGATCGGAGGGGGTGGGAAGGACAGTAGGGGCACAGGAGCTCTTTCAGGTAAGTAGGTCCCTGATCGTGTAGCTTTATAGGTCAGCAAACCGACCTTGAAGGTGATTCGCCAAAACACTGGCAGCCAGTGCAGTTCGCGGAGCACAGGCATTATATGGCTGGATCTGGAAGATCCAGTCAACAACCTGGCCGCCGCATTCTGCACTAGCTGCAGATGGCGAAGTTCAACCCCCGACAGCCCTAGGTACAGGGAGTTGCAATAGTCAAGGTGGGAGGTAACGAAAGCGTGGATCAATGTTGGAAGATCCTCTGGAGGAACCAGGTGCTTCTTCCTGGAGATGTTCCTCAGATGGAAAAAGGAAGTTTTGACCACCGCTGACACCGGAGATTTAAGCATGGGGTCGTCAATTATTACGCCAAGATTCCGCACCTGATCCGAGGTCGTCAGCTGAACGCCCTCAAACCATAAGCCTGAGGGCGATCCATCCGGCAGACCGGCCTCACAGCAACCCTTGTCCACGACCAACACCTCAGTTTTCTCCGGGTTTAACCTCAGCCAACTCCCATTCATCCAGTCTTGGATCTCGGCAAGGCAGTTATTAAATACTGACAAGGCAGCATCCTGGCCAGGCACAAAAGACATATACAGCTGGGTATCATCTGCATAGCAATGAAAACCCAAACTGGATCGTCTAAATGGACACAAGGTCCTCTCACCACCTAGATGTCCAAAAAAGGAAAAACATAAAATTAACAAGTCAAGGAGGGAAGTCAGAGGTCTTCACAATATAGGTCCCAGAGTCAATTTCAATCAATAATCCACTAGGAAATGGAGTCCATAAAATCCAAGAATAAGGAGGTAGGAAGCACAAAAAGTGCACTAATCCACGCAAAGTTGCTGGAAAATAAATCCAGGGGTAACTCCAAGAAACCAAGAAAAAATCCCAATTCATCTTGGGCAAAAAAACTTGCTGGCAGAGTCTCCACAACAAACTGAGGCCCCCCTCACTCCCAGCCAGGTAGAACCAGCGAGAGATAATGTGGTTTCAATAAGCAACCCACGAAAGGCCGCATTTGCAGCCAAACCTGGGAATCCAGGGGGGTGCGATATCCCAGCCAGCTCCCTGGCTAGGAGAAAACTCGAGTCCCCCTTCAAAACCACAAATCCCGCAGAGAAACACCCGCTGGAGTCAGGCCTCACATCGATCCCCACAAGCCGGATTCAGTATCACACAATCAGATCACAATCATATCAACATGTCGACCTGAAAACCAAAGGAGTCCCCCTCGTATTTTCTCCTCCTCCAAACTAATCTATTATCCACTTCCACGACTCATGACTCTCCTCTCTTCTCACACCTCTCAGCACAGCGAAGAAGTAATAATCCCAAAAGCTCGGTATAGGGTATGGAATCCCTCAAGTCCAATTGGGATAACCAAAATTTCAGTCCCTCTCGCAGTCCACCCGCCCCTCTCACCACCCGGGGCACAGAGTGAGCGGGATCATCCACAACAGTAGAGCCGGACACAGCAACTTCCCAAACCTGGCGACAACAACCCCAAGTCCAGCCGCAACGTCAAGGGAAAGAGTCCAGCCACTCACATACAGACAGCTTGCGATAGTGTGAATAGAAAGGCGTTGTCTTTATAGAAAGACACTATGCAAAATAAAAAAAATAAAAAATGTGTGGTGACTAGTGGGTGGGTGTCTACGAATAGAAATATGCTATGCCCTGCTATAAGGTTTTCTCAGGTAGCCACTTTAATAACCAGCAAAAAAAATCTGAACATGCCATAACCAAATCCAAGATGCCATATTTTTATGTTAATAAAGCGTAATTATGTGCTAATTGTGAAATGTCCCCCAATTTATTTTTATTTTAGATAGCAAAACTTGTCATTACCTGTAATTTAACTACAATTCAAGATGGCAGTGTGGAAGGGATGGGACTGTTTGGCTACCATATTGTGGGCCATACAGAACACTAAATTAGAGAGTGAAAAAGCTATACATACAGTTCTAGATATGTACTGGATTAGAGAGAGAGAGTTTTTTCTTGGGGGGCTTGCATATAGCATTCTATTTTTCCCCAGTCTTTTGCCACTTTGCCCCATAATCCACACTTCGCAATATCATCTGGATGGGAGATTGGCATGGATTCAAAGTGCAAATCTCCAAATGGTAGAGTCTACCATGAGAAGCCAACTGAGTTCTTCAAGAAGAGACCAGTGGTGAGTCATACTGCGGGTTGACAGCATAAATCTACCAAATTAATTCACTTTATTCCCTTGGAGTCTGAGAAAGTAACCACACCTCTATAATACAACACTGGTATTAACAGGCTTTTTGCGATATGCAGTCTAGTTCCTCTACTTATGCAACCTATCACCCTGTAAAGAATACCCAGTTCCATATGCAACTGTCTAGTTACTTAGTGAGTGTTCAGCAAGTGGAAGTGCTGTGAAGGGTCAAAGTTTTCATTCCATGACTAATTCTGTGGACCTCTGAGCATTCCCCTCACCCACCCAGCGAACTGCAGCCAGGAGTGCTGCAAGGGGGCCAAACCCAACAAAAGAAACAGGCTGGTAAACCTTCTGCAGTAAGCTTCTGATTTCTTCTGCAGAGTATTCTTGATTTTTTTTTCCCCTTCATCTTACCTCTGACTGTGAGGGTGTATGGGTGCTGAGTAAGAGTATGCACATGATAACCCTGATTTCCTCAACTGGTTTACTAAATCTTGGCCCCCCTGTGAGAGAGTGTGGTGAGGACTACAATGATCTGCTGGTGACAATTTAAAAACACATTCTGCAAGGTTTGCATGGTACTGTATGGTAGGTGTCAGTGTGGCTCAGTTGGTAGCAAATCCGCCTCTGGACCAGAAGGTTGTGGGTTCTCGTCCCACACCGGGATTGGACTCGCACCTAAAAATTGCTGGCATCAGAGTGCAGTATTGGGGGAGTGCTGTACCGCTGGGGTGTGCTGTCCTTCAGCTGAGACATTAAACCGAGGTCCCTTCTGCCCATCCTGGTGTTGTCCTGGTGGGTGTTCAGGTGGAAGTAAAAGAACCCAGGGCACTCTTTGCAAAGAGCAGGGAGCATTCCCAGTGTCCTGGCCAACATTCCCCTTCCCATAAACCAGTTCATGCAATTATCCAGGCTGTGAGTGGGTGATGATATGCGATATGGCCGCCACCACACATTCAGTCACTTCACTACCAGTCTAGCATTGCTTGTAAAGTGCTCTGGGATACTGTGTATGAAAAGCGCTATATAAATGCTGATTCTTCTTCTTCTACTGTGGTGAGGTTTTACAAAGCTTAACACCATTTGACACAGTCTGTATTAGTTTCCTAATAAACACCATGAAGGATTTTCCTCCCAAGCTACACACATACACACACACACTTTTTTTAACCATGTTAAAATAAAGTGTTAAATAGCAATGTTGCATGAGCTACTGTTACTTCGCAGCTATGGAGGCTGAGCCCCTGTACCGAACACTCTTCCTATTATTCTAACACTCACTTTTGCTCACGTAAAGTTTTCATTTAACTTAAACTATAAATAACAAAAAATAGATGATTAAGTCTCAAAACCCTGGGTAGCTAAAGGTCGACTGAAAATTGTGTGTGTGTGTGGGGGGGGGGGGTTGTATTTACTTGTGTGCAGACACAGATTGCTGCAGCACTACAAATGTAACCGATTTTAGTCCATTTCTTCTTCTACCACAAAAAGGAGTCTAGCTGAGTGGGTGGGATCAGTCTCCTTCCTTCAGATTTCTGAGCATTAGAATAAAACTGCAACTTTTATTTTTTTTTTTGGGGGGGGGGGGGGTGTTTAATGTGATGCAGTATCTGAGGTTTCTGGCATGTCACAGACCACACATTTGTAACTCTGACCTTACCTTCTCCCAGGTGAGTTTCTCAATGTCCACCAGAACCCTCATGAGTTCTGGGATAGCTAGAGATGGGTGGGTGTCATTTAACTGGATAGCCACCTGAGAAGAGAGAAACAACGCAAGGTCACTTGGCAGCAGCCCATCAAAGGAAAATGTATTCAACAGAAATGTTGGATTAGCTGAACTAAAGGGAGTATAAATCACATTCTGCGGAGTGATACAATATACATGATTATGCCATAGGTTATGCCAAGGTGTGTGTTACTGTGGGATAATGACACACCTTGGTATATGAGGCACAAAGCAACCCAGAGTGCCTTATGCAACCGAGATGTGCTGTTATCTTACAGCTGCAGACACCCTAGACTGTCTTTTTGTGATTATACATAGATGCATAGATAGTGTCGGCAGATAAGGGCCTATGGCCCACCCAGTCTGCCCATTTGAGCTTGTAAGTTCAGTTTGTTTTCCTAGAAGTCTGTTGCACCTTACCCCTGACCTCCAGAATTCCTTTATGTCTATCCCATGCATTCTTAAATCCCGTGATTGTTTCAGCCCCCACCACTTCCTTTGGCAGGGTGTTCCACTTGTCCACCACCTTGCTCTGTGAAGAAATTCTTCTCATGTTTCTCTGAATCGCCTCCTCCAACTTCATCCCATGCCTCTAGTCCTGGAACATCTTTTTCGCTTAAAAATAGTGTTTTCCTGCACCCTGTTCCTCCCTGTAAGATACTTGTATGTCTCTATCATATCCCCTCTCTCTCTCCTCTCCTCCAGGGAGTACATGTTCAGTTCCTTCAACCTGTCTTCACAGGACTTGTGATGCAATCCACGCACCATCTTTGTTGCCCTCCTCTGAACCTTCTCTACCCTGTCTATGTCCTTACGTAGGTATGGCCTCCAGAACTGTACACTGTACTCCAGGTGGGGCCTCACTAGTGTCTTGTATAGCGGAATTATGACCTCCCTTTTCCTGCTGGTAATGCCCCTGCCTATACATCCCAGCATCCTATTTGCTTTACCTGCTGCCTTGTCACACTGTTTCCTACCTTGAGGTCATCAGAGATGATAACCCCAAGATCCCTTTCCTGCTTGGTGCATGCTATATCCTCACCCCCAACTGATATATTGTGCCAGGGTTTTGTGCCCCATATGTATTATCTTGCACTTCTTTGCATTGAATTTCAACTGCCAAACCCCTGACCATTCTTCAAGTTTCTGCAGGTCCTTCTCATTCTGTCTACACCCTCTGGTGTGTCTACTCTGTTACAGAGCTTTGTGTCATCAGCGAACAGTGAAATTCTGCCTTCTAGGTCCTGCGCCATGTCACTGATGAAGATGTTGAATAGGACCGGTCCCAGCACTGATCCCTGTGGTACCCCACTGGTCACTCTTCCCTCTGTGGAGTGACAGCCATTTACCACCACCCTCTGTGTCCTGCCACCCAGCCAGTTACCTACCCACCACACTACTGTCCTGCCCACACCCATATTCCCCAGTTTGTGTAATAGTCTTCTATGTGGCACAGTGTCAGAGACCTTGCTGAAGTCCAGATAGGCCATGTCCACTGCCTTCCCCTGATCCACCTCCCTAGTCACCCAGTCAAAAAATTCAATGAGGTTGGTCTGACATGACCTCCCCCTGGTGAAACCATGCTGCCTTGGGTCCTGTAGTCCATTGACAACCAGATGTTCCACCAATCTCTCCTTCAGTAGTGCTTCCATGATCTTCCCCACTAAAAAACAGTTCCTCTAAAAAAACGAGCAGTGAGGTTCAGAAAGTTTAACAGTTCTGACCTGTGCTGTTTTGCTGGAATAATACAGTTACATGATCATATGTGACCACTCCCAAGTCTTGGTTTCTCTGAACTATTTAATAATGCAGAATATGGCATTCAACTAACTGTTCAAGGTACAGTACTTGCTAACTGGATTGAAGTGTCTATACTGTCTCTCGAAAGTACCACAGTGATAACTTGGTAGGGAACATCTCTCTCTCTCTCCCCCCGTCTGCCTGTCTGTCTCTCTCTCTCCTTCCTTCTTCCCGTCTGTCTCCCCATCTCTCCATCTGTTTCCCCGTCTCTCCATCTGTCTCTCAAATGTTTCACCAGAAAAGACATACTAAGCTGGTGACAGCTTGTTTCTAGATGCAACCTGGGGAAAGGACGGTGCAAGAGTATACAATACCAAAGCTGCAATGATAAACAAAATACAATAAGGTGCAGAGTAATTTAAAATATAATACAGTAAAGCAGGCCCTTTGACTCTGTGCCCACAAAAGGTTGATCAGGAAGTTGGTAGATCTTGAAGTTGGGGAAAAGATGGCCAGATGGGTGGAAAACTGGCTGAGGGACAGAACCCAGAGGGTGGCTGCGAGGGGGAGAGTTATCTGGCACCAAAGAGGTAATCAGTGGGGTCCCAATGGGCTCGGTGCTGGAGCCAGTGTTGTTCAGTGTCTTCATCAGTGACATTGGGGATGGTATTAAGGACAAAATGTGCCTATTTGCGGATGACACCAAGCTCTGTGGGAGAGTGGACACAGCTGAATGGAATGTAGGACTTGCAGGAAGATCTGGAAAAGCTGGGGAGGTGGTCCAGGATCTGACAGCTTGGCTTCAATGCCAAGAAATGAAAAGTTCTGCATACTGGAGCCAAGAATCCCAGGACAGAGTACTACCCAGGTTGAGCCACAGTATCTGTATCAGAGGAGGAGAAGGACCTGGGAGTGATGATCACTAGTGACCTGAAGCACTCCATGCAGTGCAAGAAAGCAGCAGCAAAGGCAAACAAGATGCTGCGATGCATATCTAGGGGGATCAGTAGGAGGAGACAGGAGGTTATACTGTCCTTGTACAGGTCACTGGTAAGGCTGCATCTAGAGTATGGAGTTCAGTACTGGTGCCCACACCTCAAAAATGACATTAACCTGCTGAAGAAGGTCCAGAGGAGGACTACAAAGATGATAGTGGGTCAGCAAGGTAACGCATACGAGGAAAGGTTGAGGCACTGAACATGTACTCCTGGAAGACGAGAGAGAAAGGAGGGAGGAGGAGCGGGGGGGGGAGACTATGACTGGGACCGTGAAGTACTTGAAAGGGATAAATAAGGTTGATAAGGAGAGTCTCTTTAAGCTGAGGGCAACCATAACCCAAGTGGGCACAGTCTTAAGCTGGAGGGTGGGAGGTTTAGAAGGGAGGTCAGAAAGCACTTCTTCATAGTGAAGGTGGTGGACACTTGGAATGCGTTGCCAGAAGAGGTCATCTTGTTGAAGACAGTGAGCAGCTTTAAGAGAGTCTGGGATAGGCATAGGTGGACTGTAAGGATCATGGTTAGGAGGATGGGAGGAGTGGGAAGGGAGGGCAGGGACATTAGCTCAAGCTGTGGACCCTGCAATATGATCAGACTTGATAGACCAAATGGCCTTCTTCTGCTGGCTTCTTCATATGTTCGTATGTATGTTCAGATGACACAAAATTCGGGTAGATGGTCTACGGCAACCCAATAAGGGTGAGAGGACAATAAAATATAATGCTAAACAATACAATATGGTTCAAGTGAAATTCAATGCAGGCACATGTTCAGGAGCAGATTAATGACACCCAAACTGTGTGAAAGTGAAAGAGTAGACAGTGCAGTACAATACAGTACAGTTCAAAAAGAATACAAAAACACTCATTCATTAACAGCATAGCAATGGCACACAGACTGGGATCTAAGGTAGACACAAAGATTGTTTGTGGTGGCATCCAACAGGTGGGGAGGATAGGGATGCTAAGGTCAGGGATGAGGTACAGTTACAGGAGGGGTAGAAAAGTCATGAAGACGAGTCCTGAAGGAGGAGAACAAACAGGCTGAGCAGATATAGGAAGAGAGGACCACAATGTGGGTAAACCATATGAGAAGGCAGCTTGACCCACAGTAGTCTTCATAGAGGGGAGAGAACCAAAATGGGAAGCAATGTTCTGGAGAAGTCAGAAGAAAAGGGGGAGGAGACAGAAGAGAAGAGCAGAGAGCTTTTTTGGGGGGGGGGGCCAAACTAGAATCTGGAGATGACAAAGGCACAAGAAGGTGAGGTCTCTGCATCAAGGGATAAAGAGCGAGGGAGGAGTGAAGAGAGCAGTGGTGGGTATGAGGAGGGCAAGGCAAAACAGCAGAAGTAGTGAAAGAGAAGGTACAGTCTGGCAATGGTGGAATTAAAAGCTGTGCTGGAGACAACATCACCATGGTTGACAGTGGGGGAGGATCATCTTCCAAACCAGCTCTCAGCAGGCAGGAAGTGGGATACTGGCTTTGTTCCCGTAGAGTACATCCAGTATTATTTACCCTCTTCCCTTCTCCGAAGAGGGTACATATAGCCACATTTACTCATGGGTCATTTCTGAGAAGCCTACAGAAGGACTGCTTGGACATGAGCACCTGATGACAAGCACAACCACACCAGTGGACAATGCCTTTCAAACGTCTGTGATTGGACACTATACAGGCCAGGGAGCATATGTTCCCATGCATAGATCTTACATCAAAGTGTTTTTTTTTTTTTAATACTAAATGCTGTTTTTTTTTTTTTTGTTTTGGGTTCATTTTCTTCAGCAGGCAAATTACATCACATTCAGTTTTGTTCATTACACTGATCAATCCAGTTCCATACAAGCAATTTCTACCTGCTGAAAAAAAAAAAAATAGTAGCCAGTATTTCAGTTAAAAAAATAACATCTTATTATTTTCAATTAAGATACTTATGAAGATACTAACTTAACAACCTCCCTTCAATCTGCTATCCTGAAAATTTCCCTGGAGCACTTTAGTGGTGCAATGCAGCTCCTTCTCCAGGTGCAGACATCATATGAAACCCAGGAAATGGGGTCAATTTTTAAAGGGCTGGAGATGCTCAGGGACTATGTACCATGTAGCAACCCACTGGGGCAGAGAAAAACTCTCTGCACTGCTGGACAAGCTATTTTCAACCCATGCTGCGCACAGGTGGCAGGCAGAGCTGCAGAGGATGTTACACCCAATAATACCAGGTGTAGCATTTCGGTGCAGCTGTGCATGAAAAACATCCGTAAGTTGCCACACGCTGCAGAGCTGGTCACAAACTGGCTCCATGTACAAAAATACCACACAGTGATATTCACCAGTTTCCAACAGAGACTGAATAGTGGTCCCCAAACTTGGTACAGGAAACCACATGTCCGCTTATTTTTTGTTTTGTGTTTTAAAGAGCTACTGATGCCTAAAAGAAAACCTTAAAAAGCATATTAATTAGGTACAGTTCTGCCAGCATTCCATTTATATTTTGTATATTTCTCTTCCCCACTGTTTATTACTAAGGAAATGTGAATGAATATATTATCTTTATCTCTTAGAGTTCCTTTAGAGTCCATCTGCTTCTATACCTTACTCCCTACTTCAAGTCATAATCCTCTGCTGTGACATCACAATCTGTTACCATGGGAGTAACTGTAGTATCAGAAACAGTGCTCTGTTAGGTAAGGAGAAAGCAGCAGGAACAGACAAACTCTTCAGGAGCAAAGATCCTGTTTTCATACAGATGACCTCAATGATAAATAATGGGGCGGAGGACTACAGCACTGATGGGAAATGCAAGTTGGACTGTGTTTAAATACTAGGTTTTGTTAAAGTTCTCCTGAACATGTCACCAGCTCTTTAAATGCCACTGAAAAAATAATGAAGTCTGGGATCAATACCTTGTCTGGAAACGTATCAAATGAAGTTCTGACTGGATCTCGGCATCCAAACTTGGAGGACTTGAATCTTCGAATAATATCTTGGAGGGTAGCTGCTACTACGAAGTACTCCTGCTTCAGGCGCAGCTCCTTCCCTTCAAAGAACTGCAAAGAAAGAAAGAATTGCAGATGTAAGGACAGAGCATGGGCAACACTGTGCTGCTCAACTAACATGGGTTCGGTTCTAGGTTACAGTATTCTCAACTTATGCATGCTCCCCCACCCAATTCAGTTATCTTTCTGTAGGTCTATTTTCCCAGTCTCCCCTGGCTACATTATTAGGTGCTTCAAGTAGTGACATCACTTGTAATCAACCGAGTGTGTCGCACTGCTAATGCTACTACTTCCATGGGCTGCTACATTTATGAAAATGGAGTAGCTACTCCAGGTTTTCAATTTCCGGCAATGTAACTGCCAATGTTAGCAGGGGTATCAGCATTAGGAGCCACTGACTGACTGCAGCTCTTGTCACTGGTTGAGCAGTTTGGTGCTTAGAGGAACAGGGCTGTGAAAGAGGCCCAGGTTTGCATCAACCTTTGCCTCAAACCCTCCACGTGTCTTTGAGCAGGCAAGTCACTTTGCCACCACGTGCTTAACCTCGCCACTGTATCCCTGTATACTTCATGGCAGCAACATCATCATCTCCCCTTCCTCTCTTGGACTCTAAATTAGCTCAGCATACAGCTTTGCATGCAATATTTTATAACAAGCTCCGTACTTCATGGAAACAGACTGATGACAGATAAGGACTGCTTGGCCCACTCAATCTGCCCATTTCCCTACCTACTGGATAAACTGCAGATCCTAGTTAACCAACAGCCTACATCTTCCTACCCCGCACCAGAATTGCCTTATGTCTGTCCCATGCATTCTTTTTTTTTTTTTTTTAGTGATTATTTATCTCTCCTTGGCCACCTGAGCTGCTCCCCCTTCGGGGACATCCAGCCGCTGCCCGCCTCTGCCGCAGACACCAGACTCTGCAGCTTCCCCACTGCAGCGGGGCCGCAGGGAGCCCATCCCCCCCCTAACTCCCCGCGAAGCATGGATCAAGGCAGGTGCTGCGGCGAAACTGCGGACAGCCATCAAGCCGCTCGCTTCAGGCACCATTTTTCCTGTTTTGTCATGTCCCGCCAGTGTATGCTCAGACAGTGCCCCCAGTCTCCACTGGGGGCCGCTGCTGAGCGATGTATTCCTGGATCCACCCCCGGAGAGGAGAGGTCTCCTCTGGATGCTCAATCTTCTCCGTCCCCTGCCAACCCCCAGCGCCCCCAAGTCCATTCCCAACCCGTGTCGCCAGCGTGGGTCGAGGTGCCAGTTTCAACCTCTGCGCCCACCGGCCAGCAGTCCCATGCATTCTTGAATGCCCCCACTGTTTTTGATCCCACAACTTCCTCAGGAAGGCCGTTCCATGAGCCCACCACCCCCTCTGTGAACAAATACTTCCTCACGTTTCCCCTGAGCCATCACTCCTCTGTCTTTAAATTGTACCCCCTTGTTCTTGCACATCTCTTTTTCTGAAAGATGCTACCCTCTTGGACTTTTTTTTTTTTATTTATATTTATTAGGTATTTTCATACACACGTGCATCATCTATACATTGTACAGTACACAGTATGATCACAGAATACAATTATTTGTTCATATTGTGTATCCATACTGGGAGTCACCAAAAGTTATTATTACAAGACCTGGGTTTGAATCCCACAGCTTCCACTTGCATACTGTGTGACCCTGAGCAAGTCACTTAACCTCCATGTGCTCCCAGGTCACTCCTGTGAAAAAGCTTTCAGCTTAGTGTGCTATACCTGGTTAAACAACTAAATAGAAAAAAAAAAAAACTTCCTCCAGAACATCTGACCCCGAGTTAAATAAAAATGCTGTAAAATACATTCAAGGAATAAAAGAACCCAATTGGACTTTGACGATTCCCTTGAGGTACCTGAAAGTTTCCACCATGTTCCCCCCTCTCTCCTTTCCTCAAGGGTATACATATTAAGCTCCTTTAGTCTCTCTTCGTATGGCTTCTGGTGCAAACCCTGCACCATTTTAGTTGCCCTCCTCTGGACTGCCTCCATCCTGTCTATGTCCTTGCGGAAATGGGGTCTCCAGAACTACATGCAGTACGCCAGATGGGGTCTCACCAACTGTCTGTACAGAGGGATGACAACTTCCTGTTTTCTACTGGTGATGCCTCTCCCTATGCATCTCAGTATCCCCCCAGCCATCCTTACTGCCTTCTCACATTGCTTGCCTATCTTTAGGTCATCTGATATGACTACCCCCAAGGTCTCTTTCCATTTTTGTTGTTGTTAGTACCTATTCCCCCCCCCCCCATTATGTACTCTTCCCCCTTGGTTTTTGTTTCCCATGTGCATTACTTTGCACTTCTGCACTACTGACCAATACTGCAGAACAGCCCCATGCAAGTACTTAACAGGATCCTGCCAAGAATGCCAGTGGCACATGTGGGCTTCAGTCATGTTTTATTTTTTTTTTTTTTGGGGGGGGGGATGGGAGGCAGCATTCTTTCTTGGGGAAAATGGTGCCTGCATAGCTTCCACCCTTGACTTTAACAAGAAAATGTTGTCACAGAGGATTTTAAGACTGTCCAAGGAAGTGGGGGTAGGACAGCATACTAATATGTTGCGCCACAGACAAGTCGAATGCCAACTCCCATACAACCTTGTTGCAAGCTGACGCACCACCATCCTGAAAAAAAGGGGGGGGGGGTAAAAGCAGTTCTTCATAGTACACAGGTATGTTATGGGGCCCCTGAGGACAGCAGGGGAACCAAGATAAAGAGGGGCAATTTTTTAAAAGAGCACCTATGGGGGGCATAGTTAGGAAAGAGAGGCGACCAAAGATACATTAATTAGCACAGAGCAACTGAAGGGCCACTGGCCCACCAACAGCAACCAAAGAGACAGAAAATTTAAAGACTACATGTCCTACAAGCAAGTCTTAAAATATGGGTCGGGTGGTTGTTGAGGGGAGAGGTCGACTGAGGCAGTACTACCTCCTGCCACAAAGTCTGGCATAGCATCTCACCATACAACTGGCTCAAATCCATTGCCTATATTCATGGTAGTCACAATGTATATGCCTGTGGCTGGAAACGGGTTACTAACTTGTGACCATAGATCTTGTTCGAGGACATCTCCCTCCATTGAGTCACATCACAAACTGTAAGCCGCTCGCATCACGACCACCAGAAAAAATTTTGCTAGCTAGGGCCACTCACATTGACATGCATCATCACTGCCTCTGTAACTTGAGTGAACCCATCATGCCTCAGTTCTTTCTCCCACCAACTGCTCAGGTCCACTGCTGCTAAGAACACAGTTGAGCTTTACAAGTATCACTAACACTTATTTTTCAGTTTGTTACTTTAACTGATTTATGCCACAGATGAAAGAAAAGGAACTGCTCCATTATTGCCGTTACAGTAAAGTTAATATCTACAAATTTGGTGACTAATCCTGTGCATTAGTTGCTAAGGCCTTGCTCACAATGTGAAGGCTTGCAGCATTGGACAGGGCTTTAACCAGGCCACTCAGACGTCACAAGAAGGTCTTGTAACTATCTAAAATCAAGGTTATGAAAAAGCAAAAGTGCATGTCCCAGGCTTCATTGTTGTTTCCCACCCCACCTCTCCATGGCTCACAATCGATTCAGTGTTCTCTGCCATTCACAGCATCGGCTGCTGATTCTACCAAGAAAAATAATTTGTCAATGCCGAATGTTTGCTTGCTGGTATTGGTATTGGTACTGCAGGAGTTAGAGAGATGCATAATAAGAATGGCAGTGAAGTACTGAACTAACGCCAACCCCAACCCCCACCCTGCAGAGACTGACAGGCATTGGGGTGCATCTTTGGGTCGTTGCCCATAACAGTCATGCCATTCCACCTCACCCCACCCTGCAGACACTGACAGGTGTCACGGTGTGCCTTGGGGTCTTCGGCCCTTACGCTCACCCCATTCCATAAGGAAATAAGAAGTGATCGTTGCAGTATAGAAGAATAGGGTGAACGTTAGGGCCGAAGACCCCAAAGCACACCTCGATGCCTGTCAGTGACTGCAGGGTAGGAGTGGAATGGCATGAGCATTATAGCCGACGACCCCAAGCCACACACCCAGACACCTGTCAGTCTGTACAGGGTTGGGCGTTACGGTTAGAAACCCTAATGCCCCAGGCGTTTGTTGGTATTTTTGCTCCAGATTTTCAACATGGGCTTTTGGGGACCCCACCTCATGAACAGTGGCACTATCATTTTGTTACTCAGTCCCAAAAGGTGATTTCGCACAGTGAATGCGCGATTCGGCACAACAGGTGCGAAGAGACATTTTGGGCAGCATGTGAAAAATGATATCTGTACTATTCATGAGGAGGTGTGAAAGAATGACAACACTGAAAATCTGGAGTGAAAATATTAAAAATTGGGGAAGTTACAAGCATGCATAGAAACTATGTAACAAATGCTTGTAATGCAGTCATTTTTTGGAACCTTTTCACCAGATTTTCAACATGGCCTTTTTGGGACCTCCCCTCATGAACAGTGGCAACTTGATTTCTTTAATCTGTTCCAAAAGTTTATTTCATGCAGCAACTGTGCCATTCTGCACCACAGGTGCGAAAACACATTTCGGGCAGGATGCAAAAAACGACAGCTGTACTGTTCATAAAAAGATGTGAGAAAATGGAATGTTGGAAATTTGGAGTGAAAATACTAAAAATTGGCAAAGTTACAAGCATGCATACAAACTGCACAACACACGCTCATAACGCAGTCATTTTTTGGAGATTTTTCACCAAACTTGCAACATGGGCTTTTTGGGACCCCACCCCATGAACACTGGCACTGTCATTTCGTTAATCCGTCCCAAAAGGTGATTCCGTGCAGCAACCGCAAAATCACCTTTTGGGACCGAAAAACAAAATGACAGTGCCAGTGTTTATGAGGTGGGGTCGCAAGAACCCCATGTTGAAAATTTGGGACCAAAACTCCCAAAAATGGCGGAGATAGCAACCTAAGTTGAAAGCACCCCAGTGACTGCCATTATAAGGCTTACCGTGATTTTCTTCAGTTTGAGGTCAACTTTGAAGAGTGTAGATGTGCTCCCGGTCCACAGAAGGTCACAACGCCGACCTCCAGAGGTAAGCATGGGGTGACGGGGGTGCGGGGAGCACAGAGGGAGGGTTGGGATGGAGAAGGAGGCAGCGAGAATGATGAAGGAACATTTTCTTTTTCTTTAGGTTTAAAAAAAAAAAAAAGACCTCTGGGAACAGTTTTCTTTTTACAGGTGAAACAGTATGAAAAATAAATTTCAGCACACTGGGGTGGGCTCCCAGTGTGCCAGGCTAGTGGAGGGGGGTGGGGATCAACGCAGACAGGGGGAAAGTTCACCCAGAGGTCAGCTTACAAAAAAAAAAAAAAAGGCCGTGTGGGGGCATGCATCTAACACCCAAGTGGGCATCCTGGTGTCGGAAAACGATGAATTACTTTGGCATACTAAGGTGGGCTCCCAGTGTGCCACAACAGTGGAGTGGGGGGAAGGATGCCGACATGGGGACTGGGCACATCACTGTCAGCAAAAGATATGTTCGGGCTTGGGGGGAATGCCGACACAGGATTGGGCACCCGTTGTTGGCAAAAGATATGTTCGCGCTTTGTGGGTGGGTCATCTGACACCAGGAGGCATCCCGGTGTCGGAAATATAATTAGTTTAGCACACTGGGATGGGCTCCCAGTGTGCCACATTAATGGGGGGAGGGAAATACATGCCAACACTGGGAATGGGCACCCCAATATCGGCTTTGGGGGGGAGTGTGTGGTGGGTGGCAGGAGCTGCCAATTATGCAAAACCATGGCGTGGCTCATTTATTTACCAATATGTTTCGCTGGGAAAGGCACACTGAGCAAACAAGTTGCTAAATAAGTCAAGCCATCGCATTACTATTACTATGTCCTTGGCTCAGAATGTGGCTGGTTATCGGGAAGGGAGGGGCGGGAAGGAGAGAGATCTGCCGCTGCAATGACAAAACTGTCCCTCTGGTGTCTTTCAAGTGCAGTACTCGCTCTGAAACTACCATCAGCAGCAGCTTCCCTGTTGACTGGTGGCCGAGCGCCACCCCCAAAAAAACGTTTACTGGATTGGCCACAACACTGCCACACCTCTGCAATTCTTTACTACTTCAATATGTTTCTTGAGCACTGCATGCGCAAGCAAACATAAAAAAGACAAACCTGCTAAACTGGTAAATAAGCATCAACACATAGAACTGGACAAGCAGAGGCACAGGGAAAAGAATGCCTCTCTGAACAGTCCTACTCTCCTAAGTCCTTTGACAAAGACAGATCCCATGCCCAAGGCCTCAGATACTGCTGCACCTTCCCCCCCGACCATCTCTCAAGACACCAAGGTCCAGGTCTGGTACAAGCTCTTATCTCCTCCCATGGGATCTCACAGTCAGTTCTGCCATTGAGCAGTGTCCAATTGATGGTTCAGTCATCGATGACCCCACCGGGGTTCATCAACAAGAAGAAGCTTTATCAGACAATGTCTGAGCATGTTTAAAATGTTTCTGCCCCTGATTCAGCCATTTATGCCAATCCTGTTGACACCATCTGGCTGCAGTCAGAGGAGTTACCTCTGCCAATCACTGTTCCGATAACAGTCATCTTCCATCCATGCCAAGTCCACTGACGATTCATTCTTCACAGCCTCCTCTGTAACTCGAGCAGTTGCTTATGACTGTCAACAAGGAGGAGTTGGACTACAATCCTGAGTATACAGAGGAGAAGTATAAGGAGGTGGAGGAAGGTCTGAACCCCCTTGATGTGGTGGGCTCTGTGAAGTGGACAGCCAGTTCTGAGTGCTGTATCATTTTATTTTAAATATAAAAATGTATTACTGATTGTCTCTGC
Organism: Neoceratodus forsteri; assembly: GCA_016271365.2. Lineage (NCBI taxonomy): Eukaryota > Metazoa > Chordata > Ceratodontiformes > Ceratodontidae > Neoceratodus > Neoceratodus forsteri. The sequence continues at coordinate 263,772,920 of CM028132.1, read as the reverse complement.
TGAGAAATCTGGTGCTCTTGGGAATGACCTCACTCACCGCCCCCAAACAGGTCTCCGCTAAAAGATGAAATCCATGAGCTAATTACAGACCAGGCCTTAATCAAGGATCTCCTGTTTGTCTGAGTTAATTATAGCTGTAGTTGCTAAGAGGGAAGATCATATCCATCTTATGACGTCTGGAGGCAAACCCAGGTTATTACACACGGGTGCAAAGTTGTAAATGCTCCTTTGAAGCCTGTGTGAGAGAGGATCCAGCATAAGATCAAAGAGCGCCATTTGAAGAACATGAGTTATGCTGAGGTTGCAGAATTTAATACTTGGAAAAGACATCCAGTTTTTTTTATAGATATATTTTTTTATATATTCTGACAGGGAGGAGCTAGGTGACCTCATGCAAAGAGGAGAGCATAGCCAGCTGTTAGACAATATTCTGTTTTACTTCAGGGACACTTCTATCTAGACTCTGACAAAGAAACATCTGTGAGCACTTTAAGCAGGTATTTAGAGAGAGACAAATCTAAGTTCTGTAGTAGGAATTGCACTGTTAAACCTGTTTTGTTTAAAAGATTTGTATGTTTTGTGATATACTAGTTCTGTATTTTGTGCGTTACATATTTTTTATCTATTGTAGTAAAACTATTTTTAAAGCTTACTTGGTCTGTCTTTAATTTCTTTTCTTTACAAGTAGAGCATATATGGTTAAAACAAACACTTTACATAAGCTTGAATGGTGATACTAAACTGGAAAAAGGTAAGCATTTTAAATCGGATGTCTGTTATTACAATTTTTAAGGGTTCATTTCTGTACACCTGGTTAGGTGCCCATAGGCAAAGATATCTGCCCCCCCCCCCCCGGAGACAGAATTATCTGAGCCTGTACACTGGGTACGCTTAATAAGAGGTTCACAGTTTGAATCCCTCCAAGACTTGAGACCAAAGGTTGATTCGAATCCACAAAATGTCAGACAAGAGGATTACCTTGTTCTGTTAACTGTTCACAAGACTGCACTTGGAGGTTGGCACTTTGGGAGTACAGGGCTGACCTGCTGAGTGGGTTTGTGACATGCTCCAGTTCCCCTTTATCCTTCTGCAATGAGGAGAATGTGCAGAGCACTCCCTGATCCCCTCCTGTGGATGCCTCTTTTTAGGCTTTCCTTAGGCATGTCCAATCTAAACTGGGATTTGTTGCGGAGGAGGAAGATTCCACTAAGAGAAATCTTCAAGTTCTTGGAAGTATCTGCCTCCCCCACTATGCTTATGCAGACTATGCATTCAGCTGAGGAGGAAGTCATTCTAGCTGATTGGCACAGACCTTGTGCTTTGCTGACTGTGCCCAAGAATGCAAATAATATCCTGCAGCTTCAGGAAGGCCCTATTATTCCTCTCAATCACAGATGGATTATGTGGTTATAATGGCTACTCATGACAGATCAAAAGAGCTGAAACATATGAGCTATCATCCTCTTGATAAAGAATCCAATGGGCTTCATATCATGGGTAAAAGGGCATATGTTCTGGCATCCCTTGGGACTCCATATTGCTAATAACCAGGATTCTAGGATTAAACAGCAGAACTGCATGTGGAAATCTTTGGCTATAGTAGCTGACAAGCTGCCGGATGGCCTTGACAAAACAGTGGCTTAACAGACTGTTGCCAATGGCCTGGAGGCTGTTAAGCACCTTCTACAGTTCACTTATGATGCTTCGGATGCAGCTGCTTCTGGCACTTGCCTGCACCGCCGCTCCTGGCTGCATGTTGCTGTCCTTGCCTCTAATGTACAGCAACTAGTCCTTAATGCTCCCTTTAGAGGTAAGCAACTTTTTGGCACCAATGCAGAGTCTGCCCAGAGGGATCTCCAGACATCAAAATGACTCTGTAGTCCCTGCATACACTGAATCTTAAGCTACGGCATAGGGGTCAGGGTTCCTTTTGCAGGAACTACGTCCGCCCCAGAATAGGGGTTACCTGGGGGGGTTATCTGGTCAAAAGCCCGTGAGAATTACAGCACAGTAAAAAAAAGGTGCCGAGAAAACAACTTGAGTGAAAAGAGCTACTGAGGAATTATACAGTGGTTATTACAATGCTATGTATGTAGCTCTTTTCAGTTAGGCTAAGCAGTCTACGGTTTCAATTGTGTTCCACTGGGCGATTGTGCCGACTACATGGCTTAGCGGTTCGAGTGACAGACTGTGATTGACTGGAACATCCAGCTGACCCGGGTTTGAGTCTTCCTCCTTCGTTTTACTTTTCTTGTTTTTTTTTTGTTTTTTTTGCCCGTCGTGCCCCACCCCAAACTTTGCCTCCCCAAAGCTGCAGCTCCCATGAAGTTTATTTTATCTACCCACCCACCCCCAAATCCTCCCCATCTGAGCTGTGTGCCCTGCAGGGTTCGATTATTTTATCTGCCCACCTGCCCAAGTTACAACTCTTGCCCATCTACACACCCAAAACAAGTTAGCTATGGATTATGGTAGTCTGTCCCCCTTCCCCTGTCCCACACATGTGCCTATACCCCAGTCGATTTATCGTCCTCATTCCCTCACCAGCCCCTCCACCTTCACTCCCTCCCACTACTCAGCCCCGCTCCCCAGGCACTCTTCTTATCCAATTACAATCATTCCACACACAACTCCCCTCCCTTTCCTCTACCTGTGCTATCCTCCCACTTGGATGTCAAATCTACTCTTAGCGCTCTCCCCTCTTTGGCCACCTCGACCTGCCTCACTGCCTTTGTTACCTGACAAAGCCTACTCTCTTGGCTTGCAACCCCTTGGTATAAAGATAGGTCTTCTCCTACACTTCGCATCTTTTCTGTTTATTCTCACCTTGTTACTACCTTCCTGTACTATTAAAATTACTTGAAAATGCCATGTACACTGAGTCCTTCTATGTACTGCCATGCAAACAATGTTAAGTTATTGTCTATTGTGTATCGTGGTCTCAATGTATTGTCACTCTCATACGCTGACATGGAACCTTTGAAAAAGAGCACATTGCTAAAAGGATATTTCCGAATATCTAAATAAATAAATAAAATAAATAAAACATGCCCCACGGAGTTTATTTTATCTAGCCACCCACCCAAATCTCTCTTCTCCCAAGCCGAGTTCCAAGCCCCAAATCTGCCCCCCACCACTATTCGTGTTCTTTGTTTCCTGCTTACTGCACAGCTCCGGGATGGTTTTGGCACTGTCTGTAGTGCTTGTTTTATTCCTTGAGCACTATCTTTCACTGTTGTTACTGCATGTTTTTTGACCGTGCTATCCTGCAGATGCTCTTTTCACCTAAACCCCTCTAGGGGTCCTGGCTGTAGTTCTCAGTAGCTCCAGGCCTTACCTCTGGTCAATTTTTATCCCAGTGCCCATGTCAGGCTCACCAAAGATGCAAGTACTGGTGATGCTCTCACTGCTCCCGCCAAATTCTAACACCCCCTTCCCCCTTTTTTCGGCACCTGCAGATCAGGGCATGCTGGTGGGGGCTGTATCTCCTGCTTCCTGCCAAAATGGAGGGAGATCACTAGGGATGCTTGGGTGCTGGACGTGCAACAGCAAAGACATTCCCTAGAACTCCTCTCTGTCCCTCTCGTGCACCCTCACTTGCCGAACAGTTATCCTCCTAGACATCTTGCTGGCGAAGGTTCAAACCTTCCTCAGCAAGAGTGCCACAGAGTCCATCCTGGTTAACAACAAGCCTTTGTGTGAAACAACTAAACAAAACAAAATGAAGGAAAAAAAACACTATGGTTCTCAAAAGAGGTGGCAGGGAAGATTAGGGAGAAAAAGATAGCATTCAGAAGTATAAGGAATCACAGAAAGAGCAGGACAGGGAACTGTATCAATTGAAGCAGAAGGAAGCGGGGAAGGCAACCGGAATAGCAAAGGCCCGAGGAAAAGACAGCCAACTCGGTTAAGAAGAGGGATAAAACCTTTTATAGGTACATTAGGGAGCGACGAAAGACCAAGGGAGGGGTAGTGAGGCTTAATAAAGGGAAGGGAAGGTGGGCAGAGAGTGACAGTGAAAAAAGCAGAGATACAGAATGAATACTTTTGCTCAGTATTCACAAAAGAGGAGGAGGGAGAGGTACCTAAACCAAACAATAGAAGCACTCTGGACAGGGGGGGTCGACATCAGTCCATTCACAGAAGAAACGGTCCTGAAAAAACTCCTAAGACTCAAGTTGGACAAAGCAATGGGGTTGGACAGGATTTACCCCAGAATTCTAAAAGAACCAAGGAGAGAACTAGTGACACCACGGACTACCCTTTTTAACAAATCATGGGAGGATAGTGTGGTACCTGAGGACTGAAGGAAGGCGAATGTGATTCTCCTCCACAAAAGTGGGAGCAAGGCAGAGGCAGGGAACTACAGACCTGCCAGTTTCACCTCAGTGGTAGGAAAAACAAGAATCACTCCTGAAAGAAAGAACTTCTGAGTACCTAGAGGTCAGCAGGGCACAGGACCCAAGGCAACATGGATTCACAGTGGGAAGGTCATGTCAGATGAATCTAATAGATTTCTTTGACTGGGTGACCAAAGTAGTAGACCAGGGAAGGGCTGTAGATGTGGCCTACCCAGACTTTACTAAAGCATTCGACAAAGTCCCACACAAAAGATTAATAAACAAATTAGCCAGCCTGGGAGTGGGTCCCAGGGTGGTAACCTGGGTAAAAAACTGGCTGGACAACAGGACGCAGAGGGTAATAGTAAACAGAGTCCACTCAGAAGAAAGGGGGCTACTAGCGGGGTAGCACAGGGTTCAGTACTGGGACCCATCCTCTTTAATGTCTTTATAGGTGACATTGCAGAGGGGCTAGAAGGAAAAGTATGCCTCTTTGCAGATGACACAAAGATCTGCAACAGGGCTGTACACAAGAGGGGGGTGGAAAGGATGAGAAGGGACTTAGTGAGGTTGGAGAAATGGTCAAAAGTGTGGCAGCTTAGATTTAGTGCAAAGTAATGCACCTGGGAAACAAAAACCCAGGGAAAGAGTACACAATCTGGGGGGGCAGGGGGGGTTTACTAACAACAACAAAATATGGAATGGGAGCTGGGGGTAGTCATATTAGACAACCTAAAGGTAGGCAAACAATATGAGAAGGCAGTAAGAAGGGCTGGGGGATGCTGGAATACATAGAGAGAGGCATCACCAGTAGACAACAGGAAGTTGTTATCCCTCTGTACAGACAGTTGGTGAGACCCATCTGGAGTACTGCATGCAGTTCTGGAGATTTCATCTCTGCAAGGACATAGACAGGATAGAGGCAGTTCAGAGGACAGCAACTAAAATGGTGCAGAGTTTGCACCAGAAGCCACATGAAGAGAGACAAAAGGAGCTTAATATGTATACCCTTGAGGAAAGGAGGGAGAGGGGGACATGACAGAAACACTCAAGTACCTCAAGGGAATCAACAAAGTCCAAGAGGGTAGCATCTTTCAGAAAAGAAGAACAAGGGGGCACAATCTGAAGATAGAGGTGGGGGGGGGAACAGGAGAAAGTATTTTTCCACAGAGAGGGTGGTGGGTGCATGGAATGGGCTTCCAGAGAAGGTAGTGGGGTCAAAAACAGTGGGGGAATTCAAGAATGCATGGGACAGACATAAGGCAATGCTAGTGGAGGGTAGGAGGAAGTAGGCTGTTGGTTAACTAGGATCTGCAGCTTATCCGAAAGGTAGGGAAATGGGCAGACTGGGTGGGCCAAGCAGTTCCTATCTGCCGTCAAAGTCTATGTTTCTACAAAATGAACCTGGGACTTTTTTTCCCAGTACTTCCTGGTACCAAAACAGACCTGGGATTTAAAGCCCATCCTAGACCTCTGCAGCCTCAACCAGGTTACAGAATACAAAGGGTTTTGAATGGCTTCTCTGCAGTCACTCATCTCCCTGCTCCCACGAAGGGACTAGATGGTTGCTCTGAATATGAAGGATGCTTCCCTCCATATCAAAATCTGCACATCTCCCGCTTGTGACGCCGGTGACACAGGTTCGGGAACGGACCCGGATCATCAGAGGGACGGACAGGGGGAGAAGGAGTGAGTGTCCCCAGGACTGCTCTCCTTCTCCAGGGGAAGAGGACCTGTGATTGCACAGGGCGACACCTGGCAGAGGCTGGATGGCCGCCACGTGACGACACATAATCAATGCTCTCTGGGACGGGACAGACACTGGACATCATTGCACGTCTTTGCCCCAGATTATAGCGGGGAAAAGGCAAGGTGGGGCCTCTGTCTCCATGAAGCCCTCCCTGGGCTTCAATTACCCTCCGTCGCCATCTCTCCCAAACCAGTTACAGGTTCTGCGGCACTAGAAATAGCGGGGACCAGTGCCGCGGCCCCGCCCTCCGGGGGTGACCGGGAAAGTGACGGCAAAAAGACGGTAGCTGAAGTCTGGGGGCCGTGACCAGGGCTGAACCCGACAGGAGGCCCTACCAGAAAAAGCAAAATCATTATTTAAAAAAAAAAAAAAATTGCCACTTCTCACAGACAGTACCTGTGGTTTATGCTCCTGGGCTTACACTATCAGTTTTGTGTTTTGCCCTTTAGTTTATTGTCTGCACATGTCTTTACTAAATGCTTTTCTGTGGTTGCAGTCATCTCAGCATACACTGACAACTGGCTCCCAAAGGCCCAGTCGAGGGAGGTTGTTGTTCACACACAGTTCCACACCAGACGACAATTTGAATAGCTGGGGATTCCGGTGAACGAGAGATGAAATCAGCTCCTATTCCATACACAAGAGCTGTTCTGGGTTGGGTCCAGCTTTCCTTCCCTCAGACTATGCTAAAGGGCTGGTTGACAAGCTCAATTTTTCTCTTCCAGTGACTAAGACTCAGTCACGTCTTTTTCGAATGATAAGCCTCATGGCTGCTGCCATTCTGACTGTTCCGCTGGCACATCTGCATATGAGTATGCCATAATGGTACCGCTGTGCCCAGTGGGCTCAGCATTCCGACAAGTTTGAGTCTCGCTCAGAAGTGACCCCTCCACCCACTCACTACCTGCTCTGGTGGTTGGACTGCTCAAACCTCGAGACATGATCCCCTTCCTCCGTCTGTCTCTTCTTCTGGTAATAAATGATGGATGCCTCCGATTTGGAATGCGCTGCCCATCCAGGCCCATTCCGGATACAGGATCAATGGTCCCCCTTGGATACAGTTCTACAAAGCAACACTCTTGAGATGAGAACTACTCTGCTTGGCTTAAATCCATATGGACATTTATTTATTTATTTATTTCCTTTTGTCTGCCAGTTAAACACACTAGACAGCCAAGTGCCTATTTTCAGGTGCGAACCGGGAGGATTACAAAGTACATACAAAACATCAGGCAGAGTCAAGGTAACAAACAAGAGCATCCGGCATAACAGACTGATAGGTAGATAACAGCATAAAAGACTTCAGGCATAACAGATTAACAGACAGAGTAACAGCATAATACAGACATTGTCAACAAAGCTAACGATATGGGGGTAAGCATACCCGGCGGGGGGGAATAAGGATAGATGGATAACAGTAGGAGTACAAACTTGCAAGAGAGAGAGAGGGGCCTGGGGAAAAGTGGCATGGATTAGTCTGGGTACCTCCTCAAGAACATCTCAGTTATGTACTACATAAAACCATCAAGGCAGTGTCCACTAGTATCCTTTCTGGAGAGGGGCAATAAGAGTCTGGCAACGGGCAGTGTAACACAACATGTTCCTGTCAGCCACCTTCCTGCTGGTACCAACGCCCTTGGGGATCATGTCAGCCAATCCCAGGTACTCTGCCACGAATGGGGCTACTGGACTCTGTCGTGGACAATCACTTTCTAAAGTGGGGTTGCCAAGATACTGACCTGTTTACACCTTCATACAACACAAAACTGCATCCAGCTCTTCAATCCCTGCACCTCCATGCCTGGCTCCTGAAGCCACACAGCTCTCCTGTTTTAGGGTTTTCCCTGGGGGTTGCTGCTGATCTGGCATCTTGGAAGCAGTCTACTAGGTACACCTACTCACAATGTTTTACAGTATGGTGTGCTGCCAGTCAGCCAGACTGCTTTACACATTCGGTCTCATGATGGACTACCTTCTGTACCTTATGGACTCAGGCCTCAGGTATTCCTCTATTAAGGTCCACTTGGCAGCAGTGTTGGCTTTTCATGACTCATTGATAGTAAGATGGTCGCCCCGCTTAACGTTTCTCACAAATTCCTCAGTGCTATTCTACTTCTGTACCTTGATCTCTGATCTGGTTCCAGCGTGGGACTTTAATTTGGTTCTGGAGACTCTTACTGCGCCTCCCTTCAAGCCTGTTGCTACTTGTGAGCTGCGTTTCCTCTCTTGAAGACACTGTTCCATCTGGCTATGACATCTGCTAGACGTATTTTGGAAATGCAGGCTCTGGTTGCCGAGCCTCCCTTTCTTATTTTCCAAAAGGATTGTGTTATCTTGCATACCAATCCTCATTTTCTGCCAAAGGTCATTTCTGAGAAAACACTAAATCAGACTACTGACCACCTGATTAATTTCTCGACTCCCACGGATAGTGAAAAGAGACGTCTGCATATGTCTGACATTTGACTGGACACTGCTTTGGTACCTTGATCGTACTAGGGATTGTAGACATTCCTCGCAACTATTTGTGGCTTTTGCCACCAGCATGGTGGGCTCCTCTATTTCTAAGCAGGGCATTTCCAGTTAGTTGGCCTGCTGTATGTTTCTCTATTATCAGAAGCGTGGTAAGCAGCTTCAAACAACATGAAGTCTTGCTATATTATGACAATTGCAGTTTTTCCCAGCCTTAGAACTGCTCTGGAGGTGAAAGAGTTAACTTCCATGCCATGCATGGAACTTGGAGCGCGAGCTCGGTTAGAAAAGCTCTGTCTGGATCATTTCAAACTGAAACTGTCAGATTCTTTACTCCGCCTCACTGAACAGTCGCTCCGGAGATTCCTCCTACTGCTCGGTTCATTTCTCGGTTTAAAAGTGTTTTTCTCGGTTAAATTCAACCGCGATTATAATTATTTTAACCACAAACCGATCGGTTCAAGCTCTGTCTGTGGTATTGTAAGTAATAGACAGGTTTATTTCTGTGTGGAACTTGTAAATGTTTATCGGTTCGGTTTGAACCGATCAGGTTATTTAAAACTTTTCTAAATTCATTTAAAAGCTATTTAGAATCCGGTTCCCAGTTCTTATCGGTTCTAAAAAGACTGATTTCATTATGGTTTTCCACGACCCGTGACACGGTTGGGAACGATAAAGACTATCTTACCTGGCATTTGCCAGAAAAGAGGCAGATTTTTAGTTGACTGGCTTTATGTCTGAAACCCAAAAGAAAAACCGGGCCCACTGGGTTTCAACACTGTAGTGTCTGTGGGAAGCCTTTGCCAAGGCTGACCCACACACCAATGTGTTTATTGTCTGGGTTTGACCACCTCAATGCAGACTGCCAGATTTGCAAGAATTTCCTGCAGCTACCAAGATAAGAGTTGGTAGGCTCAGGAGCGAGAAACGCAAAAGTCCGCTGACCGGATGGCCAGCCGGTTCGGTACCAGCGAACGGAGAATCCCTCTGACCAGGCGAGACTTCCTCGGGCAAGCGAAAAAGCTGACTCAGAGGAGCCAGTTCCAGCAAAGAGAACTAGAAAATCAGCAGGTGTGGAGTCAAAATTCCTTCTCCAACTGCTGCAGAGATAGCCAAAGCAATCTAAATTGTCCAGTCGCTTTCCCCGGTTCCGTCCGAACTGCCACTATCTGGCAAAAGGTCGGTTCGGCCGGTTCCACCGGTTCAAGAATATGATATAGAGGAGTTTTATGAACCAGAGGAGGGGGAGGATGATTATGAACAGTGTGAATGTGATTTTGAAAGTCTGGATGTGCCCACTGAACGGACATCTCCCCAGACAAACCTTTAGGAGAGTCTCCCCTAGGCTTTCTGGGTCCCTTCTCATTTCTGTTTTATAAAAGTTGCTGAAACCCTCAGCTCCCTTTGGAGAAGCTGTGGATGAGCAAGAGGAGCCTGACTTTGTGGAGATGATGGATATCCTAGAGTCCAGGAGATTGTCTTTACATAAATCCTTTAGAAACAAACAAACAAAAATTTTAAAAGCTCCTAATTCTGTGCCTCCTGTGGATAAAAGATGGACAGGAGGTACACCTTATCGGATCCTGATACAGAATTTCTTTCACAGCAATGCAGCCATGTTGGGGTAGTTCAGGCTGCAGCCTGTGATAAGGCTAATATTCCCCTGGCTTCACATCCTCCTGACAAGGACTCCAGGAAGATTGATGCCATGGCTAAAAAACAATACACAGCAGCGTCCTTGGGACTCAGACAGGCAAATTATATGGCCTATGTTGCAAGATACCAGAAATCTAGATGGGATACTGTCATGGCTTTAGCCAAACAGGCCCCTGGCCAGCTTGCCAAGGAGCTGGAACAGGTGGCTGCTGATGGTATTGAGGCATCTAAGGTGCAATTCCATGCTGCGGTGGATTCTAATGATGTATCCTCTAGAGTCGTGGCTACATCTGTGGCTTTTCGTAGATTGGCTTGGCTCAGGTGTACTAGTCTGTCACAGGATACCCAGGCTAAGGCCATGGATTTTCCTGTGGTGGGAAATTCTCTGTTTGGGGAGCAGAGAATTATATGAAGAAAATGGATGAATATAGAACCACTTACAGGAGTGCACAAGCCAAGGGACGGCAAGCCACTCCTCAGAGGCAGCCCCCCAGGGGTAGAGGCAGGTCTTTTCACAGGCCTTTTTACCAAACCCAGGCCTCCTCTTCAGCTTACGTTCAGAGGGGGTTCTTCAGAGGGAGAGGCAGACGGGGTACGAGCAGGCCTGCTCCCACCCCTCAGCCTAAAGCCCCTGCCAAACAGGTACCCTGATGGGATGCCCAGGGCCGATTCTCCATTACCTGTAGGGGGCAGGCTGGCTTACTTCGTCCAGGACTGGGAGTCTTTAACATCAGACAAGTGGGTCCTGGAAGTAGTAAGCCAGGTACTGGTTCTCAGCTTCAAAAAATTTCCAAAGATGAGAATCAGATCTTTTCCACCTGCAAATCCTCTAGAGACTCTTGCTTGGAAACAGAAGTCTCAACCCTCCTGGCTCTCAGAGCTGTGAAAGGGTTTCTCCCTACACCAGGGCAAGGGACTGTACTCCAGGTACTTCCTTACCCCAAAAGACAGGAGAATGGCGGCCCCTGGACCTAAGATATCTGAACAAGCACCTTTTAAAACCAAAATTCAAAATGGTGACTCTGGGAATGACTTTACCCTCCTAAGGCCAGGGACTGGCTAGCTTCCCTGGACCTCAAGGATGCCTACTTCCATATTCTTATCAGAAGCTCCCACGAAAGTACCTCAGATTGAACTGCCCTCAGGCCATTATCAGTTCAGAGCAATGCCCTGACCTTACCTCTGCCCCAAGGGTATTCACAAAATGCCTGGCGGTAGCAGTTGCTCATTTAAGAAGGCAAAAGATTGCCATCTTTCCCTACCTAGACGACTGGCTCATTGTGGGTCAGTCTCCAGACCAGGTCAAGTCACACCTGCAGGTTACCCAGCAGCTGCTTACCTCTCTAGGCTTTCTTCTCAATCTTCCAAAGTCAGTTCTAGAACCTGTCCAGGTACTCACCTTCATAGGCGCAGAACTGGACACAAAGCAAGACCAGGGCCTTCCTTCCCTAGAAGGGTAAGGACCCTGGTGGCCTAGCCTCCTCCTTCACCCTGCAGGTCTCTCGACCAGCAAGGCATTTCTACAGCTCCTAGGACACATAGCTGCTTCCACAGCTGTAGTGCAAGGAGCAAGATTTCAGATGAGGGACATTCAGTTCCATTTGAAAGCCTTTTGGTCTCAAAGAAGAGATCCCCTATCCAAGCTGATCCCAGTAACTCGAACCCTGATCCAGGCCCTTCAGTGGTGGCAGGATCAGAGCAATCTAAGACAAGGGGTTCCTCTCATCCCTCTATCTCACTCCTTGACCCTTACTACAGATGCGTCCCTTTTGGGATGGGGAGCTCACATGGGCGACCTCTCCACCCAGGGATTGTGGTCCCCTCAGGAATCCCTGCTCCACATCAATCTGTTGGAACTCAGAGCTGTTTTTCTAGCACTTCAGGTTTTTTCTGCATCTGTTCAGAACAAAGTGGTACAGGTCAGAACAGACAACACCACTACAATGTGGTACATCAACAAACAAGGGGGCACTCGGTCTTCGGCCTTGTGCACTAAGGCAATGAAGTTGTGGTCTCTGGCTTATTCCCTGAACACCTCCCTCATAGCAGCTCACCTCCCAGGCAAGGACAATGTCCTGGCAGATGCTCTCAGCAGGATTTCCCAGGGCCATCACGAATGGTCACTGGATCCCAGAGTACTGGGATAGTTTTGCCAGGTGGGGCACCCTCAGATAGATCTTTTGCAGCCCAGACAATCATCAACTTCCACTTTTTTGTTGCAGGCCCCCAGTGTTGGGCTCAGTCCTCCTGGATGCCTTCCTCCTCGATTGGGAAGGGAAGTTTCTCTATGCCTTCCCCCCTTCCCTCTCCTGTTCAAGGTGCTAGTCAAAATCAGATCTCAACCCTGCAAGGTGATTCTGATTGCTCCAGATTGGGCCAGACAGCCCTGGTACCCACTCCTTCTGTCCTTAGCAGTCCATCTTCCCCTGTGTCTCCCCAGGAACCACAATTTGTTAACCTGTGCCCAGGCGAGAGTTTGGTATCCGATCTCAAATCCCTCAACCTCAAGGCCTGGCTCTTGAGGTTAGAGTTTGCTGACCTACACCTTTCTCAAGGTGTTCTCGAAATTTAAAGCTTCTAGGAAGCCTTCCACTAGGACTACTTATAACTCTAAATGGAAAAGGTTTTCCATATGGTGCTCTGGGAAGCATATTTCCCGGAATCTGCTAGTTGCCACTGTCTTGGACTATATGGTCCATCTTAATTCTTTGGACTGAGACCAGCTACCTGAAAGTGCATTTGGCAGCTGTCTCTGCTTTTTATTTCAACAGGGAAGCCCTTCTTCTTTCTGCTCACCCTGCACTTTCCAAGTTTTCAGGGGTTGCTTCATACCAATCCACCATTCAGGGACCCTGCCCCTGCCTGGGATCTTAATGTTTGCATTGCTCAGCTGATGCAACCCCCTTTGAACCTCTGTCTTGGCAGAGCTAAGTACTGACTTGAAAACTGTGTTTCTAGTAGCCATCACTTCACCATGAGCGCATAGAGGAGTTACAAGCTTGTCAGTGGAGACTGACTATTTCCTTTCACAGTGATAAGGTAGTCCTCAGGACTAACATGAAGTTTTTGCCTAAGGTGGTTTCAGATTTCCACCTTAATCAATCTATTTCTCTTCCAGTGTTCTTCACTGACCATTCCTCCTCTGGTGAGAGGAGGCTGCACAGCTTAGCTGTTAAGAGGGCCCTAAGTTACTACATAGAGCGTACCAAGGGTCACAGGTTTGACTCCCTCCAACTCTTTCTCACTTACGGTGAGGTTGGGAAAGGGAAACCTGCCACTAAGAGATCCATTGCCAGGTGGATTGTCTCTTGTATCCAATTTTGCTATCAAAAACTGGGTAAGGTTCCCCCTTCAGGCCTGAGGGCTCACTCTACCAGAGGTACAGCTGCGTCCCTAGCTGCGGCCAGGGACATCCCTATCTTAGAGATATATCAAGCAGCTACTTGGAAAACAGTACATACTTTCACTAAGCATTACTCCTTGGACATTCAGGCCAGCAGGGATGCTCGATTTGGCACAGCTGTGCTTCAGAGCCAATTTCCTAAGTAGGTTCTGTCCCTCCTCCATGGAGGTACTGCTGTGTAGTCTGCAATTGTCATAATATAGCAAGACTTCATGTTGTTTGAAGAAAAAATTACTCACCTTAGTAATGTTGTTTCTTCTAATGGAATCTTGCTATATTATGACCTCTCCCCAGCCTGCCCCTCTCAGAACTTCTACTTTAGGGATGGCGTGGGCAGTCCAGTGTTGGCACTTATTGATGCCCATCTTGTGTTTTCCACCCTTTCTTTTTGGGGTGTTTTTGGTGTTGTGTTTTATTTTATCTTATCTTATTTTCTGGTCCCCTGAGTCTTGGTGTTGGGACCAGGAAAATGTGTTAATATTTAAGTAGCCAGTTGGCTAGTGTAGGTTACAGCTTCCACACAGAACCTTAGTGAGTTTTGCTCGTAAAGATCTGACAGTTTCAGTTTGAAATGATCCAGACAGAGCTTTTCTAACCGAGCTCGCGCTCCAAGTTCCATGCATGGCATGGAAGTTAACTCTTTCACCTCCGGAGCAGTTCTAAGGCTGGGACAAACTGCAATTGTTATAATATAGCAAGACTCCATTAGAAGAAACAAGATTACTAAGGTGAGTAATTTTTTCTTCTTGGTCCTGTCTGTGCTCACGCAACCAGTGGGTTGGCTACTTCTGTGGCTTGTTTCCACAATGTGCCCACTGCTGACATATGTGCTGCTGCCACTTGTAGTACTGTTTGTACATTTACAAAACATTACAATCTGGACATTATCTCTCGAAGATGTGCCAGATTTGACCTTAATGTCCTACAAGGCCTCCTTCCTCAGGGTTCTTGGATCCTTCGATCCTCCCACCCTCTGTGCTTTTGGTACGGCTTGGGAATCATTCCATGATGTGGCTCAATGAAGGGGGACATCCTTGAAGAACACAGAACAGTTTCTTACCACAACAGTACTCTTCAAGAGAATCTCCTTCATTGAGCCACAGTGCTTCCTCATTCATCCCTTTTTGGGTGACAGGTGGTTATCCTGCTTGCTCCTTCATGCTGGTTCTCCTCTTGTACCTGAATTGGACATATTTACTCAGGCTTCCATATGTGGTTGCACTGCATGTATACGGCATTAATAAATTTCATAAAAAAAAAAAAAATATCAGCACTGGTCAGTGCTTCACTTTATAAAATGTTTGAAGAAATGCTGAGACCTTCCTGTCTTGTAGCATATTTACTCCTCCTCTCCTACGTGCTTGGTCCTGGTCGCTTTGGTCCCTGTCATTCCAATGATTCTCTGAACTGGTCTCCAGCGGGGAACAGAAGCATGATGGGGTCACCCACATTATACAGGCAGTGATGATGCACGTCAACATGGATGGCCCCCAGCTAGCAAAATTTTCCAGATGGTCCTGACCGCACAGCTTACAGTTCCACGACGTGGCTCAATGATGAGTTTCACCTGAACCAGGCCATCACTATTTCAGTGTTCTTATCCTCCTCTTTCCTGGGGCTGGCAGGCCTCCCTCGGAGGGGCTCATTTTCTGGTCCCTGACTTCCTACACTCAGCCCTCCTGGCAGGTCCCGGAAGCCAGCATCTAGACTCTGGGGGGCTGGTGCTCAAGGCCATTATGAAGCCTGCCAACTCAACCTTTTCCACATTTTATCCCCTCCCATTGTCATAGTTCCCCAGGTGCGTATGGAGGCACGCGCACACAGCAATCCGTGACACCCTCCCTGTTCTAGCCACTCCCCAGCTGCACTACCCTCGGGCCTCCACCCGGGGACAGCTCTGCAGCGGAAGCAACTGTGTCCCCACCTGGAGAGAAGAGCTGCCTTACGGCCACTCAATCAAGCTCCTGACCTCCCCCGCCGACCCAGACTGTTGTTAGAGTGGCGTGAGGTGTGGCATCCAGCGCCGCAACCCTCAGCATCACCGAGCCAGCCACCCTTCCAGTGTTCTTTGCAGCAAAATCCAGTTCTGCAGAGCAGAGGTTCTACAACATGGATGTTAAGACGGCACCTAGTTATGATCTGGACTGCACCATGGATCTCGTGTCTTCCCAGTCACGGCTTTCCTCACATTTGGTGAAGTGTGCAAGGGTAGGCCAGCCTCCAAGAAAACTATTGCTCACTGAATAGTCTCCTGCATCCAATTCTGTTACAGCAAAGCTGGCAAACTACCAGCACAAGGCTGCAGGCACACTTCACCTTAGGAAAAAATGTTCTGTTTGTCCTAAGGACTATTTTGTCTTTGTGAAAGATTATGTCATTGAGATCTATGCAGAGGGCCTGCAGCTCACACACCCTTCTGGCAGGAGTTATGGCAACCAGGAACACTGTTTTCCAAGTGATATACTTCAAATCAGCAGTAGCCATGGGCTCAAAAAGGGAGTCCATAAGCTTCACCATGCACAGGTTCAAATCCCAAAGGGAAGGGACTGGGTCCCTAACCAGAGGATGCAGGTGCAGAAGCCCTTTAAAGAACATCCTGAAAATGGGGTGTGAAGCCACCATTTTCTCCTTACCTGCCGAGACAAACGGATACTGCAGCCAGGTGCACCTAAAGGGTTGAAGGTCTGTGACCTAGGAACTGAAGGTAGGCTAGGTAGTCAAGGATTGTAGACAGATCTGCTTGTAAAGGGCTGAGCTGCTTAGGGGTATACCAGAGAGAGAACCTTTTCCATTTGGAAACAGGTTTTCCTAGTTGCTGGTTTTCTGGAGATCATGAGGACATTCAGGACTTTCTCAAAGAGGTGAAGGTCAGAATCCTCTAGCTCTTCAACAAACCATGCCCTAAAGTGCAATGACCCGAGGTTCAGGAAGGTGATTCTGCTCTGGGACATGGTTAGTAGGCTGTGCCTCAGTGGGAGGCAGATAGGGTGCTTGCTGGAGCAGGTCAAAAGGAGGGACTACCAAACCTGCCTGGCCCAATCTGGGGCTATCAGTATTATGGTCACAGACTGGCTCCTCAGCTTCAGCAGCACTCTCAGTACGAGAGAGAAGGGAGGAATGGCATACAGGAACCTCCCTGAGCAGTCTAGGGTCAGGGCATGCAATGGGACTGAGCCCATTGCTGGAGGCCTGCAACAAAACAGGGGGAGCTGATGACTCTCCCAGGGAGTAAACAGATCTCTGGTGTACTCCATCTCCTGAACATTGCAGCCAAGACCTGCTTGTTCAGTGTCCACTCAAGATATCCCTGGCTGATCCTGCTGAGGCAATCTTCCAAGACATGGTCTTTTCCTGGCAGGTGAACTGCTGAAAGCTGCACCTCCAGGGAGTAAGTCAGATTCCAGATCTTCATTGCTTCTGTACAGTTTAAAGATCTTGTGCCCCTTTGTTTGTTGCTGTAGTACATAGTAGTGGCACACTGTCCTGTCCTGAACTGACTGCACCCTTACGTGAGAGGTGAAAGACCGTAGAGCCAGGAAAACTACCCTGAGTTCCAGTAGGTTTATGTGATCTTGCCTGTGATGATGTTCTTCCATTCCTGAAAAAAGTGTGACAGCCTCCCCCCCCACTGGAAATAGATGGGTGATCTGGACAGACTCATCAGGAGTTTTGATTATGTTGACCTTAGGTGCTAGGGTTTGGTCAGCACATCTGGAGCCTCTTCTACCTCTGCCTCTGAAGAAGCCTCTCAGCTGGGAGAAGTCATAAGGCAGGAAACCACATGGAAAACAATCCCTACCCCCCTTCCACGAGGTCTATAGGGAGTGGAGCCTTTTTCCTTCTCAGTGTTGCTTTTATAGGCAACTTTATACTCCTCCACCTTTTTCATGTATCCCTCTGTCTTGTCACCAAAGAAAAAATTACTCACCTTAGTAATGTTGTTTCTTCTAATGGAGTCTTGCTATATTATGACAGTAGCAGTTTGATCCAGCTCTAGAACTGCTCCGGAGGTGAAATGGTTAAAACCATTCCAAAATAGAATTTTGGCCACGAGCTCTAAGAAGCAGCTCTATCTGTGTTATTTCAAACCTGAACTGTCAGATCTTTATGAGCCAAACTCACTAAGGTCTGTGTGGAAGCTGTAACCTACACTAGCCAAATGGCTACCTAAATAATAACAACCATTGCTGGTCCCAACACCCAAGACTCAAGTCAGGGGACCAGAAATACTAACACAATTCTAATCATATGAGAATAAAACATAAGTATAATAAAACACACACACACACACACACACACACACACACACATATACCCCCACCCAAAGCCCCAAAAGGGGACAAAAATGCTAACAGGGCATAAAGGTGCCCATTCCAAGTTGCCCGCCACCCACAAGTAGAGGTTCTGAGAGGGCAGGTTGGGGAGGTCATAATATAGCAAGACTCCATTAGAAGAAACAACATTACTAAGGTGAGTAATTTTTCTTCAAACAACATGAAGTCTTGCTATATTATGACACAAGCAAATACACAGCAGTACCTCCATGGAGGAGGGCAGAACCTACTTAGGGAATAGGCTCTGAAGAACAGCTGTACCAAACCAAGCATCTCTCCTGGCCTGGACATCCAGGGAGTAATGCTTGGTAAAAGTGTGTACTATTTTCAAGTAGCAGCCTGGCAAATCTCTAATATAGGGATGTCTCTGGCAGCAGCTAGAGACGCAGCTGACCCTAGTAGAATGAGCCCTCAAACTGGGGCTCTGCCCACTTTCTGATAACAAAATTGGATACAAGAGACAATCCACCTGGCAATTGATCTCTTAGTGGCAGGTTTGCCTTTCCCAACTTCACCATAGGTAAGGAAAAGTTGGAGGGATTCGAACCTGTGACCTTTGGTACTCTCTATATAGTAACTAAGAGCTCTCTTAACATCCAGGCTGTGCAACCTCCTCCCACCAGAAGAGGAGTGATCAGTGAAAAATACTGGAAGGGAGATAGATTGATTAAGATGAAAATCTGAAACCACCTTAGGCAAAAACTTCCTATTAGTCCTAAGGACTACCTTATCCCTGTGGAAAGAAATAAAGTCAGTTTCCACTGACAAGGCTTGCAACTCACTTATGCGTCTGGCAGAAGTGATAGCCACTAGAAAAACAGTTTTCCAAGTTAGGTACTTAAGCTCTGCAGAAGACAGAGGTTCAAAAGGGGGTTGCATTAACTGGGCAATGCAAACATTAAGGTCCCAAGCAGGGGCTGGTTCCTGAAAGGGTGGATTAGTATGGAGTAATCCCTTAAAAAACTTGGAAAACACAGGATGAGAGGAAAGAGGGGATGACTTTCCTGCTGACACAAAAGCAGATACAGCTGCCAAATGAACTCTCAGGGTAGCTGGTCTGAGACCCAAGGAATTAAGATGTACCATGTAATCTAACACAATGGGCAAATCAGCAGGTTCTGGGGAAATATTTTTCCCAGCACACCAAATGGAAAACCTTTTCCATTTAGAACTATAAGTAGCCAGTGGAAGGCTTTCTAGAAGCCTTTAGGATCTCAAGAACACCCTGAGAGAGGTATAAATCAGCAACTCTAACTCCTCAAGAGCCAGGCCTTGAGGTTGAGGATTTGAGGTCCGGATACCAAACCCTTCCTGGGCACAAGTCAACAGGTTGTGATTCCTGGGAGGCAAAGGGGAAGATGGATTGTCAGTGACAGAAGGTGGGTACCAGGGCTGCCTGGCCCAATCCGGGGCAATCAGAATCACCCTGCAAGGCTGAGATCTGATTTTGACTAGTACTTTGAATAGGAGGGAAGGGTGGAAAAGCATGAGAAACTTCCTCCCAATCCAGAAGAAGGGCATCCAGGGAACTGAGCCCAGCACTGAGGCCTGCAACAGAACAGAGGAAGTTTGTGATTGTCTGGGGCTGCAAAAAGATCTATCTGATGGGTGCCCCATCTGGCAAAGACTATCCCCAGCACTTGAGGATCCAGGGACCATTGTGATGGCCCTGGGAAATCTACTGAGGCATCCGCTAGGACATTGTCCTTCCCTGGAAGATGAACTGCTATGAGGAAGTGTTCAGGAATAGGCCAGAGACCACAACTTCATTGCCTCGTTGTACAAGGCCAAGACCGAGTGCCCCCTGTTTGTTGATGTACCACATTGTAGTGGTGTTGTCTGTTCTGACTTGTATCACCTTGTCGTGGACAGATGCAGAAATGCTGAAGAGCTAAAAGACAGCTCTGAGTTCCAGCAAATTGATGTGGAGCAGAGATTCCTGGGGGACCACACTCCCTGAGTGGAAAGGTCGCCCAGTGGCTCCCAACCCAGAAGGGAAGCATCGAGTGAGAGTCAAGTCGTGAGTAGGGGGGAATGAAGGGGACCCCTAATCTTAAATTGCTCTGATCCTGCCACCACTGGAGGGCTAGGATCAAGGTTCGAGTCACTGGGACCAACTTGGAAAGGGGGTCTCTTCTCTGAAACCAATAGGTTCTCAAGTGAAACTGAATGTCTCTCATCTGAAATCTTGCTCCCTGCACAACAGCTGTGGATGCAGCCATGTGCCCCAGGAGCTGCAGAAAGTGTGTTGCTGGTCGAGAGACCTGCAGAGTGAAGGAGGAGGCAAGAGCCACTAAATTCCTTACCCTTTCTAAGGGAAGAAAGGCTCTGGCTAGCTTTGTGTCCAATTCTGCCCCTATAAAGGTGAGTACCTGGACTGGTTCCAGAACCGACTTTGGTAGATTTAGCAGAAAGCCCAGGAGGTGAGAAGCTGCTGGGTGACTTGCAGGTGAGATTTTACCTGTTCTGGGGACTGGCCTACAATGAGCCAATCGTCTAGATAGGGAAAAACAGCAATCCTCCTCCTTAAGTGGGCCACTGCCACTGCCAGACACTTTGTGAATACCCTTGGGACAGAGGTGAGGCCGAAGGGCATTGCTCTGAACTGGTAATGACCTGAGGGCAGTTCGAATCTGAGGTACTTTCGATGGGAGCTTCTGATTAGGACATGGAAATAAGCATCCTTGAGGTCCAGGGAGGATAGCCAGTCCCCTGGCCTTAGGGAGGGTAAAATCATTGCCAGAGTTACCATTTTGAACTTTGGTTTCAAAAGATGCTTGTTCAGATATCTGAGATCTAATATGGGCCGCCATTCTCCTGTCTTTTTTGGGAACCCTTTCTACTGCTCTGAGAGCTAACAGGGATGAGACCTCTGCTTCCAGAGCAAGGGTCTCTGAAGCACTTGCAGGTAGAAAAAGTCTGCTTCTCAACTTGGGAAACTTTTTGAAGCTGAGAACCAGACCCTGGCTTACTACTTCCAGAACCCACTTGTCTGAGTTAAAGAAGCCCAATTCTGGCTGAGTAAGCCAGCCTGCTCCTGGTGAGGAGAATCAGCCCTGGGCACCCCATCAGGGTGCCTGCTAGCAGGAGCTTTAGGCTGAGGGGTGGGAGCAGGTCTGCCCACCCTCGTCTGCCTCTGCCTCTGAAGAAGCCCCTCTGAGCATAGGCAGAGAGGCCTGAGTCTGGTAAAGGCTGTGAAAAGGCCCACCCCTACCCTGGAGGTATGCCTTTGAGGAGTGGCTTGCCGCTCCTTAGCCTGGGCACTCTTGTAAGTAGTCCCATATTCATCCATCTTTTCATGTAGTTCTCTGTCTGCTCTCCAAACAGAGAATTCCCCACCACAGGAAAATCCATAGCCTTAGTCTGGGTATCCTGCGACAGACTAGTACACCTGAGCCAGGCCAACCTACGAAAAGCTACAGATGTGGCCATGACCGTAGAGGAAACATCATTAACATCCACAGCAGCATGAAACTGAACCTTAGAAGCCTCAATGCCATCAGCAGCCACCTGTTCTAGTTCACTAGCCAGCTGGCCATGGGCTTGCTTGGTTAATTGCATCACAGTATCCCATCTAGATTTCTGATGCCTAGCTACATAAGCCATATAATTTGCTTGCCTGAGTCCCAGAGAGGCTGCCATATACTGTTTTTTTGCCATGGCATCAATCTTCCTGGAATCCTTGTCAGGAGGATGTGAAGCCAGGGGAATATTAGCATTATCACAGGCAGCAGCCTGAACTACCCAACATGACTGCATTGCTGAGAAAGGAATTCTGTATCAGGACCTGACAATGTGTACCTTCTGTCCATCTTTTTATCTACAGGAGGCACAGAATTAGGAGTTTTTAAACTTTTTATTGTTTGCTTCCTAAAAGACTTATGTAAAGGAATAGACAATCTCCTAGACTCTGGAATATCCATCATTTCTACAAAATCAGGCTCCTCTTGCTCATCCACAGCTTCTTCTAAGGGAAGCTGGAGGGTTTCAGCAACTTTTTGTAAAACATGAAATGAGATGGGGACTCAGACAGCATAGGGGGGAGATTCTAAAGGTCTGTCTGGGGAGATGTCCGGTTCAATGGGCACACCCAGACCTTCCCAGCCACATTCATACTGTTCATAATCATCCTCCCCCTCCTCTGGTTCATAAAATTCCTCAATATCATATTCCTGAACCACTGGGACCGGACGAACCGACCTTTTGCCAGATAGTGGTGGTTCGGACGGACCCTGAGACAGTGACTGGACAATTTGTATGGCTTTTGCTATCTCTGCAGCAGTTGGAGAAGAAAAAATTACTCACCTTAGTAATTGCTTTTTTTCTCATGGAGTCTTGCTATATTAGGACTTATTGCAGTTAGCCACTGCACTTGAACTGCCCCGGAGAGGAAAGAGTTAACTCCAGAGAATCTGGAGTTCTAAAGCGCGAGGGCGCTATACCAAAGCTCTATCTGGGCAGTTTCAAATGAAACTGTCAGATCTTTTCGAAGCTAACACTAAGCAACAAGTCTGTGTGGAAGCTCTACACTAGCCAAATGGCTACCTACTAGTAGTAATAACAACAATATAAGCAACAATAGGAACAACACTAACAATAATAAGAATGAATAATGGTATTATTAGTTTTCCCCTGACAAGCACTATTAGGACCCCCTTCCCCAAAGACTCAAGTCAGGAAGGGGCCAACAAATCACTCAACACAGAAACCCTAGTTCCTAACCTAAATAAAAGAGGGTGAAGGAAGAACTACAATGGCATGACACAGTGCTTGCACTAATTTGCCACCCCACCCCAGTAGAAGTTCTGAGAGGGGCAGGTTGGGGGTGGTCCTAATATAAGCAAGACTCCATGAGAAGAAAGCAATTACTAAGGTGAGTAATTTTTCTTCAAACACCATAAGTCTTGCTATATTAGGACATATACAGATTACACAGCAGTACCTCCATGGAGGAGGTCAGAACCTACTTGGAAATAGGCTCTGAAGCACAGCTGTGCAAAAAGCGAACATCTCTCCTGGACGAAATCCAGGGAATAATACTTGTAAAAGTGTGAACTGTCTTCCAAGTAACAGCTCGACAGATTTCCAGAATGGGAATATCTCTAGCAGCCAGATATGCAGCTGTACACCTGGTGGGTGAGCCCTCAGTCCTGAGGGGCTCTCTACCTAGTCTTTGATAACAAAATGGATACAAGAGACAATCCACCTTGCAATTGTCCTCTTAGTGGCAGTTCCTTTGCCAACCTCGCCCTAGGTAAGGAAGAGTTGGAGGATTCAGAACCTGTGACCCTTGGTGCGTTACAAATAGTAGCATAAGGCTCTTTTGGCGTCCAAGCTGTGCAGTCTCCTCTCACCTGAGGAAGAATGCTCAGTGAAAAATCCTGGGAGAGAGATGGGTTGGTTCACTGGAAACCTGAAACCACTTGGGGACAAACCCTGTGTTAGTCCTAGGACTGTCTTTATCCCTGTGGGAGAGAAAAATCTTCTTCCACTGCCAGGGCCTGTAGTTCACTTTTACGTCTGGCAGAAGTGAAACCACCAGAAAAACATTTTCCAAGTGAGAAACTTGAGCTCTGCTGGGACAGAGGTCCAAAGGGGTTCGTGCTGAGCAATGCAAGCATTCAGGCTCCATGCAGGACCCTGGTTCCCGAAAAGGAGGTTGGTGTGAAGCAACCTTCCAAAACTGGAAAACACAGGTTGAGAAGAAAAGGAAGCAGGCTTCCCTGCTTGCAGAAAAAACAGAGACAGCTACCAGAGGAACCCTTAAGGTAGCTGGCCCAAGACCTAAGGAATTTAAAATGGACCAAAAGGTCAGAAAATGGGCGAATAAGCAGACTGTGGTATAATCTGCTTCTCAAGCGCACCAGACTGAAACCTGTTCCACTTAGAGATATAAGTGGCCCCTGATGAAAAAGCTTCCTTGAAGCCTTTAAAATATCCGTGACACCTTGAAAAAGGGTGTAAATCAACAAATTCTAACTCCTCAAGAGCTGCCTTGAGAAGGAAGATTTGAGGTTAGGATACCACACTCTCCCTGTGCAAAGGCCAGTAAGTCGTGGACTCTAGGCAGCTCAGGAAGAGGTGGACTCTCAAGGACAGAGAATGGGTACCAGGCTGTCTGGCCCAGTTTGGAACAATCAGAATCGCTTTGCAGGGCTGAGATATACAGGTTACTCACCTGTAACAGGAGTTCTAGGAATGGTATATGTTGTTCATCCACACTCATTGGCAGTATCCTTGCGCTTAAATCTTGCGGAAGGTCTTAAGCTTGCTCCTCCCACCCACCGGGTGGTATAACTCAACGCTCAGCCCATGGCGCCAGATCTGGCCGCTGGAAGCTCAGGTTGTGCGCGAGGCCGGGAGGATCGGTGGAGTCGTGTGGATGAACAGCATATACCATTCCTAGAACTCCTGTTACAGGTGAGTAACCTGTATTCTAGGACATGGATATATTGTTCATCCACACTCATTGGCAGACTCTAGCAGTTCTCCGGGAGGAGGAGGCAAGGCACACCCCAATACTTACTTGGGAAAGAGACTGGAGAACCGAGGCCCCAAAACCAGCATCCCGGCGTGACTCAAGGTCGATGTGGTAGTGGGTAATGAAGGTGTTTGCTGACTTCCAGGTAGCAGCCCTGCAGATTTCCTGGATAGGGACGTCCCTGGAAGCAGCCACCGTTGCAGCAGTATGGCGGGTAGAAATGAGCTCTTATCCCTCTGGGAGGCTCATGCCCGTAACTTATAGCAGAGATCTATGCAGGAGGTTACCCACCTGCTAGATCAGCTTGGCTGCAGGTCTGCCAGATCGCTTCAACGTGGACAAACAGCTGGCGAACCTCTCCCAATTTCAGCCGTCGCTCCTTATAATAAGCGAAAACGCTAGGATCAGGTATGGAGCCTATATTCGGCCTCGAGGTGTGATTGGGGTAGAACACCGGCAGAGTCAACACTTGGTTAAGGTGAAACTCCGACACCACCTTGGAAGGAATTTGCGGTGGGGCAGACAACCTTGTCCCTGTGGAAGACCAGGTAAGGAGACTCAATGGAAGCGCCTGGAGCTCTCCCATCCTTCTGGCTGACGTATTAGCCACCAAGAAGGCGGTCTTCCACGACAGGTGAGAGAGGCACACCTGTGCATAGGTTCGAATGGCTTGCCCATGAGCTTTGCCAGTACCAGCAGTAGATCCCACGGAGGTGGGGTTCCCGCACTGGAGGAAATGTGATCAGGCCTTTGAGCGTAGACCACCTTCTCCTGCGCACCGACTGCTTCGGCCCGGCGCCCGGTAAGCAGAGATAGCTGCCAGGTGCACCATAGGGTGTCGTCGACCTAAGCCCTTGACTAGAAAGGGACCATAAATAGTCCAAGATGCTTGCCAGGAACAGGAGGAAGGGTCAAGCCCTTGCCCTGACACCAAATGAAAACCTTTTCCATTTGAAGGCATAGCATTTTCTGGTCGACTCCTTGCAGGACGCCTCAACTACATTGAGGACCTCGTCGGAAAGACCCAAAGCCTGGAACTCTGGCAGCTCAGGAACCAGGCCGTCAGGTGCAGGGATTGAAGGTCCGGATGGAACACCTTCCTGATTGACTGAGAGCAGGTCAGGCGAGCTGGAAACTGCAGCGAGTCCTGGAGCTGAGACTGAGGAGATCTGGGTACCAGAACTGACGAGGCCAGTCTGGGGTATCAAGATCACCTCGCGCCTTGTCCTCCTCGCATGAGAAGCACCTTGTGGATCAAGGAAATGGGGAAAGGCGTAAAAGAGCCGGGGTCCATTGCCTCGAGGAAGGCCCCTGCGAGCCCTGCTGGGAGGCGGGCATGGAACAGACTCAAGCCCGTTCTCCATGGGCAAACAGGTCCACCTGAGGTGTGCCCCAAAGGAGAACAGATGCTGTACTACTCGGCGGGAGAGACCACTCGTGGGATGCAGCCCCTATCCGGCTCAGGGCATCGGCAAGGGTGTTGGAGGCCTGCCACGTGAATGGCTGGAGATCCGCCTCCAGGCTGCATGCGGGTGACCAAATGCGGAGAGCTTCCTTGCATAGAAGCATGGGCGCGTCCCGCCCTAGCCGGTTTAGATAGTACATGGTCGTGGTATTGTCCGTCTGGACTCGGACCACCAGACCCGGAGGAGCGAACAGAGAAGCGGTGGGAACTAAGGCGGACCTTTCAGACTCCAACAGGTTGATAGGCATCGGGACTCCCTTGAGGCCCAGAGGCCATGAGCCGATATTCCCCAGATGGGCACCCCAACCCATCAGAGAGGCATCGGTGCGACAGAGACCGATCGGCTCGCGAGGCGGACGAGCAGGGATGCCCTCCACTGCAAATGATCTGGAGCGGTCCACCACTGGAGAGCATTCCACATCCCTGTGTCACCGACATAAGCTAGTCAAGGGATCAGCGTTGTGACCACTGGCTGGCCAGTCCCACTGAAGGGGGACGCCATGTTCCAGCCGACCCAGCGGACCCACGCTGGTACAGGCCGCCATGAGACCCAGGAGGCGCAGGAAGTCCCAGGCAGGCGCAATTCCAACCAGAAATGATCGAGGCAAGGAGGAAGAACCTCGGCCCTGTCCGCGGGCAGCGCTCTGGCTCGAAGAGAGTCGAGCTCGCCCGATGAATAAAATCACCTGCTTGACTCGAGTTCCGACTTGGCCTCGTTGATAAGGAGGCCCAGTTGAGGAAACAGACCTGGAGGCCAGATCTCTGGACACTCCGCCTCCTTCCTGGAGGAGCTGCTATCAGCCAGTCGTCCAGGTAAGGAGTACACCCGGACCCCTCGGCGCAGCAGGAATGCTGTCACACTGCCATGCATTTGGTGAAGACCCTGGGAGCTGGAGACAAGCCGAAGGGCATGGCTTGGAACTTCGAAGAGATCCTTCTGCTCGAAGCGAAGGAATCTCTGGTGAGGCAGACGGATAGGGGCGTGAGCGTCCTGCAAATCCAGAGAGCAGAACCACGCCCGCGTTCAAGGATGGTATTATCTGAGCCAGAGTGACCATCCTGAAGGTTCGAGACCTTAAGGAACTTGTTTAGAGTCGTGTAGGTTGAGAATGGGCGCCAGCCCGTCCGTTGAACCAGGAAGTACCTGGACACAAACCCTGGGTCTGAAGGAGGTCCACCACCTCTCTACCACCTCCTTCTGGAGGAGGAGAGTGATGTCATCTCGACGAGACGCCAGTGAGACTGGGGATCCGAAGCCCCAGGCGGCGGCTCTGAAGGGTGGTGCCTGCTTTCGAATTCAGAGGCAGGCCTCTTCCACCACCTCCAAGACCCCACTGTCCGTGGTAACAGCCGGACCAGGGCGGGCAGGAAGTACCAAGCCGTCCCCCACGGGGGACCCAGGGAATAGTGTGGCAGCCCAGGGGATGGGGAAACACCCCTCAGCCCGTCACTGGGCAGGCTTGGAGGAGGGACAGCGAGGGACCTCCTGGGCCCTTTCCTCCTGCCTCACTGTTAGAGGAAGCGGTGACTTGGGTTTTGGGATGCCAAGGCCGAGCCTGCTGGCCCTGGCGGTGCTGGGCAGGCGCCGGGCACAGAAGGGCGAAAGGGCTCAGGCTGTGGTTCTTGACCTTTGTCCTTCTGGCGGAAGGCCGAGTCCAAGGTGGCATTGGACTTCTCGATCCTCTGCAGGTGACCTTCCACCCCAGGGCAAGAGGTCAGTCCCAAAGGGAACATCCGCCAACTTGTGCTGGGTATCCAATAAAGGTGGATATCCTCAGCCAAGCCTACATGACAGCCGATCCACGACGCGCCACCGATCTAGCACATGAGTCCCCTACATCCAAAGCAGTCTGGAGCTGCTGTTTGGCCACTGCCCTGCCCTGGTCCCGCACCTGCTTAACGTAGTCTGCAGATCGAGGCGGGAAGATGAGGATGACCTCATCCAGGGCCCAACAGGGCATGAGAAAAATGTGCCATGAGGGCGGCCGAACTGGCCTGACGAAGGCGAGAGGGACGCGCTAGACTTTTCGCCCGACATAGTCCAATTTCTTGGACTCCTTGTCAGGAGGTTTGTCCACATCCCTGGCGTTGCAGCCGCGCGGCTGTGTAACTCAACCCCTCAGCAGAGGGTGTTCCAAAACCGGACAAGGAACAGTGGGACCGCATACTTCCTGGCCATCCTGGCCAAGGCGCAGGGCAGGAAGCAAGAGCTGCCAAAGTTCAGTGCGGACCCACTATGGCCTCGGCCACGGAAGAGCCTCCGTCGGAGAATCCCTCGGTCCAGAATCTCCGTGAGGGGATACCTGGCCCGCTTAGAACGGGTTCGACTCCATCCCGGTGAGACTCGAGATGAGCCGAAGCAGTCCTAGGAAGGACGGCAGGCTCGTCCATTGATTGACCTCCTGAAGACTCCAAGTCCAGTCGCTTGGAGAAGAAGGAGGAATCGCCTTCGGACACGGAAGAGTCCTCGAGAGCTGCCTCTGGCCTGAGCCACCCTTCACCTGCCGAGGTCGGTCGGGAGTGAGGGTAACTGACAACCGATGGGGTAAACCCTTAGCCGACCGAGAATCCTTGGTGGAGCCCCAGTGGTGGCTGTGGGCGGAGGTTCCACGAATCGGTGGAGCAGCTAGTTTTAGCCGAACAACCGACCTGGTATAGAGCTCCTCGGACAAGTCGAGGGGTTGTGTCGGCCGTTCCGGTGACAGCACCACTTAATGGCGGGAAAGGCGCGGAGTCGGCTTATTCCGGCCAGGAAGAGCTGTTGCAACATAAGGTCCTCGTACCGTCGAGCGTAGTACGCGTGAAGCCTCCCCTCATCCGAGGAGGAGGGACGAGGACGAAGCGGCGACGCCGGCTTACGCGTGCCGACCGAGACCGCCTTGTGACGGTGGGAACGGCTGGACCGCCGAAGAGGTCCGAGACCGAGACCGAGAGTCCCGAATTTCCGGGTCGGTGCGGGAGGTGTCGGCCGGAACCGCACTCCCTTCGCCCGGAAGGTCCATCCGAGGGCTCCGGAACCGGAGGCACAGGCGAGCCACAGGATCCTCAACTCCTCCCGGGGAACCGGGAGAGGAATCTCGGCTGCTAAAGGCGACAGCCGTCAATGGGTCGAGAAAATCTCGACTTCATCAGTGGGAGTCTCGGTCAACTGACCTGGCAGGGGACACCGTGAGGCCAGTGGCGAAGCCGAGCGAGTCGGACCGAAGCCGACGGTCGACGGCCGAGAGAGGGACCTTCCCGCTCCCAAGAGCGCCGAGGAGGGACTTACTCCTTTCCTCTTTGGACCGAAAAAGGTCCAGCAGACGCAGGCCCTTCTCCTTTAGTGGAGAGGGACAGACAAAGCTCCTTAAAGGAAGCCGTGTAGGAAGAACCCAGAGAGAGCGGGATAAATGCCGCGGCCGAGGAAGATACGGCCCGCGCCGCCTCCTCTTCGAGGGCGACCATCCGCTCGAGCTGATCCGCCGAGCCCGCCGCCGCGGACACCGCCAACCGGGCCTCCTTGGACTTCACCGGAGGGAAACGCTTCTCGGGACGGCCCAGTTGCAATCGGGCAGCACGGTCTTCGAGGACGTAGGCCGAGAAAGATGAGCACAGGTCGCAAGCCTGCGGGTCGTGCTCAAGGCCTAAGCAGTAGACACACGTGGAGTGTGGATCCGTCCGAGACATCTTCTGCCCGCATGGGCATCTCCGAAATCCGGGAGTCGATTTGTCCATCGCAGCCGCGAGGGATCGAAGACTGAAGTCTTTTGCAAAATATTATTTTAAATCCGCAAACGGAGAAATAGGAACCAGTCGCAAACGCAGAGCGTTAAGGAGGGAACCTGAGCTTCCAAGCGGTAAGGAAGATCTAGCGTCATGGGGCGGAGCCGAGAGTTATACCACCCGGGTGGGTGGGAGGAGCAAGCTTGAAGACCTTCCGGCAAGATTTAAAGCGGCAAGGATACTGCCAATGAGTGTGGATGAACAACATATCCATGTCCCTAGAACTGATTTTTACTAGTACCCTGAAAGAAAGGGAAAAAGGAGGAAAGGTGTACAGAAACTTCCCTTTCCAATCCAAGTGAAAAGCGTCCAGGGGGGCTGATCCCAGCACTGGAGGCCTCAACAAAACAGAGAAAGTTAGTGGTTATCTGGGGCTGCGAAAAGATCTATCTGAAAATGAGCCCCATCTGGCAAGGACTGAACCCAGCACCTGAGGATTCAGAGCCCAATCGTGATGGCCCTGAGAATCCTGCTGAGGGCATCTGCCAGGGCATTGTCCTTCCCTGGGAGGTGAACTGCTATCAGGAGGTGTTCAGGAGTAAGCCAGAGACCACCACTTCATTGCTTGGTGCACAAGGCTGATGACCGAGTGCCCCCTGCCTGTTGATGTACCACATTATTGTGTTGTTGTCTGTCCTGACTTGAACTACCTTGTTCTGGACAGAAGCTGAAAACTCTAAGAGCTAGAAGACAGCTCTGAGTTCCAAAAATTGATGTGGAGCAGAGATTCCTAGGAGAACACACTCCCTTGTGGACAGGTCGCCTAAGCGAGCTCCTCACACCTAACACAGGAGCATCCGTGGTGAGGGAATGAGGAGGACCCCTAGTTTTAGATTGCTTTGATCCTGCCACCAGTGTAAGGCCAGGATCAGGATTGGGTCACTAGAACCAATTTGGAAAGGAATCCTCCTTTGGGACCAATAGGCCCTCAGATGGAACTAAATGTCCTCATCTGGAATCTTGCTCCCTGCACTACAGCTGTGGAAGCAGCCATGTGCCCTAGTAGTTGTAGCAAATGCTATGCTGGTCAAGAGACTGCATGAGTAATGGAAGATGCCAGGGCAAAGAGACTGCCTACCCTTTCAGAGGAGAAATGCCCTGGCTAACTTTGTGTTCAACTCTGCCCCTATGAAAGTTAGTACCTGAACTGGTTCGAGAACTGACTTTGTAAATTCAGCAGGAATCCCAGAAAGGTGAGAAGCTGCTGGGTGACTTGCGTGGGATTTTACTTGATCTGGAGACTGACCCACTAAGAGCCAGTCATCCAGGAAAGGAAACAAAGCAATCCCTTGCCTTCTTAAAGAGCCACTACCACAGCTAGAATTTCAATACCCTTGGCGCAGAGGTAAGGCGAAGGGCATTGTCCTGAACTGGTAGTGGCCTGAGGGTAACCTGAGGTACTTTCGGTGAGAAGGCCTGATCAAAACATGAAAAAATAGGCATCCTTGAGGTCCAGGAAAGCTAGCCAGTCCCCTGGCCTCAGCCAGAGTTAACATTTTTAACGTTGTTTTCAAAGATGCTTGTTCAGGTACCTTAAATCTGAGATGGGCGCCAATCTCCTGCCTTCTATAGGGTAAGAAAGTATCATAGTACAGCCCTTGCCCCGGTGGCAAGGAGGGACCTTCTACTGCTTTGCAGTTCAGAGGAGAAGAAACCTCTGCTCCCAAAGCAAGGGATTCGAAGGATTTGCAGGTGGACCTGTCTGGCTCTCATCTTTGGAAACTGTTTGAAGCTGAGAACCAGACCTATTACTTCCAGAACCCACTTGTCCGAAGTTAGGGACACCCAATTCTGGCTGAAATAAAACCAACCTGCCCACTGGTATAGGAGAATCGGCCCTGGGCACCCCATCAGGGTGCCTGCTTGGCAATAGTCTTAGGCTAAGGGAGGGACAGTTTACTTGTGCCCGTCTATCTCTGCCTCTGAAGAGACCCCTCTGGCGAAAGCAGAGGAGGCCTGAGCCTCTACCTGGGCACTTTGTAGGTAATCATCCCTGTTTTTCATATAGCTTTCTGTTTGTTCCTCAAACAGAGAATTACCAACAACAAGAAACAAATCCATAGACTTTGACAGAGTATCTTGGGACAGATTAGTGCATCTGAGCCATGCCAACCTACGGAAAGCTACAGAAGTGGTCATGACCCTAGAGAAAACAAGATTAACACCAACAGCAGTATGAACTTGAACTTAGAGGCTTCAGTGCCATTAGCAGCCACCTGTTCCAACCCGCTAGCCAGCTGGCCATGAGCCTGCTTGGCTAACTGCAATACTGCGTCCCACCTAGATTTCCGAAATCTAGCCACATAAGCCATACAACTTGCCTGCCTGAGTCCCACAGAAGCTGCCATATACTGTTTTCTTGTCATGGCATCAATCCTCCTGGAATCCTATTCAGGAGGATGTGAGGCCAGGGGAACTAGCCTTGACACAGGCTGCAGCTTGTACCACACCTACATGACTACACTGCTCAGTGAGGAAGTCTGTAACAGAGCCTGACGAAATACACCTTCTGTCCATTTTTTTATCTTACAGGAGGGACAGAAAGAGGAATCTTATAAAATCTTTGTTGTTTACTTCCTAAATGACTTATACAAAGGAAAGACAACCTCCTAGCCCATCATTCCTACATAATCAGGCTCCCCTTTACTCATCCATAGCCTCCTCTAAAGGAAGCTGGGGGGATTCTGCAAGCTTTTTGTAAAACATAAACTGAGAAAAGAGATTAGAGGGAGGCCGATTAAGGGGGAATGTGAGGAAATTCTTTTTCACAGAAAGGGTGGTAGATGCATGGAATAGCTTACCACAAGAAGTGGTGGCTATGAATACAGTGCAGGGCTTCAAACAGGCATGGGATAGGCATAAGGGAGCAATACAAATGACTATGAATAGATAGGTCACTGACAGAGCAAAGGCCGATGGCACATTTATAAGGTAGAAAAGAAATGGGCAGACTGGATGGGCCTTACGGTCCTTATCTGCCGTCAACTTCTATGTTTCTATAAAAAGGACTCAGACAGAAAAGGAGGAGATTCTAAAAGTCTGTCTGGAGAAAATGTCCGCTTAAGTGGGCACGTCCAGACCCTACCAGCCACACATGTATTGATCAAATTTCCTCCTCCCACTCCTGTGGTTCATAACAATTCCTCAACATCATAAACCTGAACCACTGGAACTGAACGAGCCACCTTTTACCAACTGTAGATGGTTCGACAGGACCTAGAAACAGTGACTGGACAATCTGTATGGCTTAACTACTTCTGCAGCAGTTGGAGAGACAATCTTGGACTCCAAACCTACTGATTTCTCTGTCATATTCATTTTTTTTTTAAACTGGTTCCTCTGAACCATCCTTTGCCCGAGAAGTCTAGCCCTGGTCAGAGGGCACTCCCTCTGGTCCAGTGGGTACTGGACCGGCTGGCCATCCGGTCAGCGGACTTTGGCCAATAGTTCCCTGAGCCGCCCTATCTCTTTTCAGGGTGGCTGCAGAGAAATTTTAAACACCTGGCAGTCTGACAGGAGGTGGTCCCCAGACAATAAACACAAGTGGTGTGTGGGTCAGCCTTGGCAAAGGCTTCCCCACAGCATCACAGTGTTGAAACCCAGTGGGCCCGGTTTTCCTTTTTGGGTTTCTCAGACATAATGCCAGCCTAACCAAAAACTTGCCCTTTTTATGGCCGTGCCAGGCAAGACACCCTTATCGGTTCCTAACCGTTTCACGGGTATTTGAAAAAACCCTATTTAAAATCAAGGTTTTTTTAGAACCAATAAGAACCGGGTACCGCACTCTAAAAGCCCAAAACTTTAAAACGTTAAAATAAGCAAACCGATCGGTTCAAAACCGAACCGATAACTAAATTTCCACACAGACTTTACATTTTGTACTTACGGTTTACCAGATAGAGCTTTAACCGAAATGCGGTAAAATAATTACTTTTTGCCAGTTCAAATGAACCGAAAATACTCGCTTGAACCGAGAAATGAACCGAGCTGAAGGAGCTGATCTCCGGAGCGACTGTTCAGTGAAGCGGAGTAAAGAATCTGACAATTTCATTTGAAACTGCCCAGATAGAGCTTTGGTATAGCGCCCTCGCGCTTTAGAACTCCAGATTCTCTGGAGTTAACTCTTTCCTCTCCGGGGCAGTTCAAGTGCAGTGGCTAACTGCAATAAGTCCTAATATAGCAAGACTTCATGGTGTTTGAAGGGTTTTGGACTCCAGACCTGCTGATTTTCTTGTTTTCTTTACTGGAATTGGTTCCTCAGAACCAGCTTTTCTTTGGCCCGAGGAAGTCTCGCCCTGGTCAGAGGGCACTCCCTCCGGTTCGGTTGGCACCGAACCGGGCTGGCCATCCGGGTCAGCGGACTTTTTGGCCTCTCGTTCCCTAAGCCTGCCCAATCTCTTTTCCAGGGTGGCTGCAGGGAAATTCTTACATATCTGGCAGTCTGACTGGAGGTGGTCAAACCCCAGACAATAAACACATGTGGTGTGTGGGTCAGCCTTGGCAAAGACTTCCCCACAAACATCACAGTGTTGAAACCAGTAGCCGGTTTTTCTTTTGGGTTTCTCAGACATAATGCCAGCCTAACCAGAAACTTGCCCTTTTAACGGCAGTGCCAGGCAAGACACCCTTATCGGTTCCTAACCGTGTCACGGGTATTGGAAAAAAACGTAATAAATCCGTTTTTTTTAGAACCGATAAGAACCGGGAACCGCACTCTAAAATATTAAATTTTAGTTTTAAATGAGTTTTAAACCCAACTGATCGGTTCAAAACTGAACCGATAACTTACAAGTTCCACACAGACAAAACCTTCAATTTACTTACGGTTACCACAGATAGAGCTTGAACCGAACGGTTTTGCGGTTAAAATAAAACTATTCTCGGTTGAATCCAACCGAGAAAACACTTTTTAAACCGAGAAATGAACCGAGCAGTAGGAGAAATCTCCGGAGCAACTGTTCACTGAGGCGGAGTAAAGAATCTGACAGTTCAGGTTTGAAATAACACAGATAGAGCTGCTTCTTAGAGCTCGTGGCCAAAATTCTATTTTGGAATGGTTTTAACCATTTCACCTCCGAAGCAGTTCTAGAGCTGGATCAAACTGCTACTGTCATAATATAGCAAGACTTCATGTTGTTTGAACAGGGAATTTATTTCTCAGAGAAAACCCATGGCCTTTGCTTGAGTATCTAGGGACAGGTTTATATAGTCTTCAGCCAGGCAAACCTTCTTAAAGATATTGCATGGGCCATGACCCTGGAGGCAGTGACATTGGTATCCGCTGTCATGTGAAACTGGTACTTGTAGCATACAGGGCTCATTTTGCAGTGTCTGCTGAATCCTGCACCAAATACCTGGAAACTTTTTCACTCATGGCTAGGATGCAGCTCAATAGTGCTTTTCTTTTGTAATTACATTTTATTGCTTTCATAATAAAAAACAGACATATGATTATCTCATGCAATAGATCACACTTTACTACAGATGATACATTCAATGTAACAAGTATTCAAAGTCTATGCATTCTGGATTACGGATGCGGAGGTATTCCAATAAAATTCAAAACCAAAATAAGAATACTATCCCAGATATGATACAACCTAGAAAACTACGGGTGGTCATTCCAATGATACTAATTTAATTTGATACATAAAATAAACTCAACCTCCTGTGTTGATATGACCCCCTCTCTATATATAGCAATACAAACACTTTATGTGCAGTAGGAGAGAGCATAAAAAAAAAACACTCTTAATAATGCAGAGCCTTAATACCTAGATTAAAATATATAAACTAGAGGCCTAGGGATATCCACTCAGGGTCCTACGCAGATATCATCCCCAACTCAATTAAAGTTGTAAATAAATAACCAGATTCAGCCCCATAGCCCCAAACAAACTTTTATACCAACCATATAAAACAGACCTCCTATAAGTTGATAATATGAACATATAATACCCAATCCAACATTAGAAATAAAAATTATTGGGTTGCAAATAGATGGCCTCGGCTGCACCCTCAACGTATAAATACAATGTAGTTAAGCATAAGGCTGCTGCAAGTTACTTGGATAAAAAGTCCCAAATATTATTCAGGTATTTTCGTCCGACTCGGACTCCACTGCTTCTGCTCATTCAAACTCCTTACTAATTGTCTCAGCTCGTTTCCCCGCTTCTTCTGGGTCCATAAATTGATATGTTTTCCCACCGTAGAAAATCCTTAAGCGGGCCGGCATCAGCAGAGAATGGGATATGCCGAGACTTCGAAGTCTCACCCTTACTCCGTTGAATCTCTTTCTCTGAGCTCGAGTGGCAAAGGACAAATCTGGAAAGAGATGTACCATTTTTCCTCGATAAGTCAGGGACCCCGATCCCCTGGCAGTTTGCAGCATAAGATCCCTCGTGGCCATTCCACCTGTGACCAACTACACAGTTCTAGGAGCATCTCCCTGGCTTGTGGTGGCCCTCGGAGAAATGCGGTAAGCCTTAAGAAACTTATTTGGCGAGAGGTCTACATCAAGTTGTAAAGCCTTCAGTAACCATAATAATAAAAACTCTAGCAGACTCTCTCCCTCGCAGTTCTCCGGCAACCTGACAATGCGAATGTTCTGGGCCTGTTGTGCATTTTCTAAGGCCTCAAGTCGATACCTCGGCTGTTAGTTTTCCTGCGCCATTTTGGAGGTTGATGCAAGGAATTTAGTTGCCACTGATTCGGCTACTTCTGCTGTCTTGGTAGCGACTTCAATTTTTGTATCTTGCTCAGCCATACAAGTAACTGCAAGCTCAATTTTACTATCTATGGCTTGCATAGATTTCTGTAGGGCCTTCCACAGAGGGTCAGTCCCTGTTTGGGATTGTGGCTCTGCTGGGGAAGTCGATTCTGCTGTAGGCTGTTTTTTTGACCCGGGACCTGTTGCCTTATTAGTGTGACCCATCTTTCAAGTTTTATATCGCTCGATTCAGCTCTTCAAGCAGGATCTGATCCCGAGTAGTAAATCACTATTACAACTCTCAAAAACTGAGTTTTTTTTAGACTTTAAAACTCCGTTTGTAAAGAGCTCTCTCTACACACGTTTTGAACCATGACTGGGATGTCAACATACCAGGATACACAATCTACAGGAGGGACAGGGAGGGTAAAAGAGGAGGAGGAGTAGCTGTCTATGTAAAGGAAGGGATCAAAGCAACAGAACTAAAGAGTAAACAGGAAGCAGATGAGACACTCTGGGTCACCCTGGAAACAGGAAATGGCACCACAATCCGCATGGGGGTTGTATACAGACTCCCATCTCAGGGGAGAAAATGGACAAGGAAATGATAGAAGGCTTCCTTTAGAATGGCAGAAAAGGGAGATATTGTTGATGGGGACCTGAATATGCCAGATGTTAACTGGAGCACCTTTGCATGAGCATCCAAGGGCAGGGTCATTCTTGATGCCCTACAGGGGCATGCCTCAGACAGCTAGTATTGGAACCCACATGGGAGGGAGCAATCTTAGACCTGGTACTCTCAAATGGGGACGGAGAAAGAATCTCAGATTTAGAAGTGGGTAGCCATCTGGGAACAAGCGACCACCAAACAGCGTGGTTCACGATAAACACAGCCATACAAAAGCAAGAGTACTGGACTTTAGGAGGGCTGACTTTGGGAAAATGAGACAGTGCCTCAGAAAAGCACTAGCAAACAGGCAAGAAGGAGGGATGGAGGAACAATGGGGAGTAATCAAAACAGCCATCACAGAAGCAACAAGCCTTTGTGTAAAGCAAATCAATAAAACACAACGAAGGAAAAAAACGCTATGGTTCTCAAAAGAGGTGGCAGGGAAGGTTAAGGAGGAAAGGATAGCATTCAGGAAATATAAGGAAACACAGAAGGAGCAGGACAGAGAACTTTATCAGTTAAAGCAGAAAGAGGCTGGGAAGGCAGTCAGAATAGCAAAGGTCCAAACCGAGGAAAGGACAGCCAATTCTGTTAAGAAGGGGGATAAGACCTTTTACAGGTACATTAGGGAGCGAAGAAAGACCAAAGGAGGGATACTGAGGCTTAATAAAGGGGAGGGAATGTGGGTAGAGGGTGACAGTGAAAAAGCAGGGATACTGAATGAATATTTCTGCTCAGTATTCACAAAGGAAGAGGAGGGGGAGGTACCTAAACCAAATAAGAGAAACACTCTGAAGACGGGGTCGATAACAGTCCATTTACAGAAGAAAGGGTTCTGAAAGAACTAATAAAATTGAAGGTGGACAAAGCAATGGGGCCTGATGGGATTCACCCAAGAATTCTAAAAACTAAGGGTAGAACTAGTGACACCGCTGACTACTCTCTTTAACAAATCATGGGAGGATGGGGTGGTACCTGAGGACTGGAGAGGGCAGATCGTTCCTCTTCACAAATGTGGGAGCAGGACAGAGGCAGGAAACTACAGACCAGTTAGTTTGACCTCTGTGGTAGGAAAATGATGGAATCATTTCTGAAGGAAAGAACTGTTGAGTACCTAGAGGCCAGTGGGGCAGAGGACCCAAGGCAGCATGGATTCACGATGGGAAGGTCGTGTCAGATGAATCTAATAGATTTCTTTGATTGGGTGACCAAAGTAGTAGACCAGGAAGGGGCTGTGGACATGGCCTACCTAGATTTTAGCAAGGCATTTGATACAGTCCCACGCAAAAGATTAATACACAAGTTAGCCAGCCTTGGAAAGGGTCCCAAGGTGGTAGCCTGGATAAAAAATTGGCTAGACAACAGGACGCAAAGGGTAGTAGTAAATGGAGTACACAGTGAAGAAAGGAGGGTTACTAGTGGGGTACCACAGGGTTCAGTACTGGGATCGGTCCTTTTTAATGTCTTTATAAGTGACATTGCAGAGGAACTGGAAGGAAAAGTATGTCTCTTTGCAGACGACATAAAGATCTGCAACAGGGTTGAGACACAAGATGGAGTGGAAAGGATGAGAAGGGACTTGGCAAGGTTGGAGGAATGGTCAAATGTATGGCAGCTCAGATTCAATGCAAAGAAGTGCAAGGTAATGCACATGGGAAACAAAAACCCCGGGGGAAGAGTACACAATGGGGGGTGAGATACTGGCAACAGTGAAAATGAAAAGAGACCTGGGGGTAATTATATCAGATGACCTAAAGGTGGGCAAGCAATGTGAGAAGGCAGTAAGGAAGGCTGGGGGATACTGGGATGCATAGGAAGAGGCATCAATAGTAGAAAACAGGAAGTTATTATCCCTCTGTACAGACAGTTGGTGAGACCCCATCTGGAGTACTGTGTGCAGTTCTGGAGACCCCATCTCACAAAAGACAGAGTGGAGGCTGTCCAGAGGAGGGCAACCAAAATGGTGCAGGGTCTGCACCAGAAGACATACGAAGAAAGACTAAAGGAGCTTAATATGTATACCCTTGAGGAAAGAAGGAACAGAGGGGACATGATAGAAACTTTCAAGTACCTCAAGGGAATCAACAAAGTCCAAGAGGGTAGCATCTTTCAGAAAAAGAAATGTGCAAGAACAAGGGGGCACAATTTGAAGATAGAGGGGGGACGGCTCAGAGGTAATGTGAGGAAGTATTTTTTCACAGAGAGGGTTGTGGATGCATGGAACAGCCTCCCTGAGGTGGTCGTGGAGTCAAGAACAGTTGGAGAATTCAAGAATGCATGGGACAGACATAAGGCAGTCCTAGTGGGGGGGTAGGAGGAAGTAAGCTGTTGGTTAACTAGGATCTGCAGCTTATCTGTTAGGTAGGAAAATGGGCAGACTAGGTGGGCCAAGCGGTCCTTATCTGCCGTCAAATTCTATGTTTCCATGTTAGTAGGCTGCTCTACAGCACCCCCATAGTGCTTTTCTGATTCTGGGCAGTATAAGCCATATAGGCCACCTGCCTTAGCAGCAGGGAAGCAGAGTACAGACTTTCTTCCCCATATTTTCCCGCTTCCTGGAATCCTTGTGTGGGGGCTGGGTAGAGAAGGTAACCTCTGCCTTATCACAGGCCACAGCCTGCACTACCCCTTCTTCATAGTCAGGATGGTAATAAAGGTACTCAGCATCTTGTTTATCAAGCTGGTACTTCCTTTCAATCTTTTTGTCAATACCAGGATAGAAGTGGGAATCTGTAACTGCCTACAAGTTGCCTTCTTAAAGGGTTTATGCACCAGAAGGAGCAACTGCTTGGTTGGTGTTAAGCCTACCATGTCCAAAAACACTACCTCATCCTCATCCTACACAGTCTCCTGGGTGGAAAGGTTGAGGGAGTTTACCATCTGCCTCACAAAAGCATAATGTGAAGAAAAACCATCCTGGCCCCGGGGAGGAGAACTGAACTCCTGCTCAGGAGAAACATCAGGCTCCATCAGCTCCCCTTCCTCCTCCTCATCATAACAAAATTCGTCCCCCTGATCCTCCAGAATCAGGGTAGGAACTCGCATGCCCATAAGTGACCCCATGGCCTGAATGGCCTGGAGAAACTGCCATGTCTTAGCCAAATCCTCCACAGAGGGCATTTTATTTCTGTCTACTGACTACTCCATTCCTTCTTCAGGAGGAGGGACAGGAAACGTAAATTACGTATCTACTGTAATTCTTGATCTTCTTGGACAAAGTCTTCACCACTCATTC
This sequence comes from Neoceratodus forsteri, assembly GCA_016271365.2. Classification (NCBI taxonomy): domain Eukaryota; kingdom Metazoa; phylum Chordata; order Ceratodontiformes; family Ceratodontidae; genus Neoceratodus; species Neoceratodus forsteri. The sequence continues at coordinate 263,732,643 of CM028132.1, read as the reverse complement.
ACACTGAAGGGACTACGCCGGAGTGCTAAGACCCAGCAGGAGCCAGACTTTTTCAGGAGGGCTGGCGCAGAGGTAGGGCCGCGAGGAAGCAGCACAGCAAGCCTGGCTCATGCCATATAGATTACCTCGGCGTCGACCCTCCAACTGCCTCAGTACCTTATTTTCCGAGGAGGTGCAGCATAAACTAACCTAGTGAAACTAACCTATATTGGACATAAGATAGTCCAAATGACCCATGTAAGAAGGGTCAACACAACAGAGTCTTCATAGCCCAGCTATGGAGGGAGTGAAGACCACAAACAGATAAGTGAGCTCAGGGGATGGTGGACAGGCATGTAATTGAGTGGTCGAGACTTCGTCCAAGAAGATCAAGAATTACGGCAGGTACATAATTTACATATCTTCCTGGACATAGAGTCTCCACCACTCATTCACACTGATAGGAGAGTACCGAGCTAAAAAATACCCCAAGACAGGTGGCAGAGGAGAGAGAGAGAGAGAGAGAGAGAGGCGCTCACGTTAGGACAGAAGTCCATTAAGGGTTGTCCTGCCAAAGGACTGATGCTGTCTGGCATGGACATCCAAGGCATAGTGCTTTACGAGAGTGTGCACAGAGCTCCAGGTGGTCTCACTGCAAATGTCTGCAATGGGAATGTTGCGAATTTCTGCTAGAGAGGCAGAAACTGCTCTGGTAGAATGAACGTATACTCTGCCTTCTAGCTTGACCTGTGCCATGGAACAGCAGTGACGGAGGCATGCTACTATCCATGCTGAAATACACCTGATAGTCACAGGTTGGCCCAGCCAGGCCACGCTAAAGGAGACAAACAGTTGTTTGGAAGTGCGAATGTCCTTAGTTCTGTCTAGGTAAAACCGCAAGGCTCTTTTCACATCCAAAGAATGAAGGGTACGCTCTGCCTCATTCTGAAAGTTCGCGAAGCAGGTGAGAAGGAGCAATGGCTTTTTCAGATAAAATTCTGAGACAGCCTTGGAAAGAGACTTGGGGTGGGTCCCGAGAACCACCTTGTCTTTGTGAAATGCCGTGTATGGAGGGTCTGTGACCAAAGCATGTATTTCCGACACTATGTGGGCGGACGTGATAGCCACCAGGAAGGCTGTCTTCCAAGTCAGAAATTTTAGGTCACACGTAGCTAGGAGCTCACAAGGTTTACAGGTGAGCATATCTAGCACAAGGTTAATGTCCAAGGCTGTTACAGGTCATCTGACTACTGGCCTGGTATGCAGGATGCCTTTAAGAAACCTCTTAACCACAGGAAGCTGAACCAGGGACATGGGAGTGTATAGGCTCATGGTACGCTGAGACAGCACAAAGGTGAACCTTAACAGTGGAGTATTGGAGGCCTGTGTTTGAGAGGTCTAGGAGATACTCTAGCACCTTGTCTGGTGGTCAGGAAAAGGGGCTCCAGGAGAATTTTGCACACCAGATGGAGAAACGCTTCCACTTAGCCGTGCAGGTCTGCCAAGTAGCTTGCATGCCGCTAATAGGATATCAGAGACCCTGTGAGAAATGATAAACCTGTTCCCCTCTCTCTCTTCAGGAGCCAGGCATGGAGGTGAAGAGACTTCAGGTTGGAGTGGACTACAGGACCATGGGTCAGTGGGTTCATCTGAAGTGGAAGTGGTTTTGAGGGGGGTTTCTAATACTCTGTTGATCAATGGAAACCAGATCTGAAGAGGCCAGAACGGGAAGATGAGAATCATTCTGCCCCACTGTGCCTCCAGCTTGAACAGCACCCCCTGAACTAAGGGAAGAGGAGGAAATGTGTACAGAAAGCGTTTTGTCCACTGCAGTCTGAATGCATCCTGACAAAAAAACACCAGGTCCAGGATTTCTGGAGCAAAAGAGAGGCAGTTTTGCATTGAATGGGGATGCAAAAAGGTCCAGGTCTAGAGTTCCCCACTCCTTGATGAGAAATTACACGATGGTTGCGTCGAGGGACCACTCGTGAGGATCTCCCTCTGTCCTGCTGAGACGGTCTGCCAAATCGTTCTGGACTCCTGGCAGGTAGATCGCTCTAGACACCATTCCCACACTCTCATCGCTTCCCTGCACAAGGGGTAAGTGTGTGTTCCGGCCTGCTTGTTGATGTAATACATCACTGCTTTGTTGTCCATCTGGAGAAGAATGGTCTTGTGACAGAGTATGTCCTCCAAGGTCCGAACAGCGTAAAGAACAGCTCTCATCTCCAGAACATTTATGTGGCATTGAGATTTATCCCTGCTCCAACAACCCTGTGTGTGGAGACCACTGCAGTGAGCTCCCCATCCCAACAAGGATGCATCCATGGTGATGGAGATCTGGATGGGCGAAAGGATACCCTACCCAAAGGTTATCCTCCTGAGACCACCAGGTGAGTGACCGTTTTAGCGGTTCTGTCACCTTGATGCAAAAGGACTGTGGGTGTGTTGTCGGTGACCACTGAGTGCTGAGCATCCACTCAGTAGTTCTCAAGTGAAGGCGAGCCAGGGGCACAGCGAACACAGAGGCTGCCATGAGACCCACCATCCGCTGCATCGAAAGTGCTCTGACTGAGTTGTGCTCTCTGATGAAGCGGGCCATCTGTAGAATGTCACTCCTTCTGACCTCCGAAAGAAAGGCTTATGCGCTGCAGGACTCCAGACGGGCTCCTATGAAGAGAAGCCATTGGGAGGGCTGCAGCTGCAACTTTCCCAAGTTTAGCAGGACTCCCATGGACGTGAGGAATTTTAAAGCCTTAGTTATGACTTCCTGAGTCAGCTGTCTGGAGGGGCTCACGAGAAGCCAGTCATCCAGATACAGGAATACTTGAATCCCGAGTTTTCTTAGATGAGCTGCATGAACTGCAAAGCACTTTGTAAAAACTCTAGGTGCCAAGGACAGCTCAAAGGGCAGGACTCTGAACTGGTAGTGTTGACCTAATGCCACAAATCTGAGGTATTTGTGGTGGTTTGGATGTACGAGAATGTGTTGATAGGCATCCCTGCATGTCCAGGGAGGCTAGCCAATCATGCTGATGAATCTGAGGTAGCAGAGTACCGAGGGAAATCACCTTGAACTTTTCCTTGTAAAGGAAACTGTTCAGCTTTCTGAGGTCCAGAATAGTGTGCATACCGCCTGTTTCCTTTGGAACTAGAAAGTAATGGAAGTAGATACCTGTGTTTCGCTGTTCCAGCGGGATTATCTCTACTGCCCTGTTTTTCAGAAGGCCTTGGATCTCGGAAGCAAGAAGGTCTGACTGAAAGACAGACAGCTTGGGTTGTCGTTTGGGTGGATGATCCGGAGGTGTCTCCGAAAAATTTAAGGAGTACCCCTCGCTGATAATCCTGAGCACCCATTTGTCTGATGTGATCGAGTTCCACTGGTCGTAGAACTGTCAGACGTCCTCCTCCTGCCGAGGAAGAGTCCCCCTCGGACAGCTGAGGTGGGACCTGGGGCGGAATTTCAGAGGGTGGCACTGGGGGCGTTGGGGCCCCATGCCTTCTGCTGCGTTTTCTTTTTCGGCTGAGGAGTTTGGTTTCTGTTAAAGCCTTCTCTGCCTTTACCACAAATGGACTGTTTTGAAACGGACGCCTGTCCCCACCCACCTTGAAGGGCTGTGGAAGGGGGTCTAACAGTCTTAATGGCCGACCTAGTTTTCAGAGTGGCCTCTAGCGCTTGTTCAACGTGAGGACCAAACAGATACATACCATCGAAAGGTAAGGCCATAGCTCTTTGTTGGGCATCATTTGTGAAACCCGAGATGCGCAACCAAGTGTCGAAGGGTGCAAATACTAGTTGCCGCCACTCTGGAGGCAGTGTCAAAGGCATCCATGGCAGCTTTAAACTGTTGATTACTGGATTCAATACCTCCAGTAACGGTTTGTAGGAGCTCGAAGTTAACCTCTGAATCAGGAAGAGCTTCTACCATAGCCATGAGCGAGTGCAGAGTGTATACTCATACTGAGAGAAGCAGCCCTGGTAGCTAGCAATACGCATGCGTAAAGTGGAAGCAGCAAAGACTCACTTACCCAAGGTGTCGATCTTACGAGATTCTTTGTTTATTGGGCTTGCTGTACATTCCTGCAGAAGAACAGCCTTGTCATCCTCTGCCAGAACTACGATGGCATCAGCAAAAGCTTGAGAGGCCAGAATAGGATGATCCTTAGGAGGGGCATATTTCCTGTCTATGGACTTGGCCACAGAGGTAATAAGTGCCAGATTATCCCACACCATCTGTGAGTGTGTCTCAAAAGAAGGCTGCACCGGTGGGGTTAATTCCACAGGAATATCCGGAATGTGCAGATACTGCAGACATAGCAGTTTCCCAGGATCAATATCTGAAGTCTGGAGAGAGAGAAAGAGAGAGAGAAGAGAGAAATTTAGATTTCTGAGCAGAGACTTAAAGGAAAGGTCCTCAACCAAAGGCTCTGTAGTAGAAGGTTTATTCCCTACCCCAAGGATGGAGTCATCAACACAGTCATCCCCCAATCGAAGATCAGGATCGGGTTCAACATCATCCCCTGCCAGTCCATGAGGGACTGTATAGATAGAAAAAGGGGTGAAAAGAAGGAGGAGGAGGAGGAGGAGCAGACAAAATTAAAGTCGAAAACCTCTGACCCCCTTACGGCACTGAGAGAACCCCCCGGCGCCGCCGAGAAAACAGGCAGCGCCGGCATGGGCAGCGGCACTGGGCGCGGCACCAGCACAGGGTTCAGTGCCACACACGGCGCCGGCACTGAGCGCAGCGCCGGGGCGGTCAGCATCGCAGACAGCGGTGCCGCAGAAGCTTCCAACCTCCAAGAGGAGAAGAGAAGAAAATCAGCAGGAGATAAAGGCACCGGTGTGGACCCCTGCACCACAGCTATGTGAGGGGGATAGACACCAGGACGCGGGGTCGATGGCAGCGAAGAAGGTGCCGCGCAACTAGGAAGCCCCAACCGCCCAACCTGCAGGTCCAAGGCCGAGACGCCCGAAGGCCCTGGCAATGGACTCACCAGCTCAGGTAGCTGGGACAACCTCAACACCCACTGCTCCATAAGAGCGGCCCAATGGTGAAACTGCTCACTGGAGGACCCCCCCAACGGGCGAGGAGGGACTCCAGAGTTGAGGATGCCGGGTATCAGGAACAGAAACCAGAAGGGACTCCAGGAATGGAGACTGGTCCCTGTCCCCGATAACAGACGATCAATGCGCAGACATACCAGAAAGCTACCTCGAGCAGTGCTGTTTCATTTTTGACCAGGAGGCCAAAGAAGAGCTCGAGGTTGAGCGGTGCCAAGAATGTGACCACTTTTTTTTGTGCTTTTGAGGAGACCGCCCATCCTCCCCGAGCACTGGACTGCCTGTAGTCAGACCCCCCTCCGTAGAGCGTGGAGGACTAGACCCAGCTGGGCTGACTGAACAGCTTTCATGCTAAGTCTCCCTACCGTCACCTGCCCAACTCATGGTCGACTCAGTCGATGGAGGGCTGAAGACTTCTCTTGACGAAAATTAAGTTAAATTAATTATTTTACTTTATTTTCTCTAGAAAAACAATAAACAAAACAAAACAAAACTGAAAACCACAGCTGCGGTCGTACAGACATGAAGTTCTGACTCCCGGTGGCCGAGCGATGTTGTTACTGTAGCGCACTTGATTGCACGAAAAAAGGAACTGAGGCGGTTGGAGGGTCCACGCTGAGGTAGTCTATACGGTGCAAGCCAGGCTTGCGGTGTCGCTTCCTCGCAGCCCTACCTCGGCACCGGCCTCCTGAAAAAGTTTAGCTTCCGCTGGGTCCTAGAGCCTCCGGCGTAGTCCCATCAATGTGAATGACTGGTGGAGACTTTATGTCCAGGAAGATCATGCTTTTCTTTTGGTTTTTTCTTAGCAGGTATCTTTTCCAGAACCTGCTCTGAGGGTCTTTTATGTTTACTTGATTTAGGGTTCCCTTGTTCAGACATCCTGGACTCCGTCATCTTTAGCAGGCTTGTCCTTCTGCTTGCTATGAAATAACTTGACAGTGTGTTCAGGTGACATGAAGGCGGACTGAGAAGCTATTGAGTCTTCCAATTTTTTGGCCCATTTCTTAAGGGTTTGGGGCAGAACTTAAAGGGAAACATCCAGCAGCAATTAGGCTATCCCTGGGTGTAAGGCATGGCCCTTTTAGCTTTTTTTGCAAAGCATATTCATTTTTTTTTTTTTTTTTAACTTTCAGCTTATCTGGCTGATCCTGCCTCCCTCCCTCCTGCTGACATTTTGAAGCAAGCAGCATGCCCACAACCAACTGCAGCCGTCCCAGTATGATGTATGACATGGGGTACAGCTGGGGGCGTGCCCATAGACATCTTGTGCAAATGGAGCTACTAACGGCTCCAGTTCCCAAAGTACATGTCCCAGTGGTATACCAAGACCAGGTACAGACTGGCAGTGAACTAACTAATGTCACCAAATCCAGTGTCACACTGGACTCAAACATGCACGAGATGATCCTTGACCCTGGCCCAAAGAGATCCATCCCTGTAAAAGGCAGATCCGCCACCTGTTGCTGGATTTGTGTTGTAAAAGGCAACATGCACAACCAGGCATGGCACCACATTAATACCACTGCAGCCCCCACTCGGGCCAACATATCAACTGGGTCTAGGGTAACCTACAACTGGTGCTTGGTCACCATCGGCTCAAGATCATGGCTCTCACATAGATCTTGCTGGCTCTCTTCATGGTTGGTAAGGTCAGAAAGCGTTACTAAAACCTCATGACTTTACTGAGCCATCAACACCACATAGCCTGGTGGATACACAAGGACATATCTGTATAGACTTTATGGTAAAGGCGACCCTGCTTCATGGACTTTTCTGGCAATTTGCCAGATTCATCGTGCACATTTACTTTGTGGAACACCATATCTGCCACTAGCATTTCCAACAACTTCTAAAAAGTCAAACAGTCCACTCAAGGAACTGCACACCTGCTTGTACATATGGTGCAGTGGATCCTGGCGGGTGATAAGGTGATGCCAAATGCTAAGCACCATACCCAACATGGCAGAGGTACAGGAAAAGCCATTCCCAAAGAGAAGCCTTGTTCAAGAATATCCGACAAGGGGTACATCATCTTCTTTTAGACTTCCTCCAAGGAAATGTCCAGGGCTACAGACATGTAACTCTATGAAAGCAGCCATGGAAAACCAGTCCCCCATATGGGGTTTCTAAGCTGGCTACCATCCCACCAATATGTACTCAACGGAATGGACAACTCATTTGAATCCAAGTCAAGATTAAGGAGTGTTGACTGCTGACACAAGGTGTGGGAGATTAACACCACCAACAGGAGGCGACTTTGACAGAGTGGAGAGGCAAAAGAAAATTCTTAAAACCTTTACCTTCATGAAGACTTGGGAAGAGCCAGCCTTTACTCCTCCTCCACTGACAGAAGGTCCAAGAACAGAACATCCTCCCTGCCCTCCTACAACTCCTGCACCTCCAACTGTAGCACTGGCAGCACAGCCAAGGATGGGATACGCGTTTTCAATGGCTTGCTATGGCGCACTCACAGCTGGCACTTGCTGAGCACCTGGAGGTGCATGGACTGCCACCAGGAGCAATACTCCACATCGTGGGCAACACCCAAGCAGTACATGCAGGCATCATGTCTCTTAGTTGTAATATCAGGTACTTGCACATCACATACCTCTTGAACACTGGCTTGTTTTCCTTCTAAATGAGAAATATCACTGACAAAGCGTGAATCAGACAATCAGGATACAGGAATGAGTCAGATACTGAAAATGAAACTTAACGAAAAACAGACAAAAGCCTTGAAACTGAGCAGTCCAATGGCATGGGCTTTAGAAGTGGACTCTGGTTGCCACATCAGCAGGCAGGACAGACTGGGGTAGCTTCCAGAGAGCGTTACGTCTCGACTGGGGCAGGCTGGTGGCTGGATACACAACACAGTGACCCTTGCAACTGGGCCAGGTACTTGTTCCTGCTGTACTACCATACTGTGGATGAGGCCATCAGGATGGCTGTGTTCACTTCTTGGGGGGTCTACTGTCTATAGGACTGTCTGGGTTCCTAAACTCCCCTGGGTCCTATCGCCCAATGGCACTGGCTCCTAGTCCACATGGTGGGCTGTCTCATGGGAGGGGGAGACGCCCCTCCCACAGAGTGCCTGCCATGGATGGACAGGCATCAACTAGCCTAAAACAGGGTACATCCCAGAGCCAAACATGACTGGGGAGAAAAAGCTCTCCAGAAAATTACAAAAACATACAAATTAGAGTTCTAATTACATACAAACATAAGAACATGCCAGCAGATAAAGGCCTTACGGTCTATCTAGTCGGCTTGAATGTGCAACTCCCAATGAATTCACAACTGGAACTGCACCCCCTCCCCATTTCCCTTCTGGCCTCCCTCTTTGTCTCCCTTCTCCCCCCCCCAACTCGTCCCCCTCTACCAGCACTTCTACCCCTCACCCTGTTCTAACCCCTCTTGATGGCTATCCACCATTTTTAGGGATACCACCTCCTCCGGCAGCTCATTAGTTTTTGAAATTGCAATTTTTCCTTGCTCCCTTCCCAGCCTGCCACCATCAACCCTTCAGGGGAGACAATTGACATCCCACTGCCAACCACCCAACCCTGATGGACCCTAGATCCCCATGGAGCCGTGGCTGTACCCCCCGGGCGGGGAACGAGGTGGGGTCAGACCCCGTAACTTACGTATTGTCGGTTCTGGGTCTGTCGGGTGGGCAGAGGCACATAGTGGGCACAGCATAGTTCCCCATCTTCCCAGCAGTGGCAGGCTCAGTTTCCATTTTCTCCCTCCCCATACAGCGAGTTACACCCCTTGATGTCATGATGCTAGGTGCCGACGACGACGCTGTACTACAGCCAGCCAGCCAGCCAGCCCTGTAAAGGGTTTGCAGTACTCAGAGCCTCTGCTCGGAGTCAAGCAAGTGTGCGGATATCAGCCTGTACCCTCCCTGGAGAAGGCAAGCTGTCGTTGGACGCTCAAGCCCATCTCCCCTCTGCCGACCCACCAGTGACCCGAGTCCGCTCCCGAACCTAGGTCGCCGGCGTGGCGTGAGGTGTGGCGTCCAGCGCCTCAACCCTCAGCGCCACCGGGCCAGCTCCGGCAGCTCATTCTACTTGGCCACCACTCCCTTAGTGAAAGGGCCTGCTCATCTCCCTCCTGAACCTACCCCACCAGTTTTAGGCAGTGCCCCCTAGTGGTCTTGTTCCCGCTGAGGCTGAGGAGACCCTCAGCGTTCACCCTGCTAATACCGTAAGGTACCTGAAGGTCTGTCATGTCTCCCCTTTCCTGTCTTTCTTCAAGAAAGTGCATGTTAAGCTCCGTGAACCTCTCTTCATAGGTTCTGCCCTGCTGGCCCTGGATTATCTTGGGTTGCCCTTCTCTGGACCATTTCCAGCTTGTTGATATCCTTCTTAAGATACAGGCAACAAAAGTGCATACTGTACTCCAGCTGTGGTCCTACCAGTGATCTGTACAGCAGCAGAATGATCTTCACCTTCCTGGTAGTAATTCACCTGGCTATGCAGCCCCGCATCTGATTTGCTTTGGTTATTACTCTCTTGCAGTGTGTTTTAAGTCACTTATGATTACTACTTCCAAGTCCTTTATTTCCTCTGACCTGATTACCTACACTCATTCCAACCAGTATTTGGTCCCCAGATTCTCTGCCCCAAGTGCATGAAAGTACAGTTATGCAAGAAATAAAAATTACGTACCTATCGTAATTCTTGATCTTCCTGTGTATCTTCATCATTCATCACTGGTGGGTGTCAGCCAGAGGCGTAGCACCCTGCTGGAGCTTTTTATTTTTTTGCCAGGGTGAGGAGTTGCCACCCTGGGGCAGACGTGCTACACAGCACTCAAGGGATGGCCAGTAACCGCCATCAACTCCTTCTCTACCTCAGTTCTGCTTGCCAGAGAGCAGGAAACAAAGCAGTAGAGAAAAAAATGAGGGCAGGGCAAGGGAGCCCGAGAGACAGTAAAAAGGAAAGGATATGTAACAGAAAAAGGCATAGGCTGGCCAGAGAAGGATGTGGACAAGGGACCCCAGCCTCCAGATGACCAGGCAAAGAGAGACCGGGGGGGAGGGGGAGGAAAGCAAAAGAGAAGGAAAAAGGGTAGAGAAGGGAAAAGGGCGAGAGACCCACTGCACCACACCAAGGGAGAGAGTCTTTCTGGAGTCTAGAGAAAGTACTGCTTGTTCAATCAGAATCATCCGAGAGGAGTCTGAAGGAGCACCCCCACACTCCTATCAAGACAACCTCCAAATAAGCTGAACTTTGGTCCAGCAGGACAGGATTTGCACAAGCAGAAGAGTCTGGACCTTCTACTCCGCAGGCATTATGAAAGAAAAAAATTACTCACCTTAGTAAGGTTGTTTCTTCTAATGGAGTCTTGCTGTATTCTGACAATAGCAGTGAGTCACAACCTTCGAACTGCCCCAGAGATGAAAGAGTTAACTTTCCATGCCAGGCATGGAACGCTGAGCTCGAGCTCGGTTGACACTCTGTTGCTGTTTAAACTCAAACTGTCAGATCTTTATGAGCTAAACTCACTAAGGTCCTGTGTGGAAGCCGCCGTAAACCTACACTAGCCAACTGGCTACTAAACGTAAAACACATTTTTTGGTCCCAAAACAAAGACTCAAGTCAAGAGACCCAAAAATGAAAAACACAACACCCACTCACCCCAAGAAAAAATGGGATGAAAACAATAAGGCTGGCACCTACTGAGTGCCAACACTGCACTGCCCACCCACATCCCAAAAACAGAGGTTCTGAGAGGGGCAGGCAGGGGAGGTCAGAATACAGCAAGACTCCATTAGAAGAAACGACATTACTAAGGTGAGTAATTATTTTCTTCAAACAACATGAACTCTTGCTGTATTCTGACAATAGCAGACTACAAAGCAGTACCTCCATGGAGGAGGGACAGAACCTACTTAGGGAACAGGCTCTGAAGCACAGCTGTGCCAAACCGAGCATCACTCCTAGCCTGGATATCCAGGGAGTAATGCTTGGCAAAAGTGTGAACTGTTTTCCAGGTAGCTGCTTGACATATCTCTAGAATAGGGATGTCCCTGGCAGCAGCCAGGGAAGCAGCTGTACCTCTGATAGAGTGAGCACTCAAGCCTGAGGGAGGAACCTTACCCAGTTTTTCATAACAAAATCGGATACAAGAGACAATCCACCTGGCAACGGATCTTTTAGTGGCAGGTTTCCCTTTACCAACCTCGCCATAAGTGAGGAACAGTTGGAGGGAGTCAAACCTGGGACCCTTGGTACGCTCTATGTAGTAGCTAAGGGCTCTTTTCACATCTAAACTGTGCAGCCTCCTCTCGCCAGAGGAGGAATGGTCAGTGAAGTACACAGGAAGAGACATAGATTGATTAAGGTGGAAATCTGAAACCACCTTAGGCAAGAACTTCCTGTTAGTCCTGAGGACCACCTTATCTCTATGAAAGGAGATAAAATCAGGCTCCACTGACAAAGCTTGTAATTCACTTATGCGTCTGGCAGAAATGATGGCTACCAGAAGAAAAAATTACTCACCTTAGTAATGTTGTTTCTTCTAATGGAGTCTTGCTATATTATGACAATTGCAGTTTGTCCCACCATTAGAACTGCTCCGGAGGTGAAAGAGTTAACTTCCATGCCAGGCATGGAACTTGGAGCGCGAGCTCGGTTAGAAAAGCTCTGTCTGGATCATTTCAAACTGAAACTGTCAGATCTTAACGAGCAAAACTCACTAAGGTTCTGTGTGGAAGCTGTAACCTACACTAGCCAACTGGCTACTTAAATATTAACACATTTTCCTGGTCCCAACACTAAGACTCAAGTCACGGGACCAGAAAATAAGATAAGATAAAATAAAACACAACACCCAAACACCCCAAAAAGAAGGGGTGGAAAACATAAAATGGGCATCAACCAGTGCCAACGCTGGACTGCCCACCCCATACCCAAAGTAGAAGTTCTGAGAGGGGCAGGCTGGGAGGAATATAGCTAAGACTCATTAGAAGAAACAACATTACTAAAGTGAGTAATTTTTCTTCAAACAACATGAAGTCTTGCTATATTATGACAATTGCAGACTACACAGCAGTACCTCCATGGAGGAGGACAGAACCTACTTAGGAATAGGCTCTGAAGCACGGTTGTGTTAAACCGAGCATCCCTCCTGGCCTGGATATCCAGGAGTAATGCTTGGTGAAAGTGTGTACCGTTTTCCAAGTAGCTGCTTGACATACCTCTAAGATAGGGATGTCTCTGGCAGCAGCTAGAGACGCAGCTGTACCTCTGGTAGTGAGCCCTCAGGCCTGAAGGGGGAACCTTACCCAGTTTTTGATAGCAAAATTGGATATAAGAGACAATCCACCTGGCAATGGATCTCTTAGTGGCAGGTTTCCCTTTCCCAATCTCACCATAAGTGAGAAATAGTTGGAGGGAGTCAAACCTGTGACCCTTGATACGCTCTATGTAGTAACTTAGGCCCTCTTAACATCTAGTTGTGCAACCTCCTCTCACCAGAGGAGGAATGGTCAGTGAAGAACACTGGAAGAGAAATAGATTGATTAAGGTGGAACTCTGAAACCACCTTAGGCAAAACTTCCTGTTAGTCCTGAGGACTACCTTATCCCTGTGAAAGGAAATAAAGTCAGTCTCCACTGACAAAGCTTGTAACTCACTTATGCGCCTGGCAGAAGTGATGGCTACTAGAAACACAGTTTTCCAAGTCAAGTACTTAAGCTCTGCCGAAGACAGAGGTTCAAAGGGGTTGCATCAGCTGAGCAATGCAAACATTAAGATCCCAGGCAGGGCAGGGTCCCTGAATGGTGGATTGGTATGAAAGCAATCCCCTGAAAAACTTGGAAAATACAGGGTGAGCAGAAAGAGAAGAGGCTTCTCTGCTGAAATAAAAGCAGAGACAGCTGCCAAATGCACTTTCAGGTAGCTGGTCTCAGTCCCAAAGAATTAAGATGGACCATATAGTCCAAAACAGTGGCAAATCAGCATATTCGGGAAATATGCTTCCCAGAACACCATATGGAAAACCTTTTCCATTTGGAGTTATAAAGTAGCCTAGTGGAAGGCTTCCTAGAAGCTTTCAAGATTTTAGAACACCTTGAGAAAGGTGTAGGTCAGCAAACTCTAACTCCTCAAGAGCCAGGCCTTGAGGTTGAGGGATTGAGATTCGGATACCAAACTCTCCCTGGGCACAGGTTAACAGATTGTGGTTCCTGGGAGACACAGGGGAAGATGGACTGCTAAGGACAGAAGGAGTGGGTACCAGGGCTGCCTGGTCCAGTCTGGAGCAATCAGAATCATCTTGCAGGGCTGAGATCTGATTTTGACTAGCACCTTGAACAGGAGAGGGAAGGGGGAGGCATAGAGAACTCCCTTCCCAATCGAGGAGAAAGGCATCCAGGGGTCTGAGCCCAACACTGGGGCCTGCAACAAAAAGTGGAAGTTGATGATTGTCTGGGGCTGCAAAAGATCTATCTGAGGGTGCCCCATCTGGCAAAACTATCCCCAGTACTGGGATCCAGTGACCATTCGTGATGGCCCTGGGAAATCCTGCTGAGAGCATCTGCCAGGACATTGTCCTTGCCTGGGAGGTGAACTGCTATGAGGGAAGTGTTCAGGGAATAAGCCAGAGACCACAACTTCATTGCCTCGGTGCACAAGGTCAAGACCGAGTTCCCCTTGTTTGTTGATGTACCACATTGTAGTGGTGTCTGTTCTGACCTGTGCCACTTTGTTCTGAACAGATGCAGAAAAACCTGAAGTGCTAGAAAACAGCTCTGAGTTCCAACAGATTGATGTGGAGCAGAGATTCCTGAGGGACCACAATCCCTGGGTGGAGAGGTCGCCCATGTGAGCTCCCCATCCCAAAGGGACTCATCTGTAGTAAGGGTCAAGGAGTGAGATAGAGGGATGAAGGAACCCTTGTCTCAGATTGCTCTGATCCTGCCACCACTGAAGGGCCTGGATCAGGGTTCGAGTCACTGGGATCAACTTGGATAGGGGATCTCTTCTTTGAGACCAAAAGGCTCTCAAATGGAACTGAATGTCCCTCATCAAATCTTGCTCCTTGCACTACAGCTGTGGAAGCAGCCATGTGTCCTAGGAGCTGTAGGAAATGCCTTGCTGGTCGAGAGACCTGCAGAGTGAAGGAGGAGGCCAGGGCCACCAGGGTCCTTATCCTTCTAGGGGAAGGAAGGCTCTGGCCTGCTTTGTGTCCAGTTCTGCACTTATAAAGGTGAGTACCTGGACAGGTTCCAGAACTGACTTTGGAAGATTGAGAAGAAAGCCCAGAGAGGTAAGCAGCTGCTGGGTAACTTGCAGGTGTGATTTGACCTGGTCTGGAGACTGACCCACAATGAGCCAGTCGTCTAGGTAGGAAAGATGGCAATCTTTGCCTTCTTAAATGAGCAACTGCTACTGCCAGGCATTTGTGAATACCCTTGGGGCAGAGGTAAGCCGAAGGGCATTGCTCTGAACTGATAATGACCTGAGGGCAGTTCGGATCTGAGGTACTTTCGGTGGGAGCTTCTGATAAGAACATGGAAGCAGGCAACCTTGAAGTCCAGGGAAGCTAGCCAGTCCCCTGGCCTTAGGGAGGGTAAAATCATTCCCAGAGTCACCATTTTGAATTTTGGTTTTAAAAGGTGCTTGTTCAGATATCTTAGGTCCAGGATGGGCCGCCATTCTCCTGTCTTTTTTGGGGTAAGGAAGTACCTGGAGTACAGACCCTTGCCCTGGTGTAGGGGAGAAACCCTTTCTACAGCTCTGAGAGCCAGGAGGGTTGAGACTTCTGTTTCCAAAGCAAGAGTCTCTAGAGGATTTGCAGGTGGAAAAGATCTGATTCTCATCTTTGGAAATTTTTTGAAGCTGAGAACCAGACCCTGGCTTACTACTTCCAGGACCCACTTGTCTGATGTTAAAGATTCCCAGTCCTGGATGAAGTAAGCCAGCCTGCCCCCTACAGGTAATGGAGAACCGGCCCTGGGCATCCCATCAGGGTGCCTGTTTGGCAGGGGCTTTAGGCTGAGGGGTGGGAGCAGACCTGCTTGTACCCCGTCTGCCTCTCCCTCTGAAGAACCCCCTCTGAGCATAAGCTGAAGAGGAGGCCTGGGTTTGGTAAAAAGGCCTGTGAAAAGGCCTGCCTCTACCCCTGGGGGGCTGCCTCTGAGGAGTGGCTTGCTGCCTCTGGCTTGTGCACTCCTATAAGTGGTTCTATATTCATCCATTTTCCATATAATTCTCTGTCTGCTCCCCAAACAGAGAATTTCCCACCACAGAAAATCCACAGCCTTAGCCCGGTATCCTGTGACAAACTAGTACACCTGAGCCAAGCCAATCTCTGAAAAGCCACAGATGTAGCCATGACTCTAGAGGATACATCATTACAATCCACTGCAGCATGGAACTGCACCTTATATGCCTCAATACCATCAGCAGCCACCTGCTCCAGCTCCTTGGCAAGCTGGCCAGGGGCCTGTTTGGCTAAAGCCATGACAGTATCCCATCTAGATTTCTGGTATCTTGCAACATAAGCCATATAATTTGCTTGTCTGAGTCCCGAGGACGCTGCCATGTATTGTTTTTTAGCCATGGCATCAGTCTTCCTGGAGTCCTTGTCAGGAGGATGTGAAGCCAGGGGAATATTAACCTTATCACAGGCTGCAGCCTGAACTACCCCAACATGGCTGCATTGCTGTGAAAGAAATTCTGTATCAGGACCTGACAAGGTGTACTTCCTGTCCATCTTTTTATCCACAGGAGGCAAGAATTAGGAGCTTTTAAAATTTGTATTGTTTCCTAAAGGATTTATGTAAAGGAATAGACAATCTCCTGGACTCTGGGATATCCATCATCTCTACAAAGTCAAGCTCCTCTTGCTCATCCACAGCTTCCTCCAAAGGAAGCTGGAGGGTTTCAGCAACTTTTTTATAAAACAGAAAATGAGAAGGGGACTCAGAAAGCCTAGGGGGAGATTCTCCTAAAGGTCTGTCTGGGGAGATGTCCGGTTCAATGGGCACATCCAGACTTTCAAAGTCACATTCACACTGTTCATAATCCTCCTCCCCCTCCTCTGGTTCATAAAACTCCTCTATATCATATTCTTGAACCGGTGGAACCGGCCGAACCGACCTTTTGCCAGATAGTGGCAGTTCGGACGGAACCGGGGAAAGTGACTGGACAATTTGGATTGCTTTGGCTATCTCTGCAGCAGTTGAAGAAGGAATTTTTGACTCCACACCTGCTGATTTTCCAGTTCTCTTTGCTGGAACTGGCTCCTCTGAGTCAGCTTTACATTTGCCCGAGGAAATCTCGCCCTGGTCAGAGGGCACTCCCTCCGGGCTGGCCATCCGGGTCAGCGGACTTTTTGGCCTCTCGTTCCCTGAGCCTACCAACTCTCTTATCTAGGGTAGCTGCAGGGAAATTCTTGCAAATCTGGCAGTCTGCATTGAGGTGGTCAAACCCCAGACAATAAACACATGCGGTGTGTGGGTCAGCCTTGGCAAAGGCTTCCCCACAGACACTACAGTGTTGAAACCCAGTGGGCCCGGTTTTTCTTTTGGGTTTCTCAGACATGCCAGCCTAACCAAAAACTTGCCTTTTTTCCGGCAGTGCCAGGCAAGACACCCTTATCGGTTCCCAACCGTGTCACGGGTCGTGGAAAAAACCGTAATGAAATCCGTTTTTTTTAGAACCGATAAGAACCGGGAACCGCACTCTAAAAAGCTTTTAAATGCTTCAGAATAAAGTTTTAAAAACAACCTGATCGGTTCAAACCGAACCGATAAACATTTACAAGTTCCACACAGAAATAAACCTATTATTTACGATACCACAGACAGAGCTTGAACCGATCGGTTTGCGGTTAAAATAATAATAATCGCGATTGAATTTAACAGAGAAAAACTCTTTTAAACCAAGAAATGAACCGAGCAGTAGAAAGAATCTCCGGAGCGACTGTTCAGTGAGGCGGAGTAAAGAATCTGACAGTTTCAGTTTGAAATATTCCAGACAGAGCTTTTCTAACCGAGCTCATGCTCTAAGTTCCATGCCTGGCATGGAAGTTAACTCTTTCATCTCCGGAGCAGTTCTAATGGTGGAACAAACTGCAATTGTCATAATATAGCAAGACTTCATGTTGTTTGAACTTCACTGCTTCTGTCCACAAGGCCGTAGACTGAGTGCCTCCTTGCTTGTTGATGTACCACATTGTGGTGGTGGTGTCTGTTCTGACATGGATAACTTTGTTCTGAACAGATTTGGAAAAAGCTTAAAGTGCTAGAAATACTACTCTGAGTTCCAACAGACTGATGTGAAGCAGAGATTCCTGAGGGGACCACAACCCCTGGGTGGTCAG
Organism: Neoceratodus forsteri; assembly: GCA_016271365.2. NCBI lineage: Eukaryota > Metazoa > Chordata > Ceratodontiformes > Ceratodontidae > Neoceratodus > Neoceratodus forsteri. Next base: position 263,715,263 of record CM028132.1, on the reverse strand, counting down.
GTCGCCCATGTGAGCCCCCCACCCCAAGAGGGAGGCATCTGTAGTAAGGATTAAAGAGTGAGACTGAGTGACAAAGGAAACCCCTTGTCTCAGATTGTTCTGATCCTGCCACCAATGTAGGGCCTGGATCAGGGTTCGAGTTACTGGGATCAATTTGGTCAGAGGGTCCTTCCTTTGAGACCAAAAGGCTCTCAAATGGAACTGAATGTCCCTCATCTGAAATCCTGCTCCTTGCACTACTGCTGTGGAAGCAGCCATGTGCCCCAGGAGCTGTAGAAAATGCCTTGCTAGTCGAGACACCTGTAGGGTGAATGAGGCGGCCAGAGAGACAAGGGTCCTTGCCCTGTCCAGGGGAAGGAAAACTCTGGCCTTTTCTGTGTCTAGCTCTGTGCCTATGAAGGTGAGGAGCTGGACAGGCTCTAGAACTGACTTTGAAAGATTCAGAAGAAAACCCAAAGAGGTGAGCAGCTGCTGAGTTATCTGCAAGTGTAACTTGAATTGGTCTGGGGACTGGCCTACTATGAGCCAGTCATCCAGATAAGGGAAGATGGCAATCCTTTGCCTTCTTAGAGAAGCAACTACCACTGCCAGGCATTTTGTGAATACCCTTGGAGCAGAGGTCAGACCAAAGGGCATTGCTCTGAACTGGTAATGGCCTGAGGGCAGCTCGAACCTGAGGTACTTTCAATGGGAGCTTCTGATGAGAATATGGAAGTAGGCATCCTCGAGGTCCAGGGACACTAGCCAGTCCCCTGGCCTTAGAGAGGGTAGAATAATTCCCAGAATCACCATTTTGAATTTTGGTTTTAAAAGGTACTTGTTTAAGTATCTGAGATCCAGGATGGGCCGCCATTCTCCTGTCTTTTTTGGGGTAAGGAAGTACCTGGAGTACAACCCTTTGCCCTAGTGTAGGGGTGGAACCCTTTCCACAGCTCTGAGAGCTAGGAGGGAAGAGACCTCTGCCTCTAGGGCAAGTGTCTCTGAGGGATTTGCAGGTGGAAAGGATCTGGTTCTCATCTTTGGAAACTTTTTGAAGCTGAGAACCAGTCCCTGGCTTACTACTTCCAGGACCCATTTGTCTGATGTCAGGGACTCCCAGTCCTGGACAAAGTAAGCCAGCCTGCCCCCTACAGGTAGTTGAGAATCGGCCCTGGCAACCCCATCAGGGTGCCTGTTTGGCAGGGGCTTTGGACTGAGGGGTGGAAGCAGGCCTGTTTGTACCCTGTCTGCCTCTCCCTCTAAAGAACCCCCTCTGGGCATAAGCAGAAGAGGAGGCCTGGGCTTGGTAGAAAGGCCTATGAAAGGCCTGCCCCTGCCCCTGGGATGCTGCCTTTGAGGAGTGGCCTGCCTTTCCTTGGCCTGTGCACTCCTATAGGTGGTCCTATATTTTTCCATTTTCTTCATGTAATTCTCTGTCTGCTCCCCAAACAGAGAATTACCCACAACAGGAAAATCCATGGCCTTAGTCTGGGTATCCTGTGACAGGCTAGTACATCTGAGCCAAGCCATTCTTCGAAGTGCCACAGATGTAGCCATGACTCTAGATGACACATCATTGGAGTCCAATGCAGCATGGAATTGCACCTTGGATGCCTCAATACCATCAGCAGCCACCTGCTCCAACTCCTTGGCAAGCTGGCCAGGGACCTGTTTTGCTAAAGCCATAACAGTGTCCCATCTGGATTTTTGATACCTAGCAGTATAGGCCATATAATTGGCCTGTCTGAGTCCCAAGGATGCTGCCATGTACTGTTTCTTTGCCATGGCATCAATCCTCCTGGAGTCCTTGTCCGGGGGGTGTGAAGCCAAGGGAATATTTGCCTTATCACAGGCTGCAGCCTGCTCTACCCAACATGGCTGCATTGTTGTGTAAGGAACTCCGTATCTGAGTCTGACAATGTGCATCTCTTGTCCATTCTTTCATCTACAGGAGGTATAGTGTTAGGAGTCTTTAAAATCTTAAATGTCTGCTTCCCAAAAGATTTGTGCGAGGGAATAGACAGCCTCCTAGACTCTGGGATATCCATCATTTCTACATAGTCAGGCTCCTCCTGGTCATCCACAGCTTCTTCCATAGGAAGCTGGAGAGTTTCAGCCACTTTTTTTATAAAATATGAAATGGGAGGGGGACTCAAAGTCTAGCAGGAGACACTCCTGAAGGTCTGTCTGGGGAGATGTCCGGGTCCATAGGCACATCCAGACTTTCAAAACCACATTCACTTTCCTCATACTCCTCTTCCTCCTCCTCCGGTTCATAAAATTCCTCTAAATCATACTCTTGAACCGGCCGAACCGAGCGCCTGCCTGATGGTGCCGGTTCAGTCGGAACTGGGGAAAGCGACTGCACAATTCTGATCGCTTTGGCTATTTCTTCAGCGGTTGGAGAGGAACGTTTTTGGCTCCACACCAGCTGATTTTTCTTTTCTAGTTCTTTTAGCCAGAACTGACTCCTCAAAATTGGCTCTCCTTTTGCCCGAAGAAGCCTCTCCCTGGTCAGAGGGCACTCCTTCTGGTTCGGTTTGAACCGAACCGGGCTGGCCATCCGGTTCAGCTGACTTTTTGGCCTCCCTTTCCCTGAGCCTACCGACTCTCTTTTCCAGGGTAGCTGCAGGGAAATTTTTATAAATCTGGCAGTCTGCATTGAGGTGGCCAAACCCCAGACAATAAACACAGGTGGTGTGGGGGTCAGCCTTAGCAAAGACTTCCCCACACACACACTACAGTGTTGAAACCCAGTGGGCCTGGTTTTTCTTTTGGATTTCTCAGACACTGTGCCAGTCCTAACCAAACTTACCCTTTTAATGGCAATCTGCCAGGCAAGACCCTCTTATCGGTTCCTGACCGTGTCACGGGTCGTGGAAAAAAACGTAATAAAATCCCGTTTTTTTTTTAGAACCGATAAGAACCGGTAACCACACTCTAAAAGTACAAATTAAGATTTTATAACAACTTGATCGGTTCAAACCGAACCGATGAACCGTTTACAAGTTCCACACAGTAGTAAAATGAGTCCAAGAAAAAATTACAAGGACTGTGGAGTCTCAAAACGACAGAGAATTGCACAATACCCCTGGAGTTGAAACAAACTCGCCATAGAGAAAGAGAACGGGGTCAGCAAAAAGGCTGTATGCAAAAATTATTTTAATAGTACAACATGTGAGCAGGCTCTCTCAAAAGAGAGAAGCAGGGTAATCACGAAGGTGTTATGTGGCACCTAAAAACACATTTATGGCAAACAAACCTGCAAAGTGGTTAATATACATAAAACATACCACAAAAGGTTGACTAAGCAGGTAAATCACAGGCTATAAAGCTCAAATGAGAAATGTAGCTCACCGCGAAAAAACGCCAAACGCGATACCCGAAAGAGACAATGGACCAACGTCACGACACAACGCTTACGTATCGACTACAATGTCTTCTTCAGAGCTCTCTCTCTTTTTTTCGCGGTGAGCTACATTTCTCATTTTCAATTCGTATTTATTTATAAAGCGCCTTTCAAAATCAAGGCGCTGTACATAATAATAAAACAGAAATCGACATTAAACAATCAAACTATAAAGGAAAAGCCAAGTTAAAAAGATAAGTTTTTAAAGCAATTTTAAAACTATCAACGGTCGGGCATTCTCTCAACCAATGAGGTAGAGAATTCCACAGGGTAGGAGCTGAATAGGCAAAAGCACGAGATCTGTGCTTCAAGCGAACCCTGGGAATCTCTAGCAATCCCTCATTGGCGAAGCGGAGGGGCAGTAGGGAATCAGAAGATCTTTCAGGTAACGGGTCCCTGATGCGTATGAGGCTTTAAAGGTTAGCAAACCAACCTTAAAGGTGATACATACACAAGCAGCCAGTGCAGTTCGCATGGCACAGGCTAATATGACTGGTTCTTAGAGTCCTGGTCAAAAGCCTGGCTGCAGCGTTCTGCACTAGCTGCAGGCGGCGGATATCAATCCCTGAGCCCTAGGTATAGGGAATTACAGTAGTCCAAGCAGGTTGTAACAAAGGCATGAACCAAGGTCGGAAGGTCCTCCTGGGGAATCAGATGTTTCACCGGGTGATATTCCTCAGATGATAAAGAGGTTTGACAACAGCTGACACCTGAGATTTCAGGGTCAGACCGTCGCCAAAATAACGCCCAGATTTCTCGCACCTGTCGGCCAGAGAGCGGCACCCCACCAAGTGATAAGCCTGATGGATGTGCCGCACCCAAACCCCTCCCAGGATGACCTGGGCCCACAGCCAATACCTTGGTCTTATCTGGATTAAGCTTCAACCAACTCGAACTCATCCAAATTCTGATTTCATCCAGACAGTTGTTAAGTACAGAGAGTGCATCACTCTGATCGGGGAGAAAGGATAAATACAGCTGAGCATCATCTGCATAGCAGTGAAAACAAGCTGTATCTCCTGATGATTTCTCCTAATGGCAGCATATACACTGCAAACAACATGGGAGCTAAAATGGAACCCTGCGGTACCCCACATGGTAGGGAGAAGGTGTCAGAGGAATAAATTCCGGTGACGACTCTCCGACACCTACCAGTGAGGTAAGAACGGAACCATTCATGGACTGTACCAGACAGTCCACAAAAAACCTGCAGCCGCTCCAATAGCACCTCATGGTCTACAGTGTCAAATGCAGCAGAAAGATCAAGAAGGACCAGAATGGTATAAGCCTTTCGATCTCTGGCCATTAGGAGGTCGCTCAATACCCGAACAAGGGCAGTCTCAGTACTATGCCTTTTCCTGAAGCCAGATTGGAGAGTATCATAGACATTATGAGAGGTGAGATATTCATCCAATTGCAGTGCAACTGCCTTTTCAATAACCTTACCAACAAATGCCAGGTTAGAGATAGGCCGGTAGTTAGCTAGACAGTCTGGGTCCAAGGAGGGTTTTTTAAGGAGTGGATGGACAACTGCCTCCTTGAGGGGATTAGGAAAAACCTCCCTCTCCAAGGATTTCCAGACAATGTCAGCAAGGATTGGGTAGATGACTTCTACACAACCTACTAACGGAGGTGTAGGACCCGGATCCAAACTACAACTAGTTGGACGCATTGATTGGATGATCTTCACAATGTCTACGAATTCCGGGTGGTGAAACTCCAACCAGATAGGCCGAGGATTAAGTACGACTGGTTGGCCATCGTGACCCCCCAAAGGAGAGGTCGGACCGATGCCGGACCCGATGTCGGCAACCTTATCTGCAAAGAAGCGAGCGAACTCCTCACATCTAAGTTGAGAAAAAGCTTCTCTAGGCTGAAGACAGACTGGATTGCACAGCCTGTCCACAGTCCGGAAAAGCTGAGCAGGTCGATTCTCTGCAGCAGAAATCTCTCTGGACAGGAATTCTGCCTTCTTACAAGTGATTTCTGATTGGTAGCCATCATAATGGGCTAACAATCTAAGCCTGTCGACATCAAGGCCCGATTTCCATGGAGCTCTCTCAGCCTTGACCTACATCAATTCCTTCAAGGAGCCATCGAGACCATGGACTCCTTGGGACGGATAGTGAGAGGCCGAACACGAACAGGAGCAATTCTGTCCAGTGCATCTCCCACAGCCTTATTATAGGCGTAGCAAGATCATCTGGACTTATGCATTCACCGACAAACTCGATAGGTCCAGCACCACCGTAAGGGTCACTGGGGCCAACACCCTTAAAGGGGCGGTACTGGACCATCTCCGTAGGGGCAGACCTATTAGAGGGGGCCCTGAAACTGAACCTTATGGTGTAATGGTCCGACCATTTGTGCTTTATAGCCTGCGATTTATCTGCTTAGTCAACATTTTGTGGTATGTTTTATGTATATTAATCACTTTGCAGGTTTGTTTGCCATAAATGTGTTTTTAGGTGCCACATAGCACCTTAGCGATTACCCTGCTTCTCTCTTTTGAGAGAGCCTGCTCGCATGTTGTACTATTAAAATAATTTTTGCATACAGCCTTTTTGCTGACCCCGTTCTCTTTCTTTATGGCAAGTTCCACACAGAATAGAATAAAATATAACCTATCTAGTACTCACAAATACCACAGACAGAGACTGAACCGACAGGTTACGGTTTAAATTCGGTCGAAAACCGAGAAAAGCGGTACTTTAACCAACAAACTGAACCGAGCAGAAGGAGAAATCTCCGGAGCGACTGTTCAGTGAGGCGGAGTAAAGAATCTGACGGTTTGAGTTTAAACAGCAACAGACAGAGTCTCAACCGAGCTCGAGCTCAGCGTTCCATGCCTGGCATGGAAAGTTAACTCTCATCTCCAGGGCAGTTCGAAGGTTGGGACTCACTGCTATTGTCAGAATACAGCAAGACTTCACGTTGTTTGAAAGGGTCCCCCCCCCCACTTCCCTTTATCAGGGTGGGGATAGGCACCCTGGGACAGGATCCCCCAGCTGAAGCTGTCCTTAAGAAACAAGGAATGAGCCCAAGGGGTTCAACAGGGAACCTGTCCACGAAGCCTCCTCCGAAAAAGAGGGGAATTTTAGAAAACACAGAAAAAGAAGAGAGTCCCCACAGGCCTTCCAATTCCCCACCACAAACAAGATCCCCACAACAGATCAGTCGACCTGCAGATCTAAGAAGATCTGAACCAAGTCATGGGGGATCCCATTAGGATGAGAAGAGGAGGGCTCAAAGGGAGTCCCCGTAAGACCAGGGTGAGAAGCCCTACTTGCCCTCCCCCACCAGGTGGACCCTTTGTCACTTCAAGAAGTAGCACACAATTGGCCTGGGGGGTGGGCAGGGTGGAGGAGTTGCCCAGACACTGAGGTCCAAGAGGGGATGAAGGGCGGGATTCAGTGATGAATGGTGAAGGTGAAGATACACAGGAAGATCAAGACTTATGGTAGGCATGTAATTTTCATATCTTCCCTGCGTCAAACTTTACCATTCATCACTGTTGGGTGAGTACCAAGCCCCACCCCCCCCCGAAGGGGATCTGGTACCTCCCTGAGGAAAAGAATTTCCTCAGCCTCCTGTGGGGAGAAACTTGGGAGGAGGAGACCCTTACAGGCCAATCAGTCCTGTGACTGGTAAAGGCGAGGCGATGTTTCCGCATTGCCTGGGAGACAGAATTCGCCCTTGAAGTTCACACCTCATCCTGCGGGAGAAAAGGTGGGTCCCCCAGAAGGAGGAGACAATCACCCTATGCTGGGCTAGGGGTAATAACAGTGAAAGGAGAAGCCACGTCGTCCGTCTGATGCAGACTGCAGTTCCCACTAACCTGGTTGCCACCTCGCTGGTGTTGTAAGACACCCTTGTCTGGTGTCTTGCAAGCTACAGGCCCTGTGTGGAGAGGACAATGGCTTGTCTGGTTGCCTTCGAATCAGGCAACAATGCCAGTGCTTGTCCTAGCATTGACCAAAGGTGCCTGTTATAGGCATCAGGGTGTGCCTGATGTGCTGCAATACAAAGCATTATGCATGCTGACGAGAAAACCCTTCTCCATTGGTCAAACACAGCAGAGTCTGCCTCTGGGTGTTGATCATGCCTCAGGCTTCTACGTCCCATAGGGATGTCCAGTACATTCACTCCTGAGGTAGGATGAGGCAAGGTACCTGGAGATTCCTGGGGTGCGCAATACCTGCGCTGACAGTCCCTTGGGGCTGAAGAGAGGGCAGATGGACACTGCCAGATGTGGTACAACACCTCCTGGAAGGGTACTGGCCAGGCAGGGACCACAAGGTGGTCAGCACTGAAATCACTCACAAATGAGCATGCTGCCCGCTCAGTGTTGCGTCTTGCTATTCTAGACAAGTGCAGATAGTCAACCAATACCACAAGGAAATGCTGATAGGCTGTCTGAGCAGCATCCCAGGAGAGGTGACGGAAGTATCCACTTCCTCAAAGGAGGAAGACGAGGAGGCCAACCCTGACGAATCTGAGGAGTCATAGTCTGGCTGCCGTGGGGGAGACAGGCAAAAGACCTGCTCGTCCATGGCTCTGATGTACCTGGGGAAGGTGGAAGCAGTGACTCTGAACTGTTCCCACATGAGAGGCCCCAAAGGGCCCACATGGCCTGGGAAATTGGGGGGGTGGGCAGAGGAAAGGGGGACAGTACACCTCACTATAGCAACATGACATCTGCCAGGACTAGGATACCTCGCTGGCGATCCAATACCAAGTGGGGATCCACAGGGTCTGCACAGTAACTGACCACTCAACCAGTCTGAGGCAAAATGGACAGAGTTCAGTGGGGGGGCACTCCCCTGTGAGGTGACCCGGGCCACACAGGTCCAGAGGGACAGCCCCTAACCCAACCAGGCCTCCCCTGAAGGCAATGAGGGACAGAAAGAGGGCTTAGTGCTGCGGCTCCTCCCTGAACCCCGAAGGGTAACCGAGGAAGGCCGCAGCCCCTCGCCCCACTTTCTCAATCTCAGCAACGTAGAGAATGACCTCTTTCTCACTCCCAGCGTTAGGGGATCTCCCACACCCACAGGTCCACCAAGGGAGGCCACAGAAGCGGGGAACCCCTCCCCAGCCCTGCGAGACTGAACAGCACTGGGAACAGCACCAGTCTGATCTCCGCTGTCCGGAACCTCAATCCCCCAGACAGAGAGTCACACTCAACTGCCATAGTCCCTGCGCCAACCACAACAGCCGGTGCAGGGGAAGATATGGTTGGGAGGGCACGGAGGTACTTGGTGCCGGAGATCCCTTGGACTCCGAAGAGTCAGGCTGTCAGTCTGGGACAGCCTCCCCATCATCCTCCTCCTCCGGGGAGGAGGAGGAGGAGATCCAGGAGACCTCCAGAGCTGCAACCACTAAGGTTCTCCTACCCTCAGCACCATTTGGTGGGCCCCGTACTGCTTGCAGTGCTGCCCTAAACACCGGAGACACGAACGGCTCCAGGATCCAGGGCGGCGCCGAGGAACCACCCGTTCTGGGCCTAGCAAGTGTAGGCGGCGACATCTTGGGAGCCTGCACCTCCAAGGAGGTGACTGCCAATGTGGTGCTCGCAGCCCGATCCCCAAGAGAACCTGGCCATTCCTCCAGCACCGTGGTAGGAGCCTCCACCCTGGCAAGGCTATAAGGGGCGGAGGCCCCCCACTCCTCCCTGCTCAGTATGGAACCGGGAGGGGACCCAGAGGAAGGGAAGAGAGACAAGCGCTTGGCGTCTCAAGTGCAACACCACCCTGAAGGTCGACGGAGCACAGCTGACTTTAAAAGCACGGTGTTCAAAAACTTGATGGCCCGTGGAGAAGCAGGTGTCGCAGTTATCTATGTCATGATGCCGAACCAGGCAGGAGAGACATCGGTCATGTCGGTCCGTGACAGACATTTGCCGGCCGCAGGAACACCGATGCACAGGGGGCGAGCCCACCTTCGAAGAATGCTTCTTCCTGTCCCCAGATGAACTCAACATGACTCATGAATAAATCAACTAAAACACAGAAAAAGACAAGGTGCTGCTTTAGAATAAAAAGGAAAGATCTTACCGGTCTGATGAAAATTGCACCTAGTGGACTGGTAGACAGCAGAACTGGGGTCAGACTAGGCCACAGCGCCGCACAGTGTCAAACAGGGGACCGCAAAGAAGTAGGCTGCGATGGCGTACTTTTTTCTCAGGGCTGGCCAGGTTCTGCACACTTGATGGCGGGAGAAAGAGAACTGAGGTGGAGGAGTCGTCGACGGTAGCTACAGGCCAACCCTCGAGCGCCAAGCAGCGTGTCAGCCTTGAGGGCAGTGCCACTCCTGGCACTGACTCCTCCCCAGAAAAAAAAAACTCCCGCAGGGTGCTGCGCCTCCAGCTGACACCCACCAGTGATGAATGGTGAAGACTGACACAGGGAAGATCTTACCGTAACAGTAGATCTTCGAGAGGAGCTCTTGCAGCAGGTTACACCATTAGGACTGAAGCCAGCAGGTGCCAGGACCCCACGGGAAGCTTCTAGCTAGCAGTATATAGCAGGGGATTGCCCCAATGTCCACCTATGGTATAAAAGGGGCGGTTTCCCAGAATCACCTCAGTTCTCCTACTGGAGACCCCAGCAATCACAGTGAATGGAAAACAGGTGTTCCTCTGAAACTGAGGAAACTGAAACAGTGATGGAGAAGCAGTCACCAGGGGAATGGAGGAAGGGAAAGCAGCACCTGCTGCAACAGCTCCTCTTGAAGATCTACTGTTATGGTAAGTTATGTAACTATACTATCTCACTTTGAGGGTGCTCTTGCAGCAGGCTACACCATTAGACTGAGTCCCAAACAGTAAAAAGACTGACCCCGACCAGCTGGGAGGAGGCAGAGGTCAGTACAAGGCTCGAGAGAGAGAGAGAGAGAGAGAGACAGAGAGCAGGCCATGAAGGACAGTTAGTCCAAAACCTGCCTTGCACCTAAATGCAATGTCCAGACTATAATGTTGGATGAAAGTGTGGACAGAATTCCAAGTGGCCGCTGCACAGATGTCAGCAATGGACACATTTCTGAAGAAGGCAAATGAAGACGCTACACCCTTGTAGAGTGGCCTTTAACCAGGCCTGGTAAAGGCTTGTCGTATTTATAGTAACAATAAACAATGCAATGAACCAAACATTATTTAGAAACAGAAGTCCCTTCTTTCCTTGGGGTGAATTAAACAAATAACCGATCAGATTTTCTGATGGCTTGGGTGTGATCCAAATAATAAAGCACCTAATATACATCCAGAGTATGCAGTAAGGCCTCCCCTGGATTTAAATACTCTGGATAATAGACAGGCAAGTAGATGTCTTGATCCAGAGTAAACTCAGACACCACTTTGGGAAAAAAACCTAGGATTGGTCCACAAGGACATGAAAACTAAATAGGGCTCTTTACAAATCAGAGCCTGAGGCTCGGAAATCCTGCAAGCAGAAGAAATCACAACTAAAAATAACACTTTCCGTGACTAAAAGCATACAGTAGCTCACAGCTTGCGGCAGGTTCAAAGGGAGGCAAAGCAAGCTTCTCTAGAATGAACCAGGTGGGAGGTTTCAGATGCAGTATACCCTGCAAGAAGGTGCAGGAAAGATCAAGTTGGGCAAGAGTCCTGCCTTCAATAGGAGCATGGTATGCAGAGATGGCGGATAAGTGCACCTTAACTGATGAGTAACTCAAGCCAGAGTCTGATAAGGAGAGGAGGTACTCTAGAACAAGACTCTCCAGACAAGTAAAAGGATCCAGTTAACGAACGGTGGCCCATATGCAGAACCGCTTCCACTTCATAGCATAAGTGGACCTCATTGAAGGTTTTCTTGCTACTACAATATCAGCTACTCTAGGGGAAACCCCAAATCTGACAACTGCTAAGTCTGGAGGAGCCCTGCATGCAGGTGCAGTGATTTGAGGTCCAGATGGATCAGGGTGCCCTCCCTGCTCCCGTGACAGCAGGTCAGAGCACAGAGGCAGGAGAATCAGAGGCTCCACTGCTAGTTGCTGGAGTAGTGGAAACCAAATCTGGCACAGCCAGTAAGGAGCTACCAGGATCATCTCCACCTCTTCTAACTGCAACTTGAGCAGAACCCTCTGCAGCAATGGAAAGGGAGGAAAGGCATACAGAAACCTCCCTATCCAAGAGAAGGACAATGAGTCTCACCAAAAAATACCAGTCCCTGGATCTAGCAAGCAGAAACTGGGCAGTTTTGCATTGGAGGGGGACTCGAAGAGGTCCAGTTTGGGATGGCCCCACCTGCTGAAGAGATCTTCAAATACTGAAGGAAGAAGTTCCCAGCCATGAGCCTTGGACCAGGAACAGCTCAGACTGTCGACCAAGGTGTTTTAAACGCCTTGAACATGCACAGCAGTCAGGTCCAGGTGATGCTCTATGGCCCAATATCAAACTCTCATGGTTTCCATGCAGAGGGGGTAAGAATGCGTGTACCCCTGCTTGTTTATGCAAAAGACCACAGACGTATTCTCCATCTGGATCAAGACAGGACCTGGGAGCAAGTTCATCTGGAAGGCTTGTAGAGCATACCGAATTACCCACATCTCCAAAACACTGATGTGGAGATGCTGCTCCAATGTGGACCAGGTCCACCCCAAGTCTGATGGTCTGCCAGATGAGCATCCCAGCCTTAGCACGACATATCCATGGTCAGGATCTGACAAGGACACTCTGACCGGAAGTGGACCCCCTTGGAGAGGCAGGAGGGGTCCAGCCACCATGTCATAGTCTGTCACACTGAGTTGGAGACCGACACCGGTTGTTCTGAATTGTCTGTGTGCTGATCCCATTGGACCTGAAGGTTCCTCTGGGCTACTCACATGTGCAGACGAGCCAGAGGAACTGTTGCAATGGCTGCCGCCATGTGTCCCAATAGTTTGAAAAAAGGTTCTGGCTGGAACCTGGTGAGATGATGCAACCAGTTGAGCCTGTGCCTGAAGGTGATCTGCTCTGTCTCAGGAAAGAAAGGCTTTGCCTTGGGCAGTGTCCAAGATTGCCCCTATGTACTGGAGACTTTGACTTGGCCAAGGAGAGGATTTGGAGAGGCTGAGAGTTACTGCCAGATCCTTAGACAGCGTAAAAGTGGCCTCCACAGTTCTGAGCAACTGCTCCTTGATGGAAACTATCAGAAGCCAGTCATCCAGGTACGGGAAGACATAATGGCCTTCCCTCCTGAAGGCTGCTGCCACTACTGCAAAGCACTTTGTCAAGACTCAAGGGGCTGAGGACAGGCCGAACGGCAGGGCCAAAACTGGTAGTGGTTTCCTTGGAAGTGAAAGCAAAGGAACATTCTGTGGGGTGGGAACACCAGTATGTGAAGCTATGCATCCTGCATGTCCAGAGAACAGACCCAATCCCCCTTGATGACGCAAGGGGAGAAGGCTGCAGAGAGTGACCATTCTGAACCATTTGTATTCCATGAAGTGGTTCAGGTGGCAGATTTCCAGGATGGGACGCAAGTCTCCTGTTTTCTTTGGAACCAGAAGAAATGTGAGTGGAATCCGTCCCTCACTGTGCTGGTGAGATTGGTTCTATGGCCTGTTTTTGCAGGAGCGCTTGGATCTCATCTTGAATGAGGGAGATGTGTGCCTGAGGATAACTGGAGGGAAGTGGAGGACTGTCCAGAAGAATTCCAGGGTATGTCCCTGTTCCACTGACTGCAGAACCTACTGATCCGAGGTTATTCTGCGTCAACCCTCTCAGTAGAGAGAGAGAGAGAGAGAAAATCAACCCCCCCCCCCACAGCTTCCCTCAGGGATTCTGCTGGGGGAGGCGGGGTCGGGTAAAGAGTCAGGCAGAGGAGCCAGGGACAGGCAATGCAGCCTGGGAGGTTCTGAGAGCTCTGGGGGCAGAACCTCCTGAGGCTTGAGAAGTAGCTTTCCTCTTAAAGACACTTCTAATCTGCTGGGCTCTGGGATGTTGCTTTGAGGAGCGATGAAAGGACTGCTGCTGGGTCGATTTAGGCCAAGATCAGTAAAGGGTATGGACAGAATGAAGAGCCCTTCCAGACTCCTGAAGGCAAGTGATAATATTTTGAGAATCCTCGCCGAACAAGACAGGGCCTCTGAAAGGGGGCATCCAAAATCTTAGACTGGACGTCTGGAGCAAAACCAAAGACCCTCAGCCAGAAGTAATGCTGAAGACATACTCCTATAGCCGCAGCCCTACCTGCAGATTCCACAGAGTCATACGAGGCTTGGAGAATGCGAGTCCCCACATCCGAGCATGATTTTAAGAGGTGCAACAGTTCGGCCTTTCCTGGCAAAGCCGGCTGAGCTTGTGCCACTGCGAAAGCCTTCTCCCACAGGGCATTCTGATATTGGAACATGTGGGTGAGGAAGTTTAGGGAATGGATAGCACAGGTGGCTGAGTAATAGACTTTCTTTCCGAAACAGTCCATCTGCCGATTGTCCTTATTGGGAGGCTGAGTGCTAAGGTGCCAGGGATGTTTTGAGCCGTCACAGGTCGCCACTAATAACACCCAAGTCAGCCTCTGGGTGTTCCCCACAAAAAGGCTCTTCCTGGGAGCATTATATAGGTGGTCTGCCTTCTCAGACATCGCCAATGTAGTGGAGGGGTGCTTCCAAGCAGCCCTATTAACATCCCTGAAGGAGTCACTCAATGGAGGAATGACTAGAGGTAAAGACTGTTTCTTTCAGAGGAAGATGGCTAACTGACGTAGTTCTGGATCCACTTCCTCAGAATCCCAACCCAAGAGGACTTGGATGTGCCTCATCACATACATGAAAGTTAGGTCATCTGGAGGAGACCGTGGGGTATCCTTGGGCTCCTCTGGTTCTGAGTGTAGGTCCAAGTCCCCAGAGTCAGGGTCGGAAGAGGAATATCCCCCCCTGATTTGACAGAATCTGGAGAGGGAGAGGAAGAGGGTGAGCATTATGTCAGTGGGGCCCCGAACAACCAGCGCCAGCTCCTTTAGGTTGTGGAGCAGGCTCCCTAGGAGGCGGCATCGGGGCCTTCCTAAGGGGAATCTGCTCCTTAGATGGATTGAGAGAAGGATCCCTCGGAGTCAGAGTGGAGGGCTCCTTCGGTGCCTCCTTATCCTTAAAGTATGCTCACCAGGCCACAAAAAGGGCATTAAGGTCTGTGGGTGGAGCTGGCGAATTGACACAGTGGTTGGATTTCCATCTGTAACGCCGGTGACCTGGGTTCAGGAATGGACTCGGGTCGCTGGAGAGCCAGCCAGGGAGAAGGAAAGGAGCGTCCGCTGACGGCTCGCCTTCTCCGGGGGGAAGGTGGATACATGGTTCAGCACCTGTTGACTCCTGGCGGAGGCTGGGTCTATAGCAGGACATCGGCCCACAGTACATTAAGGGAGTGGCAGACGTCAGCAGATGCCATGTTGTCAGTGGCACGTCACTCTCAAGGGGAGCAAATGAGAAAATGGCGCCCTGGCCAATCGGGTGATGGCCTTCCCGGACAGTCACCACCGGACTCCTGGATCTCCACATGCCGCTCCAGCAGCAACCCAGGATCGCTGGTATGGCCGCCAGGCCCTTCTCTTACAAAGGTAAGAGACCATCCGTTGAAGGACTACACTGGGGTCACCTGGGGTTGGCTGCGATGTGGGGCGGGAGGGGTCGGTAGCTGCGGTGGGGTAGTCGCTGTGGAGGCCTGAAGGATAGATTGGCCAGGGCGTGGGTAAGGAGTCCAAAAAACAACAACAACAAAAAAAAGGTCTGTGGGTGGGTTCAGAGGCATAGCCGGGGGATAACAGGCATCTGTGGGGTAAGCTGGAAGGGCCCCGGCGTCAGTTGGTCAGGCTGCAGTAACCCTGGCATTGGATCTACTGGCATCATTGGTCCCCAAGTTAAGGAACCATGCAACGTCAGTTTAACTGGAATCGAGAGACCGGGCATCAGTACCCCGGGTGTCGACTGTTTGACGACAGGTCCAGCCGGTGACAACGGAGGATTAGGGAACGATGGCTGAAGCGTCATCAGGGTTGGTGACAGGGAGGCCAGCGCTGACAGAACAGGCACAGGCTGGCACCAGTCTGGTGAAGCAGCTGGTAATGGCCTGGAGGGAGAAGCCTGCCTAGGGGAGCTGATTCCCAAGCGGGGCAGAGGCGTCACACACGAGGGGGAGGCGACTGCATGTACCTGGCATTGCAATGTGACGTCGGTCTCCGACATCTGAACCGACTTCACAAACGCTTGGACTGGGACGGCAACGGGCAAAGACCTGCCGTCCAAGGAGGACACGCTGAGCCACCTGGCTGAGGACCCACTTGTTGAATGGGGCTAAGTTTCAGGGGCTGAGATGCTGGGAATGAAGTCCCAAGCTCCAAAGAACCACCGCCCAAGACAGTCAGGAGAGCAGGTGGTTTGACCACTGGCAGCCCAAAGTGAGAGAGTGCTGACTGAGTGGAAGGAGCCAACCTCCCATGGGAAGAAGACCCATGATCGATGACCGACTTACGTGGAGACCTGAAGTGGGAAGCTGACCGGGGTTTCTCCCTATGCTTCTCTTGGTGCTTGGGCTTTCCCAAAGACTACTTCTTCTCCAAGGCTCATGAAGAAGTGGAGGCCGGGGAAGAGAAGGTACTCTGGTAAAGCTTCTTCTCTTTTGCTGAAAATTTTTGCTGCAGCAGAAAGGCTTCGAAGATCTTCTGGCGGCGAAGCTGGGTGCACTGGTTAAAATCCTGGCAGTGCTGGCAGGCCTCAGTGTTGTGGCCCGGGCCTAGACAAAGCAGGCATGAGCGGCCATCCTTGTAGGAGAGATGCTTTCCACAAGCACACTTCGATCGCTGCTGCTCTACAGACGAGGAAGGAGAACAAGACATGAACAGATCGCTGTAAAAAAACAAGAATGAAAAAATAAAGTGCAGGTAATGCGAAGAAAATGGCGGTCAACTATAGCAGAAGGCATACGTGAAGGTCCGATTTGCATGGGTCAACGGTGGGAAAAAAAACGAGATGGTGCTGGGGGACCACCCCTTTTATACCATAGATGGACGTCAGGGGCAGGCAGACATCAGGGGCCAGTCCCTCATTATATAATGCTAGTTAGAAGTTTTCCGTGAGGTCCTGGCACCTGCCAGTTTCAGTCCTAACGGTGTAGCCTGCTGCAAGAGCCCTCTCAAAGTGAGATCTTCAGAATTTTTAGCGTTGAATCCCAGCTGCTAAATGCCAGACCACTTTTCTAGCCCAGCCAGGTCCTCCCAGAGTTCGTGTCTTCCTTCCCCCGTGTCCACCCTCCCCAAAGAATTTGGTGTCTTCCACGAACAGGCAGATTTTACCCTTGATCCCATCTGTGATGTCCCTTCTGAAGATGTTAATGTAACACTGGACCAAGTACCGAGCCCTGTGGGACCCCGCTGTTCACAGGTCTCACTTCTGAGAATTGTCCCCCAACTACCACCCTTTGGCTTCTATCATGCAACCAGCTTCTGACCCATCCCACAAGCTTACCCCCACCCCCAGGTCCTCCAGCTTCCTGACCAGGCCCCTGTGAGGAACAGAGCTGAAGGACTTGCAGAAGTCCAGATACAGGACATCAGCCATCTGGCCCTTGTCAACTGTCCTAGCGATCCAATCAAAGAAGTCAATTAGATTAGTTTGGCAGGACCTACCTAACAACCTATGCTGCTTCTTGTCGATGTTAGTTTGTTCTGGACCCACAGATTTGTTGGCTGCTACTACTTGATGTTTGGCCCCTACAGCTGGATGTACTGTTGGAGGACTTTTACAGTGTTCATTTGAGGAAGAGCTGGATTAGTTGGTATGATTTCTGCAAGAACTCGGGCCGAAAGGACAGTTGCTGGTGTTCTAATGTATCGTGAGTGATGGGACCCGATTCATTGATCGGTGTTCTTCATTTCCCTGGGATCTCTAATTTTATTTTAAACTGTGCTTAATTTTCCTTGGAGAAGTAGTGCCATATCAGTGGTTTTGGTTCTGGGAGGTTCTTACCCCCCCTTTGTGCCTGGGTGACCTTGGGTTGTGCTGCCTGGGACCGAGCAGGAGCTGTTCTCGTTTCCCGTAAGGAGTTGGGGGTTATTGGGGGGGCTCCTAAGCTACTCCAAGGTCTGCCTTATTAGTCTGGCCTTGGGATATCTGAAGCCTGGGTCCTGGTAATATAATAGAGCCTGATTAGGCAGTTTGGGTGTGTGTGTGGGGGACTCCTGCTTCTTGCAGCAGAGCCTGTGGATATAATCGGCCTTATATGAGACATTTCTTCTCCATTTATGGACTTGCATCGAGATTGCATGTTGTTGCTCTCTGAATGTACATTTGGAGTAGTCTGGATTTTGATTCAGGTCATCGTAATGCCATTTGACTTTTCACTGGATCCTGTTTTCATCTTATGAAGGACAGTGCGTCTAGGGAGAGGGCCTCACTATCCTTATATATCTGGATTCCGTGTAATATTAATCATCATCGGCAGTGAGAGTGCCTAAAAACTGCAAATGGACTATTTATATTTGTTTTTGAATGCTTTTGTCCTATTAGTAATGAGAGGACCTTTGGGACGAAAATTAGTTTTGAATTGTATTATTTTATTTTTTAATTTTGTTTCATTTTTCTTCCCTCCTCAGAGCAGTGAGAGGGTTCAAGGGTGAGGAAGTTGTATTAGCTTGCTTCTGTTTATTTGTTTACTGAATTATGTTATTGGGTGGGTTTTAGTTCAATTGTAATTGAGGGCAATTTATTTATGAGGTAATTAGGATCTTTATTTAGCTGTCTAGTAGTGAGTTTGTTTCCCGCTTGTGGTATGTGTTGTTTAGTCATCCCGGTTGTGCATTATTTGTCCTCCGATCTCAGCGCCCTTCCCTCCCCCTCCCATTTTCCATCTACCAGCAACGTCGGGCACTTGGTATTGTATGTAGGAGGGTTTGGGGTGGGTGTGGCGGGGGACGTGGACACTGGAGAGCGAATGAACGGACCTCTCATATAGGGCTGGTTAGGTCCTGAAGACACCCTGGGGTGAAATGGAGCCTGGAACGTGGAGATCCATGTCTAGTCCCCACACCCAAGGGCCCCACCTGTTTGGACGGGCAAGCATTCGGGACGGTTCAAGAGCCTTGTCCAATTCGTGCAGTGTTATGCACTGCCAGATCTATTAAAAAGAAGTCTGCTGTTATCGCTGACTTTGTTGGGACAGTGGATCTGGCTTGCTTCACCGAGACCTGGCTGGATGGAAATGCTGGACCCATTTTGGAGGCAGCTGTTCCAGCCGGGTACTCGGTGATTCACCGCCCGAGACTGGATTGCAGGGGGGGTGGGGGGTGTAGCAGTCTGCTTTAAGACCAGGCTGGGGCTCACGGGTGTACCAGTTGAGGAAGCCAAATCCTTTGACTGTACCGTAGTAGCTGGTGTGGGTTGCAAGATAGCCCTCATCTACTGTCCACCAAGAGACGACAGGAGATTCCTGCAGGAAGTGGCAGACTTCATCACCGATATGGCACTGGAGTCGCCCAGATTGATGGTTATGGGCAACTTCTGTGCCTGGGTCGACAACAAACTCTCAGCTTTTGGTCAACACTTTCCTCCAGCTGATGACATCACTGGGCCTTACACAGACTGTTTCTTCAGCTACTCATAATTATGGTCACTCTCTGGATTTGGTTTTTCTCCCGGGGATTGAGGCCTCTGATTTGGTGGTGGAACCTGTCAGTTGGTTTTATCATTACACCGCGGGCTTCAATTTTTGTGCTCCCCTTTGTGGGTCTGCCCCTGTGGAGATGGTTCGATACCGCCCTTTACGGAACGTGTGACCTAAGGATATGTTGGCAGTACTGAACCACTGAGAGTTTCCTGTTGCCAGCATAGGTCCGGAGCCCATGGTTTTGGCTTATAATTAGGCCATTTCCTCGGCTCTTGACTCAACTGCTCCTATCTGTGTCCATCCCCTCTCTCTCTCCGCCCTCGGGCCCCATGGTTTGATGGGTCCTTGAGGGAGTTGTGACGTGTGGGACAACGGTTAGAGCGTTGTTGGCAGAAATCTGCTCTAGAAGTCGACCGCCTTAGTTTGGAGGAGCATTACTGGCTCTACCAATCAGAGATCTCCCGTAAGAAGGCAGAATTCCTGTCCAGGGAGATCGCTGTTGCTCATAATCAACTGGCTCAGCTCTTCAGAACTGTGGACAGGCTGTGCAACCCAGCCTGTCTCCAGCTCCGTTGAGCTTTTTCACAAAAGGAGTGTGATGAGGTCACTCAATTCTTTGCGAATAAGGTTGCCGATATCAGATCAGAGATCCACCTGACACACTAAGGGGGAAACTGTTGGTCAGCGTCTGGCCATGGTACCCCTGAGCCCCTTAAGTTCCTTTGACCTGCCGAGGCTCGATAATATTACGCGGATCATCCAGGGGATGTGCCCTACATGCTGTAGTTTAGATCTGGGTCCAACCTCCCTGATCTTGGGTTGTGCTGAGATCGTGGGCCGGTTTCTAGCTCAAATAATCTGGTGCTCCCTAGAAATGGGTGAGTTTCCTAGCTCTCTAAAGGAAGCGGTGGTGACTCCCCTTTTGAAAAGGCTTCTCTGGACTCAGATATTTTTGCCAAATACAGACCTATCTCTAACCTTCCCTTTATTGGGAAGGTTATTGAGAAGGTAGTGGCAAACCAGCTGGAGGACCATTTGACCATCCGTAGTATCTACGAACCTCTCCAGTCTGGTTTTCATAAGAGGCATAGTACTGAAACTGCTCTGGTTCGGGTGCTCAATGATCTCTTGATGGCGAGAGATCAGAGAAACCGTTCTATCTTGGTTCTCCTCAATCTCTCCTCAGCTTTTGACACTGTAGACCATGGGGTTTTGCTCGAGCGCCTGAGGTCCATCTGTGGACTGTCTAGTACAGTACTCAGATGGTTTTCATCTTTTCTGTCTGGGAGAACACAAACAGTTGTGTCAGGGATTTTTTTCCTCTGACCCTTTATCTCTGCAGTGTGGCATCCCCCAGGGCTCGGTGCTTTCCCCCATGTTGTTTACAGTGTATATGTTGCCCCTCGGAGACACTGCAAGACGGTATGGGCTGAGGTTTCATTGCTATGCTGATGATACCCAGCTCTACCTGTCTTTGGCCCCCGACTAGGTTAGTGCTTTCTCGGTATTTAATAGCTGCCTCGCTGAAATCTATGACTGGATGAATTTGAGCTGGTTAAAGTTGAACGCCGGTAAGACCGAGGTAATGGTTGTGGACCCGGGTCGCAGGATAGAGGGGCTGGGGTCAGATCAGCCTTCTGGTTTATTTCTGTGGGGGGGGGTCAGATCCTGACCTCTGAACGGGTGCGTAACCTGGGAGTGGTACTTGACGACGAGCTGACCCTTCGTTATCAGGTGCCAGCAGTAGTTAAGTCTGCATTTTACCATCTTAGGAACATTGCCAGGGTGCAGCACCTTGTTCCGTCCAGCGACTTACCTGTGTTGGTCCATGCCTTTGTGACCTCTCGCCTTGACTACTGCAACTCCCTGTACATGGGGCTTCCTGGGGTTGATATCCGCCGCTTGCAGCTAGTGCAGAATGATGCTGCGAGGTTGTTGACAGGAGTATCTAGAAGGACAAACATTACCCATTCTGCGCGATCTGCACTGATTACCTATACAGTGGCGGATCACCTTTAAAGTAGGTTTTTTGACCTTTAAAGCCCTGCACGGACTTGGCCCGACTACTTGAAAGAGCTTTGATTCCTAACAGCCCTGTACGACAGCTCCGTTCGGCTGACGAGAGGTTGCTAGAGGTTCTGAGGGTTATTTTAAAATCTTCTGGGGCTCGGGCTTTTATGTTTATAGCCCCAACCCTCTGGAATTCTCTGCCTCGCCGGCTTCAGGAATGCATGACCATGGAGATTTTTAAGCGGGAACTCAAGACCCATCTGTGGAGTCAGGCTTTTATGGCTTGAGGTTGTTGTGATTATTCTGATTTTATATGTGTATTTTTCATTTTATTGTTCATTTGTACAGCGCCTTGGTGCTTGAAAGGCGCTTAATAAAGTTTTATTAGTATTATTTATTATTGTCATTGAGGTCATTTTCCTCCAGAAAGTTAATCAGTCTCTCTTTCAGGATGATCTCCATTGGCTTATCCCCTCCTGAGGTCAGGCTGACCGGTCTGTAGTTCCCTGGTGCAACCCTCTGCCCACTTTTATGGAGAGGCATCAAATGCACCATTCTCCAGTCTTGGGGCACATTTCCAGACTCCAGAGGTGTTAAACAGGTCTGCCAGGTGACTTGACCCGCCAGAACCTCCACTAGATCTCTGAGGACTCTCTGGTGCATGCCATCTGGCCCTGGTAATTCGTCCATCTTTAGTGCCCTTTACCCCTTGAGTGCACCATCTGTGACTCCCCCCCGCCCCATCTAGTCCCCAACCCTGTACTCCCTTGTGGTACTGTTCTATCCTTCCCCTGAGTGAAAAATGAACAGAAGTGCCTGTTAAGCAACTCTCTCATTTCTTTACTACCCTCTGCCCAAATCCACCCCTTTTTCAGCCTGACAATCTCATCTTTTATGTTTCTTTTCTCCCTTATATACCTGAAAAGGGCTCTGTCACGCACTTTTACCCCCTGGGCTAGCTGTACCTCTCTCATGGCCTTTGCCTCCCTTACCACCCTACTTGCCTGTCTAGACTTAGTGTAGTAGTCCTTCCTATCCTTCTTCTTCTTCTGAGTAAGCTTGTACTTTCTTAGGGTTGTCCTCTAGTTCCCCACCACTTTTGCCACCTTATTGCTAAATCAGCTGGGTTTTTTAGCCTTAGGTCTCTTAATTTTGATTTTGACCCACTCACTAGTGGCCTCCATAACCTTCTTTATTATGACCCATTTCTGTTTCAGATCCATCCCCGCTGTTCAGAAGAAGGTGCCAGGCCCTTGCAGAATGTCTCCTTTCCCACCAAGCTCATCCCTCCACAAGCTCAAGACCCTCATCTTGGTCCTCTCCATCCCTCTGTCCATGTCCAGGTGAAACCACACTGTGTGGTGGTCACTTCCTGCAAGCAGTGCATCCACCTTCACATCCTGAACATGTGCACAGTTGGACAGGACCACATCTATGTTTCTATAGGGGAGGGAATGTGGGCAGAGGGTGACAGTTAAAAAGCAGGAATAATGAATGGATATTTCCGCTCAGTATTCACAAAGGAAGAGGAGGAAGAGGTACCTAAACCAAACAAAAGAAACATTCTGGATAGGAGGGGTCGATAACAGGTCCACTCAGAAGAAAGGGTTCTGAAGGAACTCTCAAAACTGAAGGTGGACAAAGCAATGGGGCCTTGTGGGATTCATCCCAGAATTCTAAAAGAACGAGGGGTAGAAATAGTGACACCACTGACTACTCTCTAACAAATCATGGGAGGATGGGGTAGTACCCGAGGACTGGAGGACGGTGGATGTGATTCCACTTCACAAAAGTGGGAGCAGGGCAGAGGCAGGAAACTATAGACCAGTTAGTTTGACTTCAGTGGTAGGGAAAATGATGGAATCACTTCTGACGGAAAGAACTGTTGATTACCTAGAGGCCAGTGGGGCACAGGACCCAAGGCAGCATGGATTCACAGCGGGAAGGTCACATCGGACAAATCAATTTCTTTGACTGGGTGACCAAAGTAGTAGACCAGGGAGGGGCCGTGGACATGGCCTACCTAGATTTTAGCAAGGCATCTGACACAGTCCCACACAAAAGATTAATATACAAGTTAGCCAGCCTTGGAGTGGGTCCCAAGGTGGTAGCCTGGATCAAAAAATTGGCTGGACAACAGGACGCAAAGGGTAACAGTAAACAGAGTCCATAGTGAAGAAAGGAGGGTTACTAGCTGGGTACCGCAGGGTTCAGCATTGGGACAGGTCCTCTTTAATGTCTTTATAAATGACATTGCAGAGCAACTGGAAGGAAAAGTATATCTCTTTGCAGATGACACAAAGATCTGCAACAGGGCTGATACACAATGTGGGGTGGAAAGGATGAGAAGGGACTTAGAAAGGTTGGAGGAATGGTCAAATGTATGGTAGCTCAGATTCAACGCAAAGAAGTGCAAGGTAATGCACCTAGGAAACAAAAACCCAGGGGAAGGGTACACAATGGGGGGTGAGATACTAACAACAACAAAAATGGAAAGGGACCTGGGGGTAATTATATCAGATGACCTAAAGGTGGGCAAACAATGTGAGAAGACAGTAAGGAGGGCTAGGGGGATACTGGGATGCACAGGGAGAGGCATCAACAGTAGAAAACAGCAAGCTGTTATCCCTCTGTACAGACAGTTGGTGAGACCCCATCTGGAGTACTGCGTGCAGTTCTGAAGACCCCATCTCCGCAAAGACATAAGAGAGTGGAGGCTGTCCAGAAGAGGGTAACCAAAATGGTGCAGGGTCTGTACCAGAAAACATACAAAGAGAGACTAAAGGAGCTTAATATGTATACCCCCGAGAAAAGGAGGGGAAGGGGAGACATGATAGAAACTTTCAAGTACCTCAAGGGAATCAACAAAGTCCAAGAGGGTAGCATCTTTCAGAGAGAGATGTGCAAGAAGAAAAAAATACTCACCATAGTAATCTTGTTTCTTCAAAGGGATCACTCATTATGATTAAACTGATGCAATCAGCCCTTTGTGTTACTGCCCGGAGAGATGGAATTATATGCAAATTATGGAACTCTCAATTGGCTCGTGCCACTTTCAAACTGCTGCCCTAGCAACTGTTGCACTCTGAGTGCTTCAGATTCCTACGGAGCTAACTGGGTAAAAGACCCACTAGCTAAAATGAATAACATTAAAGTTGTATTTTTGTCCTTTCAGGTCATCATAACATCCTTCACCAACAAACCTAAGAAACTCGAGACCACCTGGACACCAAATGGTTAAATAAAGTGAGTTTCTACCTTAATCTATATAGGAGGACAAACCCTTAATGCAGGGATGCAGAGCAACTGCTATAGGTTGTAGTAAGGGAGGCAGGAAGGGTCTTTAATCATAATGAGTGATCCCTTTGAAGAAACAAGATTACTATAGTATTTTTTTTTTCTAACCCCAGGAATCACTCATTATGATTAAACTGATGCAGACTACCAAGCAGTACCTGCCACTATCCAGTGAGCAATTGTACGTTTTGTTGTAGCTCTGCCCCTACCAACTTCACCATAGGTGAGAAAGAGCTGTGATTGACTTGATCTTTAAGACTTAAGGCTCTGCCCTGTCTGGTGTTTAGTTCTGCTCCAATAAACTCTAGCACCTGAAGTGACACCTACTGAGATTTCTCTTTATAAGAAATCCCAGGGATTCCAGTGTAGACTTTGTTAGTGCAAGCGACTGCACTGCCTACTGCAGAGACTATCCTACTACTAACCAGTTGTCCAGGTAGGGGAAAGACTGTTACAACTTGTTTTCTCAAAAACTCTACCACCACTGATAGGCACTTTGTAAAATCCCTTGGTGCTGAAGTTAGTCCAAAAGGGAGAACTGCAAACTGATAATGGCCTGAAGCCAGCCTGAATCTATGGTGAGTAATTTTTCCTCCTAACCCCAGGAATCACTCATGATTAAACTGATGCAGACTACCAAGCAGTACCTTTGGAGGTTGGGCAGAGAACCTATTTCGGAAGCAGGCTCTGCAGTACTGCTGTACCAAACCTAGCATCACCTCTGGATTGCAAATCCAGGCTGTAATGCTTTGTGAAGGTGTGTACTGTTTTCCATGTAGCTACTTTACAGATTTCCAGTAGTGGAATTTCTCTTGAAGCTGCCACTGAAGCAGCTGTGCCCCTGGTGGAGTGTGCTCTCAGGCCCAGAGGTACCTGTTTACCCAACTTACTATAACAAAACTGTATACATGCCACTATCCAGCGAGCAATTGTACGTTTTGTTGCAGTTCTGTCCTTACCAACTTCACCATAGGTGAGAAAGAGCTGTGATTGACTTGATCTGTAAAACTTAGTTCTGTCAATGTAGTGGCTAAGTGCCCTTTTGACATGAAGGGAATGAAGCCTCCTTTCTGAAGAACTGGAGTTCTCTGTAAAAAAGACAGGTAGAGTGACAGACTGATTTAAGTGAAGATCAGATACCACTTTGGAAGAATTTTTTTTTTTTTTTTTTTTTTTTTTTTTTTTAAGTTGTTTAACTAGGAGTAGCACACTAAGTTGAAGGTTTTTTTTGTTTGTTTTTTTACAGGTGCATCCTGGGAGCACAGGGAAGTTAAGTGACTTGCTCTGGGTCATACAGTATGCAAGTGGAAGCTGTGGGATTCAAACCCAGATCTGGTCTGCTGGATGTCACCAGATTTGCAGCTCAGAGCCTTAAACCACTGCGCTAGACTACCTCCCTTTTCTATTAATCCTGAGGACCACCTTATCCCTGTGGAAGGAGATGTAGTCCACACCTGCGCACAGGGCTTGTAATTCACTGATCCTTCTGGCTGAAGTAATAGCAACCAGAAAAACAGTTTTCCAAGTGATATACTTCAAATCTGCGGTTGCAAATAGGTTTGAATGGTGCATCCATGAGTTTAGCAATGCAGAAATTTAAATTCTAGGCCGGGACCGGTTCCCTCAGGGGAGGATGCAGAAGATCAAGGCCTTTAAAATATTTTCTGAATACTGGATGAGAGGCCATGGACCTCTCTTTACCAACTGACAGGTAAGCAGAGACTGAAGCTAAGTGGACATTGAGGGTGGAAGGCTTCAGGCCTAAGGAATGTAAATGTGTGAGGTACTCTAGGAGAATAGCCAAATCAGCCCTGAAGGGGCTCACACCCTTACCTGTACACCATATGGAAAACCTTTTCCACTTAGAAGAATATGTTTTCTTAGTAGAAAGCTTCCTGGAACCCCTAAGCACTGTCAGCACCTGCTCTGATGGCTCAAGGTTAGCACATTCTAAGTCCTCAAGAGCCACGCCTCGAGCCTCAGTGATTTGAGATTGGGGTACAGGATCCTGCCCTGAGAGGAGGTTAGCAGGTTGTGCCTCCTGGGCAGATGGATTGGGGAAACCACTGACAGAGTCAGCAGAAGAGAATACCAGTGCTGTCTTGCCCAATCCAGGGCCACCAGTATCATTTTTGCTGGTTGGGACCTTAGTTTCAGTAGGATCTTGAATATCATAGGAAAGGGAGGGAATGCATACAGAAATTTCCCTATCCAATCCAGAGCCATCTCATCCAGGGGAACTGTGCCCCTTAAAGGAGGCCTGCAACAGTACACTGGAAGCTGGTGGTTTTCTGCAGAGGCAAAGAGATCCACCTCTGGAATGCCCCATCTCCTCAAAATTGTACTGAGTACCGGAGTATTCTGCACCACTCGTGGTGGTCCTGACTTATCCTGCTGAGAGAGTATGGCATTCCCTGGAAGGTGTATGGCTGACAGGGATACTCCCATGGAGTATACCAGGGACCACAGTCTCATTACTTCTGTGCACAGTAGAACTGACCAGGTACCCCCTTGCTTGTTGACTTAATACATGGTTGTGGTGTTGTCTGTTCTAACTTGCACCACCTTGTTTTGAAGGTAAGGAGCAAATGTTTTTAGAGCCAGGTAAACAGCTCTGAGCTCCAAAAGATTTTTGGGCAACAGAGACTCTTGGGGGGAACATGTGCCACTTGCTGTGTGCTCTAACATGTGTGCCCCCCAACCTAGAAGAGAGGCATCTGTTGTGAGGATTACTGAGGGTTGTTTCCTTATAAAAGGTACACCCACCCTGAGGTTGTGCTCATCCAGCCACCATTGTAATGCCTGGGCTAATCTTTTCGTGACTGGAACCAGTTTGGACATAGGATCCGTCCTTTGAGACCGGTACTGTCTGAGGTGGAACTGAATATCTCTCATTTAAACCTGGAGCCCATTACCACTGCAGTGGCAGATGCCATTTGGCCCTGTAGCCTGAGAAATTCTCTGGATGTTTTGGATCTCCCTGACACGAAGGATTCTGCAGTCTGCAGAATGCTTGTCATCCTGTCTTGTGGCAGGAGGGCTCTGCCCTGTCTGGTATTTAGTTTTGCGCCAATAAACTATAGCACCTGAAGTGGCACCTGCTGAGATTTCTCTTCGTTTATAAGAAATCCCAGGGATTCTAGTGTAGATTTTGTTAGTGCCAGTGACTGCACTGCCTGCTGCAGAGACTGCCCTACTACTAACCAGTCATCCAGGTAGGGGAAGACAGTTACACCTTGTTTTCTCAAAAACTCTACTACCGATAGGCACTTTGTAAAAACCCTTGGTGCCAAAGTTAGTCCAAAAGGGAGAGCTGCAAACTGATAATGGCCTGACGCCAGCCTGAATCTCAAAAACTTTCTGTGAGATAGTCTGATAGGAATGTGGAAATAAGCATCCCTTAGATCTAGGGAAGCTAGCCAGTCTCCCTTTTGCAATGAAGGAATGATTATTGCAAGAGTGACCATTTTGAACCTTGGTTTCAAAATGTGCTTGTTCAGAAGTCTTAGATCCAAAATAGGTTGCCAATCCCTGTTTTTCGTCCTTATGAGGAAGTACCTGGAAAAAAAAAACCTTTGCCCCTGCTTATTAGAGGCACTGCCTCCACTGCTTTGATTGCCAACAGATGCTTTACCTCTGCATCCAACAGAATCCTGTCTGCAGCTGTTACTGGAGCAAAGGTTCTTGTTCTCAGCTTTGGGAATGATTTGAAACTGAGTGCCAGGCCCTGGGCTCACTACCTCCAACACCCATTTGTCTGTGGTGATGAATGCCAAATGTGAAGGTAATGAGCCAGTCTGCTGCCTACTGGTGGTTCTGTAAAAGGGGATGCGACCTGCACTAGCCCATCAGGGATTCTGTGCGGGCTGTGCCTGAACCTGTGGTGCAGGAGCCGCTCTTCTCATGGCTCTCCTGCCCCTTCCTCTAAAGTAACCTCTGGCCTGCTGCTGAGGCTGAGAGGCCTGTGCTTGAAAGAAAGGTTTGGGGTAAAAACCGCTACCCCTGCCTCCCCTACTCTGGGGTCTATAAGAGGTGGAAGGCCTATTTTTGGAATTGCTCTGATAGGTGGATTTATATTCCTAGACCTTCTTCATGTATGCTTCAGTCTTATCTCCAAACAAGGAGTTGTTCTCTAGGGGAAAATCCATTGCTTTGGCCTGGGTGTCTAAAGTCAAGTAAGCTGTTGGTTAACTAGGATTTGCAGCTTATCTGTTAGGTAGGAAAATGGGCAGACTAGGTGGGCCAAGCGGTCCTTATCTGCCGTCAAATTATATGTTTCTATGTTTCTAGTGGCTCTAAGCCACGCAAACCTCCTAAGCGAAACAGACAAAGCCATTAACCTGGATGCAGTATCATTGGCATCCACTGCCATATGAAATTGATACTTGGTAGCATCAAGTGCAGCCCTTGCTTATCCTGCAAATCTACAGCCACTTCACCTGGATTTTATCAGCCAAAGCTAGAACAGTGTTCCAGACAACTTTTTGATACTGCACTGAATGTGTCATGTAATTGGCCTGCCTAACTAACTAATAAGGAGGCAGCCATGTACCCTTTCTTTCCCATGGCATCCATTCTTCTTGAGTCTTTGTCTGGTGGATGGGTAGCCAAAGGGATCCTGGCCTTGTCACAGGCAGCAGCTTGGACTACTCCCTCAGGATCAGGATGAGTAAAGAGAAAATCACCTGTAGTTCTATCCAGCTGGTATTTCTTGTCAGCTTTCTTATCCACACCAGGGATAGAGGTTGGAGTTTTAAAAATCTGTACTGCAGCCTTTTTTAAGGACTTATGCATGGGCAGAAGCAGACATTTCGTGGGGGTTAACCCCATCATCTCCAGAAAGTCTGCCCCTCCTCCATATCCTCTTCTGTTTCCTGAAGAGGAAGGTTCAGGATTTCCACCATGGTCTTAACAAAAGCATAGTGGGAAAAATATTACTCAGGACCCCGAGGAGGAAACCCAAACTCTTGCCCAGGGGATACTTCTGGATCTATAGGTTCCCCTTCGAAGTCATCCTCCTCACCATACACTTCCAGCAATTCTTGCCTTGCTGGGGCATGAAGAGGAGCCGGGGCAGTCAGTGTAGGAACCGGGACTGCACCCTGTAGGGCTTGTAACACTTGTAATGATTCAGCAATGTCCTCAGCCGAGGGCATAATATGCTTGTCTGCTGGGAGCTCCTTAGCCTTCTCGGCCGGAGGCGCAGCGACATGTTTTCCTTTACACTTTTTCTTTAATGGAACAGGTTCAGAGCCGGTTTCTACAGCCCTTTTTGTTTTACCTTGTTCAGATTTCTCTGAACTCCTGTCAGGATCCTTGGTTTTACCTCCATCCTTTTTATGAGAAGAGGAAGAAGCAGAATTATCCACACTAGAAGCAGAAGCTGAAGCTGAAGCCATCTCTTCTAAAATCTTAGACCTTTTCTTTAATGTTTTTAGGGCAAAAGATCTTACAGATATCACAATTGGCAAAGATAGGACTTGTACCCAAACAAGAAATACACAGAGTGTGTCTATATGCTTTTGCTATAAGTTGCCCACAAGACTCAACATTTAAAACCTGTGGGTCCTGTGAGTTTTTTAGGTTTATCCAAATAGACCTACGACATTGAAGGTAGACAGAACGATTACTTCACAAAATAATTATTCAAAAGTACCTCGGTACCGGAGGTTTCTTTAAAATAACTACCGCTAACGGTTCCTGGAACAGAGTGCTATTCGGTTCCTGAAGAAAAAGGAACCAAGAAACACACTAAATTTAAACAAAACTAAAGCAGTTCAAGGAACCGACTGCTAAAAATATATATACATTTTAAAAAAACTGAGGAAAAACCTCCAAAATAGACGCAGAACCCTCGGTTCCAGGGAACCGTGAGGGAACCACGAATAGAAGTAAAAAACTACTATAATACTAAATAACTATACTAAACAGTGTTTCTAAGGCAGCAATTTAAAATAAAACTAAAAATGAGTACTCATCTACAGATAAACTTTAGCCTGAAGACAGTTCAAGGAGAGCTCTCCAGGACGCCCTTACTAGGCAGGCGGAGTAAAGAATCTGAAGCACTCAAGAGTGCAACAGTTGCTAGGGCAGCAGTTTAAAGTGGCATGAGCCAATTGAGAGTTCCATAATTTGCATGTAATTCCATCTCTCCGGGCAGTTTAACACAAGGGGCTGACTGCATCAGTTTAATCATAATGAGTGATTCCTGGGGTTAGAACAAGGGGGCACAATTTGAAGATATGGGGGGAATGCTCAGAGGTAATGTGAGGAAGTATTTTTTCATGGAGAGGGCTGTGGATGCATGGAACAGCCTTCCTGAGAAGGTCATGGAGTCGGGAACAGTGGAGGAATTCAAGAATGCATGGGACAGAAATAGTGGGGGGTAGGAGGAAGTAGGCTGTAGGTTAACTAGGAGTTGCAGCTTATCAATCAGGTTAGGAAACTGGCAGACTAGGTGGGCCAAGCGGTCCTTATCTGCCATCAAATTCTATGTTTCTTTGTTTCTATCTAGGACAGCCCTTTCCCTAGTGGGATCCATGACACCTTGAGTAAGGGAAGCACTCTGGAAAGCATCCAACAGTACTTGTTCCCTAGTACAGGAGGGTAGCAGGGATTTTCTAGTCCACCTCAGGTATAATGAAATCACCCAATATTACTACCAACCACACACCCCCCCCTCCTGGAACCCCAATACCCTAATTCAGTACAGAAGCTGTGAAGGAGGGGACATGTTCCTTCTATTAGAAGAAAGAACAGAGTGCAGGGGGGGGTGGGGGGAGAGCCAGGGTACAACATGAGTCTAGCTTGAAGACTGCTCCACTGACTGAGCATGCTTAATGGAAGGCTGCCAAAGTGTGGATAGTGAAATTAATCTCGATGGTTAAAGCCCCCCATTTACAATCACAAACATCTACCAACCATTGTTTGCAGTGTGACTTGGTCACATGGGGAGACTCCTCCTCCTGGCACGAAGTTTTATTGCTGTGCATGGCAATTTTCGGGGATGCTGTAACAGGTGGACTCTGTACCCTGAAACTGCACTACCCTGATCGAGATTGAGTATATCAGGCCCCAAGCATACATATTCAGCCTTTCAGCAAGATCTGAAGGACATACTGTATGCTCTCCCTGGTGCAGCCTAAGCTGCTCCACTCCGCTGCATGGGGTGGGGATTGAGGAGGGGATTGACCTGTTTAACATATAAACTTGATGCTGCCTGCATACTACACCACTCCAACTGGAAAGGGGTGGGTGGGTGTGTGTGTTGGCGAGTTGCCTCAGCAGCACACTGGCAGGTATCCTTACACAAAGCAGGCAGTGTCCTGTTCTAGGAGACCTGAGCAAGTCCCTCCATGTTGCAGTTCCCCTGTACCACCTTAGAACTCAAATCCACTCCTGTATCGGTTTCACAACAGCCAACCCAACATTCCATACTGCACACTGCATGCATGTGTGGGCAAATCTAACCCCCCACTGCCCAAAAATGTTTCATCCAACATACCTAGACCACAATCTCCACAGTATACTTACATTATCATTAGGATACAAAACTCGGGAGATATTTTCAGCCAAGTTCCTGTCCAGCACTGCCTGAATGTAGCCACCCACGTTAACTGTTTAGAAGAAAAGAAACAACATACTGGTTAGTCTCCAGCTGCAGTTCAACTGAAGATGGAATAATTGCAAAACAAAAACATAGAAAAAAAAAAGAAAAAGAAAAAAGGGAACAATATGTCCAAACAAATGTAAGCTCCCCAGCAGCTGCTCACTGTAACCACATTATAAATCATGCCCCCCCCCCCCCCACAAGAATCAGAGGCTGTGCTGCACACGAAATGTATAGGATATAGAATTTGTCATCAGAAAAGGACCAGTAGGCCCATCTAGTTTGCCCTATTTTCCCTGCTTGACCCAATTTGATTACAGGTGTCCCTCTTCCTTCCCTCTCCTCTGCCTAGTACACAATGTGCCTACCCTGTGTATGCCTGAAGCTCCCAACTGTCTTTGCCCCCACCATCTCTTCTGGTAGGCTGTTCCAGGCATCTACTGCCATTTCTGTGAAGTAATTCATCACATCCCTCTTAAATCCCCACCCCCAAGCTTCACTGCATGCCCCCATGTTCTTGTACTCCTCCACTGAGAGAGACTTCTCTACTGCACCCTGTTCACCCCTGTGAGGTACTTACAGGTCTCACTCATGTCCTGTGTCTCTGCATCTCTCCCATCGTCTCTCTCCTCCTTGGAGTACATGTTCAGCTCCTGCAACCTCTCCTCATATGGTTTCTCATGTAACCCCCGCACCATTCTGGCAGCCCTCCTCTGGAATGATTCCACTCAATGTCCTTACGGAGGTGTGGCCTCCATATATGGACACAGTACTCTAGGTGGGGTCTCACTGGCTAGCAACATAGTGGCAACACTATCTACCTCCTGCTTGAAATCTCCCTCCCTGTCCAACCTAGCATCCAGCTAGCCTTGCTTACTGCCTTGTCGCACTGCCCTGCCACCTTGAAATCATCAGAAATGATTACTCCAAGGTCCTCTCTTGCTTGGTGACTAAGTTCCCTGTCTCATGTTATACATAGCCCCCTCTCTGGGTTTCCCCTGCCCAGGTGCATGATTTTGCACTTTCTGGAGCTGATACGCAGTTTCTACGCCCTAGACCGCTCCTCAAGTATCTCTAGATCTGTTTGAATTTTCTCCACCCCTTTCTGGGACACACCTTCCCCTCCAGTTCCTCAGCAATGTCACCAATAAAGACACTGAAGAGAACAGGTCCCAGTACTGATCCCTGCAGCACTCCACTGGTTACTCTCCCATCCCCAAAGTGACTGCCATTTACCAACACCCTCTGCCTTTAATCCTTCAACCAGTTTGACACCCAGTGTACCACCTTCTCTTCAGCCCCGAGGTTGCTAAGTTTTTTCCTTTTTTTTCCCCTAATACTTCTTTATTGAATCTTATAAAGGTGCATAAGCCATAAAGTATTCTTACGCAGCATGTTTGACAGATTAAAAATGTTTGACAGTGGATACCAAAGCTACACCTAAAAAAAAAAAAATAATCTATGTCAGGGCTAGCTTGTGAAACAATAAAATCAACAAACAGATATCACCGGAATCCATGTTACACGTGATCAAAACAGTGCAGATTACCATATTCATTACCGCCAATAAAAGAAATAACCCAGATACCAGGGGGGAGTCAAAAGTCCCTGTTGAGGGGCTGCCAACCGTCCGCACAGAACATACGAACATACAAAACTGCCAGCAGATACAGGCCTATCGGTCTATAAGGCTTCTTGAGTGCTCGGCATTTCAGTCTTTCAGACTGCAATTGCCCCCCACCCTTGCCTCCCCCCAATGATTTTGCCCATGTATCCTTCACTCCCACCGCTGCCTCCCCAACGGTTTGGACCCTCCCTCTGAACCTGTTACACCCCTGACATTACCTCCTCTGGCAGAGAGTTCCACCCTGCCACCACCCTTTCCTCGACATAGTGCCTCCTCATTTCCCTCCTGAATCTGCCTCCTTCCAGCTTCAGACTGTGTCCCCTGGTTTCCCTTCCACCTTTTAATTTGAAAATACTTCTGTTAGCCCGCCCAGTGGCATGAAGGGCTGAGGCAGCGATGCCTTACCTCCTGCCACACTGGCGACCCATGTTCGCAGTACGAGCGGGTGAGGGGCTGGCCAGGGTGGGAGAGGATCGAGTAGCTCTCCTCTCCCGGGGAGGGTCAGGAACAGAGGCCGACATTTGCCAGACACCTAGTGGAGGCTGGGTGTTGGCATGCCTGGCCCAGTACAGTAGGGCATGGAGGTGGAGCAGCCGCCGTGCATGCTGCATGTGGATGCGCATGTGGCATGCCCATTGTTGGCACTGCATGCTCCGCCACAGACTGAAAAACAGGGAAAACTGGCAGCCAAGTTGAGCGGCTTGATCGCTGTCCATCAACGAACACACTGTCTCCAAGGGTACCGCCTGTACTAGATCCGGTCCTGGTGGGGAGTTAGGGGGCTTCCCACCACCCCACCATGGGGGGGTAAGCCATGGGGGTAGCAAGGAGGTGGCCCAATGTAGAGATGGGGCAGGACAGATGGCGGACGAAGGAAAACAGGATGCCCAGAACTATGGAGCCGACTGGGTGCCAAGGGGAGCATAAAAAAGAAAATACTTCTGGTGCTTACTCTGTTCATACCCTTCAGGTACCGGAAGGGATTAATCATCTGCCTCCAGCCTACACAATTCCCAGAGTGTCCAGCGGTTCATATATGCTGGGGTTCTCTGCTGCACCACAAAGGTGAGCCTCTCCATATTCTGGATCTGTGAGATGACAGCCACCCCTTCAGTATATTTCAGAGGATCAGTCTGTAGCCATTTCCGCATAATAGTCTTAGAGGCTGCTACAACAAGAACATTCCAAAGATAGATCCCTTCCCGACTCTTAACCCAATACTAAATGTTCTCCCAAAAGGGTGGTATGCAGAGTCAAAATTTGTTTTCTACTTGATTGGATGGTTCCCCCAAAAAGTTTAAAGCTTGGGGCAATGCCAAAATATATGCGCATGAGTGGCCACAGTCTCCTTGCACTGCCTCCAACACTCAGAGGAAACAGAGGGATCCCATTTAGCTTAAACATGTGGAACTAAAAAAAAGTACAGTTACGCAAGAACTTAGTGCAACAGCAGATATTCGAGAGGAGCTCTTGCAGCAGGCTATAACAATTAGGACTAACGCCACAGGCATTAGGACCCACCGGAAAACTTCTCAGCCAGCAGTACCCAGCAGGGACCGCCCCCACGTCGGCTCCACCTCGATGTCAGCTGATGGTATAAAAGGCGGACCTGGCTCCACCCCAGTTCCCCCACCAAGACCTGCGAACGGGCCCCTAACAAAAGAAGGAGGTGAAGCCTGAAGATGATAATCTGTACACCTCATTCAGGGGATGGAGGGCGGGAAAGCAATGCCTGCTGCAAGAGCTCCTCTCGAATATCTACTGTTACGGTAAGTTCTTACATAACTGTACTACCTTACTTTGAGTGGGAGCTCTTGCAGCAGGCTATATCCATTAGGACTGAATCCCAAGCAATCCCGTGCCAAGGAGGTGCCTTACCCCGG
The DNA here is from genome assembly GCA_016271365.2 of Neoceratodus forsteri. Classification (NCBI taxonomy): domain Eukaryota; kingdom Metazoa; phylum Chordata; order Ceratodontiformes; family Ceratodontidae; genus Neoceratodus; species Neoceratodus forsteri. The sequence goes on along the minus strand of CM028132.1, from coordinate 263,679,863 downwards.
GAGGTGGAAAGTGAGATGATGCTGGAAACAGCAAGGTAAGACAGAAGTCCCTGAAGGACTGTCAGGCCGAAGCCGGCACGGCGTCTGGATGCAATCTCCAGGCTATAGTGCTTCACTAAAGTGTGCATAGAGTTCCAGGTAGCAGCCGCACATATGTCCTTGATGGATACATTCCACAGGGAGGCAAAGGAAGCGGAGACTCTTCTGGTGGTGTGACCACTGACCGGTCCCGGAAGGGGTTTACTGTGCTTCTCATAGCAAAATACAATGTAGAGGAGAAGCCACTTGGAAATCGCTTGCTCGGACACTGGTTTACCCCAGTGTTGTGGCGCGAAGGCCACAAACAGTTGCTCCAATTTACGGTGTTCAGCTGTGCACTTAAGGTAGTACCTCAGCGCCCTGCGAACGTCCAGAGTGTGAAGGAGAGCTTCTTCTCTATTAGAGGGAGAAGAAAAATAAACTGGAAGGTCAACCGACTGGTTGAGGGTCAATTCTGAGACTACTTTAGGAAGGAACTTGGGATTCGTTCTGAAGGAAACCCTTTCCCTGTTGAAAATAAAATACGGCTCTTTACACATCAGAGCCTGGAGCTCGAAAACTCTTCAAGCTGAAGTAACAGCAACTGAAAAACAAACCTTCCAGGAAAGATAATGCAGCTCACAGTCGGCTGCAGGTTCAAAAGGTGGAAGAGTAAGCTTCTCCAACACAAACAGGAGGTCCCCGGAGGAATAGGATCCCTAATGGGAGGCTGCATGTGTAGAATCCCCTTTTAAAAAAAAAAAAAGGTGTGGGCCACATCCAATTGGGCTAAGGTTTTGTCCCCCAAAAGGGTGGGATATGCAGAAATGGCCCACATGTGCACCTTTATAGAGTAGATCAAGCCTTGCTGGTATAAGGAGAGGAGATACTGCAATGTTGAGTTCACAGGACAGGTAAGGAGGTCCAGACGGTGAGACGACACCCATAAGCAGAAGTGCTTCTACTTCATAGCTTACGTGGAGCGAGTAGAGGGCTTCCTCGCCAATACAAGGACATCCGATACCTCTTGGGAGACCCCATACCTGGACTTTGGTACATCCGAAGGAGCCAAGCACGAAGATGCAAAGATCTGTGATCGGGATGGACCAGCGAGCCCTGATCCTGGGACAGCAACTGCAAGCATGTTGGCAGCGGGACTGGAGGTTCCATGGACAACCGCTGAAGTAGTGGGAACCAAATCTGCCGAGGCCAAAGAGGGGTGATTAGAATCATCCAAGCCCCTTCGGCCTGTACCTTCAAGAGAATTCTCTGAATGAGAGGAAAGGGAGGAAAGGCGTAAAGAAACCTCCCTGCCCAACAAAGGGACAACGCGTCTGGCCAGAAAACACCAGGTGCGGGCTCTCGCAAGCAGAAAATTGGCAGTTTGGTATTGGATGGTGACACAAAGAGGTCCAGCTCTGGACAACCCCATGTGTCGAAGAGATGATCCGCTACTGATTGCAGTAGCTCCCACTCTTGAGCCTTGGACTGAGACCTGCTTAGGCTGTCAGCCAAGTCGTTTAGAACGCCTGGAATGTGCACTGCGGACAGAGAGATGTGCTGCTCCAGCACCCAGTACCAGACTCTCATCGCCTCCCTGCACAGGGGATAGGAGTGAGCGCCCCCTTGCTTGTTGATATAGAAGACGACCGCCATCTTGTCCGTTTGAACAAGAAGAGAGCCTGGGACGAGGTCCTCTTGAAAGGCATGTAGCGCAATAAGAACCACTCGCATTTCCAAGACATCGATGTGGAGGTCATGATCCATGGGGTCCTGACACCATGCATTTGGTGGGCCCCAGGTGCGCCCAACACATATCCGAGGCATCCGGTGTTAAGAGTCTGATTTGGGGGCTCCGGACAGAAAGGAACCCCTTTTTCTAAATTTAGAGGGTCCAACCACCAAAGAAGCATCTTCTTTACTGGCTCTGTGATCCTGACCATGTGGTCCAGGTCATCTGAGCATTGATCCCACTGCACCCTGAGCATCCATTGTGGGATTCTCGTGTGGAGGCGAGCCAGACGAGTGACAGGAATGGCCACCACCATGTGCCCTAGAAGTCTGAGGAAGGTCCTGGCCTGGACCTGACTGGTTACAAGGACCGATTTGGCAATCTCCCGCAAGCAATCGCCCCTCTTTGGGGGTAGAAAAGCCATGCCCTGGACCGAATCCAGGACCGCTCCTATGAAGACGAGTCTTTGGCTGGGCTCTGGGGAAGACTCTGGAAGATTCAGGATGATCCACAGCTCTCGGAACAAAGTATAGGTGTCTCCGAGAGCCTGAAGAAGGCGTGACCGTGACGGGACTGCAAGCATCCAATCGTCGAGGTAAGGGAAGACATAATGTCCCTGGCGCCTTAGAGCCGCAGCCACTACTGCCAAGCATTTTGTGAAGACTCGAGGAGCAGAGGAGAGGCCAAACGGGAGAACTCGAAACTGATAATGCACCCCCATTGAAGTGGAACCTCAGGTACTTCCTGGGGGCCCTATGTGCATGTACGCATCTTGCATGTCTAGGGGACAGAGCCAGTCTCCCTGATGCAGCAGAGGAAGCAGTCCTGGAAGAGTCACCATCTGGAACTTTCTGTATTCTATATAGTAGTTTAAAGAACTGAGGTCCAGAATGGGACGAAAGTCTTGGGTCTTCTTTGGAACCAGGAAGAAATGAGAGTAATACCCTTTTCCCTGCCGCTGCAGAGGGACTGGCTCTATTGCCCTTTTCCGCAAGAGGGCCTGAATCTCTCCTTCTAGGAGTGGAATGTGAGGAGGAGGATATCTCGAGGACCTTGGTGGAGTGTCTGTCCCCTCCTTATTATATCGAGGACCCACTGGTCTGCAGTGATAGAGCTCCAACCCTTCAGATGAAGGGAGAAGCGACCCCCTACTGCCTCCCCTGGAACGGGGGGGGGGGTCGGGAGGCAGTCATTGGGCAGAGCCAGGAGTGGGCAGAGAGGCTTGGGAGGACGTGGGGCCATGAAAAGGAGCGCCTCCAGGCTGCTGGTTGCCAGTTTTTTTAAAGCCACTTCTCTGGCCTTGTTGGCTGCCATGGGCTTGGGCACCTGAGGGCTTCCGAAGTGGCCATTTCCTCACCTTACTCTGGTCTCCTCTGTACATCTGACAGACAGACCAGATGGATATCCGATTCCTGGAGACAAGAGATGAGTGACCATCTCCTGCCCAAACAAGACGGAACCCTGGAACGGGAGGTCCTGGATTCTGGACTGCAGAACTTGGTGAAAGCCGGAGACTCTCAACCAAGCGTGGCGCCGGAGACAGACCCCTGACGCTGCCACCCTGTCTGCAGTATCGCACGAGGCACGGAAAACATGCATGCCTACATCCAAGCCCAACTTAAGGACATCCAGAATCTCCGTCTTCTGTGCAGAGTCTGGCAAGGCATTAACAAGCTCCTGTCCTCTTTCCCGGAGCACGTTCTGATACTGAACCATATGCATCAGGAAATTAAGGGACCTAATGGAGCAGGTGGAGGCAGAATAGACCTTCTTGCCCACTTGGTCCAAATAGTGAGAATCTGGGTCAGAAGGCTGGGAGCTAAGATTTTTCGGCTGCTTAGACTTATCATGAGCAGTCATGATCACAGAGGAGTCCGCCTGAGGGTGCTCTGCCAGGAAAGGCTCATCCCTCGGGGCTCTGTACAGCCTATCTGACTTTTTGGAAACTGCCGGGACGGAAGCTGGATGCTTCCAGGTAATTCTGGCAAGATCCTGGAAGGTGTCCACTAAAGGAGGCACCACGAGAGGTTTGGGCTCCTTTTGTCTCAGGTACTTGGCTAGTCGTCGGCGTTCCGGATCCAGATCCTCCGTATCCCATTCATTGGAGGCCTGGATGCGTCTCATGACATCCATAAAGGCTGGATCATCAGGAAGCAAGCGGGGCTGGTCCTTTTCTCCTGGGGAACCCCTGATCCCAGAGAGGGAAGAGGAAGAGGACGACCGGCTACTAGGTGAGGAGTAGCCGGACCTGCCCCTATGACTGGCCCCGCTCAAACGGCAGTCGTTCTCTGATTGATGTCGGAGCGATGATGGGCATCGGTCTGGGGACCGACATCGGAAGCGGGCCCGCCCATCAGAATGGGAATGGCTCCTAGAATAAGACCTGAACCGGTGTCAGCTATCTGACCTCGGTGAGCGCTGGTGTTGGTCTACGGACAGAGATCAGGAATGGACCCTGAAGGATGAGAGAGGCAGCGGCCTCTCGGGGGTCTTCTTGGGCGAAAGCGAAGGAACACCTTCCGGTTATGGTTTGCCTGATGGGTTTGGTACCAGTGATGGGGCGGCTTAGGGGGTCTGTTTTGGACTTAACCCCACCAAAAGAAAAAGTTCCTGAACTCCTCCTTGAAAACACTGAGGCCACTGTCCCGGAAAGGAGACTATGGGACCTGAAGTGTCCGGCAGCCCCAAGGGGAGCCTGCTGAGAACCACATGGGAGGAAGACTTGGGAGATGCAGGCGCTTCCCTTCTTGATGATGTTCAGTTTCCTTAGCCCCCTCTACGGCCCGGCACCGGGACCGGCGGCGGTTTTCACGGGGCGGTGGTGTCATCTGATCGCAGGCTTACCTTATCGGGTGAAGCCGGGACCCTGGCGGGCAGGGTAGCTCGTGGCTCCTGAGGTATTAGGGTGATGACCCGAGCCAAGGCCACCTTGGGCCTCCAGCAGATTTCTCCTGACGCACTGCTTTAGCGCCTGGGCCTTTTTGGCAGGAGCGGAGTCCTTCTTGGAGTGGTGCTCTCCAGAGCCCGAGGAAGAGCAGGGCTTCTTGGGGGAGGACCGAGAATGAGATTGGGACCTGGACCTGTGGCAGGACCGACTATGGTCCTAGTCCCGGAATTGCTTGGACTTGTCCTTGTGCTTGGCCTTCTCCCCGGAGGTTTTCAGGTCCATCTTCTGTTCTAAAAGAAACACCTTTGGTTAGGCCCCAGGCAGAAGACACACTTAGTGTCACCGTCCTTTGATGGTATCTGACGGTCGCAATGGCACTTGTTCCGATGAGGTCCCGACGATGAGACAGATGACGGGGACAACATGCGTCGGGTGAAAAAAACGTCAAAAAACCGAAGAGAAAAAGGCGAAAAAACAAAGTTTTTTGCTGGCAACTGGCAAGTTAAGATCTTCCCCAATGTGAGTGGGTCACGGCGGGAAAAGAACTCGGGTGGAGCCAGGTCCACCCCCTTTTATACAGTGGCTGACGGTCCCTGCTGGGTACTGCTGGATGAGAAGTTTTCCAGTGGGTCCCAATGCCTGCGGCATTAGTCCTAATGGTTATAGCCTGCTGCAAGAGCTCCCACTCAAAGTAAGATTATCAGGTACTGACTCTCCACACAAATTCTCTTCATTTCCAAGAGAAGGAGGTTGATCACACCCCCCTCCCACATTTCCCCATTGCGAATCTGTTAGGAAACCTTTAAATCCTGCTCCCACTTCAACTTAAGATAGTCAGTACTGTATTCTAAGTCTTGAAGGTAGGTCAGGTATAAAAGGGAGACCGCTCCCTTCCCAGCTTCAGATTCCTAGATGGTAACAAAGGCCTCTATCAGGGTAATTTTCTGAGCGTCTGCCATGAGCAACTGCATATGTTTATCAAGGTAATCTCTCAGTTTAAAGTACCAAAATCTATCCATGGCTCTCCATCCACATTGCTGAGAGCAATCTTGAAGTGAGCGGACCACTCCCCCTTGTATTCCAAGTCCACTGTGGAGTTGTCTACAGAACCATGGATCAATTTTTACTGTTTCAAATGAGAGAATCCCATGCCTACTATTTATAATACCATATTGATTTCTTCAGAGATGGTCCTGCCAGGCCCCTTTTCTACCCCTCTAAGGCTGCAGTGATTCCCCAGAGAACGTTCAGCTTGGTGTGTTGCAGGTGCGTTTGGTCAAACAACAGGGCACGGAGAAGAATCTCAAGTTCTTCAAAGGTCAATATCTTTCCAATGAGCCTTATAATTCATATTTCCCGATTGCAGGGCCACTCTCATTTCAGACAAGCAGGCAGGGAGGGAGTGTGCTCTGGTGGAGTCAAACCAGCTGCCACAGGTAGAGTTGCTAACCCCCAGTGGTAAAAGACAATACTGGGCAGGAAGGCTGTGCACTCCAAATCAAGTACAAATCGAAAAAGGCAAGTCCCTATATATGGAGAGATCCAAAACTGTTTTTATTTGCCAAAAGTGCAGTATTGTAACACAGGAGCTCCAACTGCTCCTGATCAAGGCTCCGACGCTTCGACTGTAGTCTTCGTCAGGGGGGCTGGGTTTGATCAGGGCGTATCCCACTCTTCTACCACAAGCCAGGACCCCTTCTCAAACCAACTGGATGACAGAAATTTGAAGTTAATTACCATTCTGATGACGGTCCTTTAAGTGGCTGTGCTGGGACTTGAGCATTGGTACACATAAATATACAGTGAAATCAGTATTCACATTTAACTGATTCATTCAATGCTATTAAATAAAGCTAATAACCAACATTTATAAGCCAAATGTTTTCATTATTTCTTACTTTTTCATAATTTATCAAAAATTAAAAATACTTCTCAAACATTATGGCTACTGAGCAAATTCATCCACTATAAGCAAGCGCTGTTCCAAGATAATTCATCATATACAGTGCAATTTGTTATATTATACCTTCTCGGCCACTGACATAATAGAAGTTTGAAGTTAGAGAGTGCAATTTCCATATTCAAGTATTTGAGGAGATAAATAGAATGTGTCAGCAGCGGTGAATTATTTTCCTGCATTAAAACGCTGCACTTTTGGCAAATAAAAACCTTTTGGATCTATCCATATATTAGAACTTGCCTTTTTTGATCTATGCATTTGGGGGCTCATAGCCTTCCAGTCCAGTGTCGTCTTTTACTGTTGGGAGTTAGGAACTCCACCTGTAGCACCTAATTGACTCCGCCAGAGCACACTCCCTGCCTGCCTGCCATTTTTGCTAAATAGTGTGGCCAAGGATGCTGGAGGAATCCGGTACAGAACCATTTCAACTTACGAGTGCTATTTTAACAAACCTAACTCTCAGAGCTCTCAGCTGTTCCCAAAAATGGGTCTGGATGCTGCTTTGAACGGTTGAATGTGAGTTCACAAGCAAATCAAGCAACACCAGAGATGTTGGCTACAAATGCCGAGAAAGTACCTGGAGTGGTGCCATGCCCATTTGTTTAACCGAAAAGCTACTATCGAGTAAGAATAGAGCAAAAGGTAAGCTCTGTGGAAACACTGATACCAGTGAACCTGATGAAAGCAAGAACAACATGAAGTTGTTTCAAAAGTTGGAGAACTTGTGCTTGACTGCAACATGATAACTCTCGAGACTTACCGAGAAAGGAAACCAGCCCCTAGAGGGCTTAGAGCCAATAGAATACTGGCAAGTGGTCTCAAGGAATTTAGCATAAAAGGAACAGTGGACTGAGGCTGCTCTAACTTGCACTAAAAGTTTTATAGAACTTTTAATTGTAGAAGATTTGGACAAATGTATTAACATTTCAGAGGAGATTAGAAAAGTTAAAGAGAAATTGGCACAATTTCAGAGGCATAGCCAATTCAAAGATCTGGATAAAAAACTACAACAAGAATGACCAGTTACATAGATCTTCAAGAGAATCTCTTATCAGGCTACCCCTAATCGAACTTAACAGTTGCCAGGCACTACAACCACATGGAAAAGCTTGAAAGCAGCCAGCCACTGGCCACCCATGATGACGTCAGGTGTCAGGGTCCACTATTATTTTTTACATTTATTTTCAGGTATGGCGACTTGGGGACATGACAGAACCCAACAAATCAAGAGAGTAGCTCTTGTTCCCTCATCTGCCAGACTTTGTCAATCAATGCCTACTGCATTATTCATGCCTACATGACGTCGAGGCACAGGTCAGGAAGCATAGGAAAACCAGGAGCAGTTGTAAAATTCGCAACAAGAGTTTATAATTAATAAAAAAAAAATTGTTCAGAATAACTATTTACAATGGCAGTAGAAACTAGAAAACGGAGTCCTTCTGAGTTTTTCATCTCAATTTCCAATCTCAGTCTCTGTCTCTCTCTTATAAGAAGTTGCAGCTCTTTTTTTTATAAGTCTATGCAGGATCTTGTTAAGAAAACAGCATGGTTCTCACACACTGTTCTTGTATGTTTCCAACGTTCTTGTCAGTTTCAGCAGGTGCAGCAAAAAGAACATTTTGACCCAGAACTGACCTCTTGTTTACATCTTCTGCAAAAGGCTTAAAAATTGCATCGGTGGCACAGAGGAATGAGGTGCTGGCGCATTACCTCTCACCACATCAGCGACCTGGGTTCGGGAACGGACTCAGGGTGCTGCTGGTCGTCAGGGGGAGGAGAGGAGAGGATTGAATGTCTGCAGGACTGCTCTCCTCTCCTGGGGTGGGCAGCAGGGCTGCATCGCTCTGCAGTGGTCCCCGGTGTAGACCGGAAGCACTGCATGAGTGTTGCAACAGGGGAAATACCATAAAAGTGGAAACTACTTCAGGACTGGCCGGATGACAGCTGCCGGTCCGCCAACGCTTCTGAAACTCCCAATGGAAATATAGAATTTGATGGCAAATAAGGACCGCTTGGCCCACCTAGTCTGCCCATTTCCCTACCCAACGCATAAGCTGCAGATCCTAGTTAACCAACAGCCTACTTCCTCCTACCCCCCACTAGAATTGCATTATGTCTGTCCCATGCATTCTTGAATTCCCCCACTATTTTTGACTCTACGACCTCCTCAGAAAGGCTGTTCCATGCATCCACAACCCTCTCTGTGAAGAAATACTTCCTCACATTACGTCTGAGCCGTCCCTCCTCTATCTTCAAATTGTGCCCCCTTGTTCTTGCACATCTCTTTTGGACTCTGTTGGTTCCCTTGAGGTATTTTAAAGTTTCTATCATGCCCCCCCCTTTCCTCGAGGCTATACATCTTAAGCTCCTTTAGTCTTTCTTCATATGTCTTCTGGTGCAGACCCTGCACCATTCTTGTTGCCCTCCTCTGGACAGCCTCCACCCTGTCTATGTATTTGCAGAGATGGGGTCTCCAGAACTGTACACAGCATTCCAGATGTGGTCTTACCAACTGTCTGTACAGAGGGCCAACAATACAGGTTACTCACCTGTAACAGGAGTTCTAGGAATGGTATATGTTGTTCATCCACACTTTCTGGCAGGTATCCTTGCCGCTTTAAATCTTGCCGGAAGGTCTTCAAGCTAGCTCCTCCCACCCACCCAGGTAGTAAAACTCTCTGCTCCGCCCCATGATGCTAGATCTGGCCCGCTGGAAGTTCAGGTAGTGCGTCGAAGCCGGGGAGGAGGTTGGGTGTGGATGAACAACATATACCATTCCTAGAACTCCTGTTACAGGTGAGTAACCTGTATTTCTAGGGACTTGGATATGTTGTTCATCCACACTTTCTGGCAGACTCCTAGCAGTTCTCCGGGAGGAGGGAGGCAAGGCACACACACACCCTCAATACTTACTTGGAAAATAGAGACTGGAGAACCGAGGCCCCAAAACCAGCATCCCGGCGTGACTCAAGGTCAATGTGGTAATGGGTGATGAAGGTGTGTGCTGACTTCCAGGTAGCAGCCCTGCAGATTTCCTGGATAGGGACATCCCTGGAAGCAGCCACCAATGCAGCAGTATGGCGGGTAGAATGAGCTCTTATCCCTCTGGGAGGCTCCATGCCCGCCAACTTATAGCAGAGATCTATGCAGGAGGTGACCCACCTGCCTATTGTCTGCTTGGCTGCAGATCTGCCAGGTGCGGCATCAGCGTAGGTGACAAACAGCTGGCAAACCTCTCCCCGAATTTCAGCCATGCGCTCCTTATAGTAAGCGAGCGCACTTCTAGGGTCCAGAGTATAGAGCCTATATTCAGCCTCCGAGGTGTGACTGGGGTAGAACACCGGCAGAGTCAGCACCTGGTTAAGGTGAAACTCCGACACCACCTTCGGAAGGAATTTCGGGTGAGGGCGCAGGACAACCTTGTCCCTGTGGAAGACCAGGTAAGGAGACTCGATGCAGAGCGCTTGGAGCTCTCCCATCCTTCTGGCTGACATGATAGCCACCAAGAAGGCGGTCTTCCATGACAGGTGAGAGAGTTCATACCTGTGCACTTGTTCGAATGGCTTGCCCATGAGCTTTGCCAGTACCAGCAGTAGATCCCACGGAGGTGGAGGTTCTCGCACCGGAGGGGAAATGTGATCAAGGCCTTTGAAAAAGTGCCAGACCACCTTCTCCTGCGCCACCGACTGCTTCCCGGCCCGCGCCCGGTAAGCAAAGATGACTGCCAGGTGCACCTTAAGGGTCGTCGACCTAAGCCCTTGCTGAGAAAGGGACCAACGGTAGTCCAATATGCTCGCCAAGGAACAGGAGGAAGGGTCCAGGCCCTTGCCCTGGCACGAAATGGAAAATCTCTTCCATTTGAAGGCGTAGCATTTTATGGTTGACTCCTTACAGGACACCTCAACTACGTTGAGGACCTAGTCGGAAAGACCCAAGGCCTGGAACTCTAGCCGCTCAGGAACCAGGCCGTCAGGTGCAGGGATTGAAGGTCCGGATGGAATACATTCCCCTGATTGACAGAGCAGGTCCGGGAGAGCTGGAAGCTGCCTCGGGAGCCTGGAGCTGAGGCTGAGGAGATCTGGGAACCAGTACTGGCGGGGCCAGTCTCGGGCTATCAGAATCATCTGCGCCTTGTCCCTCCTTGCTTTGAGAAGCACCTTGTGCATCAAGGGGAACGGGGGAAAGGCACAGAAGAGGCCCGGGGTCCACGGCCTTGAGAAGGAATCCCCCTGCAGTGATCCCTGCTGAGGGGGGCGGGCATGGAACAGCCTCAGCTTCGCATTCTCCCTGGAGGCAAACAGGTCCACCTGAGGTGTGCCCCAATGGGAGAATAGATCTTGTACTACCTCCGGCAGGGGAGACCACTCGTGGGACGCAGCCCCTATCCAGCTTAGGGCATCGGCCAGGGTGTTGGAGGCTCCTGCCACATGAATGGCTAGGAGATCCACCTCCAGGCTGCGCACGAGTGACCAGATGCGGAAAGCTTCCTTGCATAGAGGCATGGAGCGCGTCCTGCCCTGACGGTTTAGATAGTACATGGTCGTGGTGGTGTCCGTCTGGACCCGGACCACTTGACCCCGAAGAAACGGAGCAAAGGCGGTAAGAACTAGGCGGACCGCTCTGAGCTCCAGCAGGTTGATGTGGCATCGGGACTCCCGCGGGGACCAGAGGCCATGTGCTCGATGTTCCCCAAGATAGGCACCCCAACCCATTAGAGAGGCATCGGTCGATAGAGAGACCATCGGCTCGGGGCGGACAAACGGGATGCCCTTCTGCAGATGAACTGGAACGGTCCACCACTAGAGAGCGTTCCACATCCCCTGGGTCACCGTCACTAGCTAGTCCAATGGATCGCAGCGTTAGGACCACTGGCTGACCAGCCCCCACTGAAGGGGGCGCATGTTCCAGCGGGCCAAACGGACCACGCTGGTACAGGCCGCCATGAGACCCAGGAGGCGCAGGAAGTCCCAGGCAGGGCGCAATTGCCCAACCAGAAATGATTGTGCAAAAGAGGAAAGAACCTCGGCCCTGTCCGCCGGGAGCCGTGCTCTGGCTCAAAGAGAGTCGAGCTCTGCCCCGATGAAAAGAATCACCTGCTTCAGCTCGAGTTCCAACTTGGCCTCATTGATGAGGAGGCCAACCCGAGACCAAACTTGGAGGGCCAGATCCCTGGACTGCTCCGCCTCCTGTCTGGAGGGGGCTGCTATCAGCCAATCGTCCAGGTAAGGGTAAACCCGGACCCCTAGGCGCCGCAGGAATGCTGTCACCACTGCCATGCATATGGTGAAGACCCTAGGAGCTGGAGATAAGCCGAAGGGCATGGCTTGGAACTCGAAAAGGGATCCCTCCGCTCGAAAGCGAAGGAACCTCTGATGTGACGGATGGATAGGGACGTGAAAAAACACGTCCTGCAGGTCCAGAGAGCAGAACCATACGCCATGTTCCAAGGATGGTATTACCTGTGCCAGAGTGACCATCCTGAAGGTTCGAGACCTTAGGAACTTGTTGAGGTCGTGTAGGTCGAGAATGGGGCGCCAGCCCCCCGTCGGTTTCGGAACCAGGAAGTACCTGGACACGAACCCCGGGTCTGAGGAAGGGTCCGCCACCTCTCTTATCACCTCCTTCTCGAGGAGGAGAGCGATGTCGGCTCGGCGAGCTGACAGCGAGGCTTCGGACCCCGAGGCCCCCTGAGGTGCGGTGGCTCTGAAGGGTGGGGCCTGCTCGAACTCCAGAGGCAGGCCCTCTCCCACCACCGGTCTGTGGTGATAACTGACCAGGCGGAAAGAAAGTGGTGGAGCCGCCCCCCCACGGGGGGCACCTGGGATGAGGTGACGGGGTTGGGGGCAACACCCCTCAACCCGTCACTGGGCAGGCTTGGAGGAAGGACCGACCGAGGGACCTCCACGGTCTTTACCTCCCTGCTTCCTGGAGGAGGAAGCAGAGAGCTTGGGTTTGGGATGCCAAGCTCGAGCCTGCTGGCCCCGATGTTGCTGGGCCGGACGTGCCGCAGGCGCAGAGGGACAAAAGGGCTTAGGCTGCGGCCTTTGTCCTTCTGTGCAGATGAGACTGAGTCCAAGGTAGCATTGGACTTCTCACTCCTCTGCAGGTGACCTTCCGCCCCAGGGCCGAAGAGGTCGGTCCCCAGTAAGGGGACATCCGCCAACTTGTGCTGGGTATCCGAAGTGAAGGTGGATATCCTCAGTCATGCCCGACGGCGCATAGCCACTGCGGCCGCTACTGACCTGGCACATGAGTCTCCAATGTCCAGAGCAGTCTGAAGCTGCTGTTTGGCCACTGCCCTGCCCTGGTCCCACACCTGCCTGACCGTGGTCTGCAGGTCCGCCGGAAGATGAGGAACTACTGTACCTCGTCCAGGAAGCCCAACAGGGCATGAGAGAAATGTGCCATGAGTACGGCCGAACTGGCCTGACGAAGGCCGAGGGAGGACGCAGCATAGACTTTACGCCCAGCATAGTCCAATTTCTTGGACTCCTTGTCGGGAGGTTTGTCCACGTCCCTAGTGTTCCTGGCACGCCGAAAAACACTGTCGGTAACTAGCCCCTCGGCTAAGGGGTGTTCCGAAAAACCGGACAAGGAACCGGTAGGGACAGCATACTTCCTGGCCATCCTGGCTGAGGGCGCAGGACAGGAAGCAGGGCGCTGCCAGAGCTCCAAGGCCGGGCCCACTATGGCCTCGGCCACCGGAAAAAGGCCTCCGTAGTAGGGGAACTCCTCGGTCCAGTATCTCCGTGAGGGGATACCTGGCCCGCTTAGACACAGGTTCGAGCTTCATCCCGATGAGCCGAAGCAATCCCAAATAGGACGAAGGGCTATCGTCCATCGACTGACCTCCAGAGGACTCCAAGTCTACTCGCCTGGAGAAAAAGGAGGAATCGCCAACGGACTCTGAAGAGTCTGCAAAGAGCTGCCTCGGACCCGAGTCACCCTCCACCTGCCGAGGTCGATCGTGAGTGAGGGTAAGACAGCCTATGGGGCAGTCCCTGAGCCGACCGAGAGTTCTTGGTCGGAGCCCCAAATAACGGCTGTTGAAGCGGAGGTTCCACCGGAATCGGTGGAGCAGCTGGTTTTGGCCGAACAACCGGCCTGGGAACAGGCTCCTCGGGTAAGACGAGGGGTTGTTTTGGCCGCTCCGGTGACAGCCACTTAATGGCCGGGGAAGGCAACGGCGTCTGCTTGTTCCCGGTCAGAAGGAGCTGTTGCCACATGAGGTCCTCGTATCGTTGACATAACTTACGTCGAAGCCTCCCCTCGTCCGAGGAGGAGGACGAGGACGAGCGGCGGTGCCGCTTAACACGGTGCCGAGACGCCTATGACGGCGGGATCGGCTGGACCGCGAAGAAGTCAGAGACAGAGAACCTTGGCTTTTCCCAGGACGGTGTGGGGAGGGCACGGGTGGAACCGGCTCCCCCCTCGGCTCGGAGGGTTCACCGGAGGGCTCCGGAACCGGAGGCACTGCAAGCCCACAGGATCCTCAACTCCCACCAGGGGAAACCGGTGAGAGAGGATTTTCGGCTTCGCCAGTCGACAACCCATCCAACAGGTCGAGAAAGATCTCGACTGCGTCGACGGGAGTCTCGGTCAACTGACCTGACGGGAACACAGTGAGACCAGTGGCCAAAGCCGAACGATCGACCGAAGTTGATGGCCGACAACTCGGGGAGAGGGACCTTTCCCGCTCCCAAGAGCGTCGATGGAGGGACTTACCCTTGTCTTTCTTCTTGGACCGAGAAGAAGGTCCAGCAGACGTTGGTCCCTCTCCTCTAGTGGAGAGGGACAGACAAAGCTCCTTAAAGGAAGCTGTATAAGAGGAACCCAGGGAGAGCGGGATAAATGCCATGGCCAAGGAAGATGCGGCCTGCGCTGCCTCCTCTTCGAGGGCGATCATCTGCTCTAGCTGATCCGCCGAGCCCGCCGCCACGGAAACCGCCGACTGGGCCTCTTTTGACTTCACCGGAGGAAAACGTTTCTCAGGGCACCCCAGTTGTAAACGGGCAGCATGGTCTTCGAGGACGTAGGCTGAGAAGGAAGAGCACAGGTCGCAAGCCTGCGAGTCGTGCTCAAGGCCTAAACAGTAGACACACGTGGAGTGCGGATCCGTCCGAGACATCTTCTGCCCGCAAGGGCATCTCTGAAACCCGGGAGTCGATTTGTCCATCACAGCCGCGAGGGACAGAAGACCGAAGTCTAGAAATGCAAAAAACCTTTAATTCGGAAAACCGAAGAATTAGGAACCAGACTTATACGCAGAGCGTTAAGGAGGGAACCCGAGTTTCCAAGCGGTAAGGAAGATCTGGCGTCATGGGGCGGGGCCGAGAGTTTTACCACCCGGGTGGGTGGGAGGAGCCAGCTTGAAGACCTTCCGGCAAGATTTAAAGCGGCAAGGATACCTGCCAGAAAGTGTGGATGAACAACATATCCATGTCCCTAGAACTTCTTTTCTACTGGTGATGCCTCTCCCTATGCATCCCAGTATCCTCCCAGCCTTCTTTACTGCCTTCTCACATTGCTGGCCCACCTTTAGGGCATCTGATATGACCACCCCCAGGTCCCTTTCCATTTTTGTTGTTGTCAGTATCTCATCCCCCCACTGTGTACTCTTCCCCGGGGTTTTTGTTTCCCAGGTGCATTACTTTGCACTTCTTTGAGTTGAATCTAAGCTGCCATACATCTGACCATTTCTCCACCTTGCCAAATCCATTCTCATCCTTTCCACACCTCCTTGTGTATCAACCCTGTTGCAGATCTTTGTGTCATCTGCAAAGAGACATACTTTTCCTTCCAGTCCCTCTGCAATGTCACTTATAAAGACATTAAAAAGGACCGGCCCCAGTACTGAACCCTGCTATACCCCACTAGCAACCCCCTTTCTTTACTGTGGACTCCATTTACTATTACCCTATGTGTCCTATTGAACAGCTGGTGTTTTACCCAGGATACCACCCTGGGACCCACTCCCAGGCTGGCAGATTTGTTTATTAATCTTTTGTGCATGACTGTGTCAACCGCCTTGCTAAAGTCTAGGTAGACCATGTCCACAGCCCCTCCCTGGTCTACTACTTTTGTCACCCAGTCAAAGAAATCAATTAGATTTGTCTGACATGACCTTTCTGCTGTGAATCCATGCTGCCTTGGTTCCTGTGCCCCACTGGCCTCTAGTTACTCAACATTTTTTTCCTTCAGGAACTGACAGGTCTGTAGTTTCCTGCCTCTGTCTTGCTCCCATTTTTGTGAAGGGGACTCATATCCGCCCTCCTCTAGTCCTCAGGTACCACACCATTCTCCCATGATTTATTAAAAAGGGTACTAGTTCTTCCCTTAGTTCTGCCATGTCGGCCTCAGCAGCACTCTGGGGCTAAGAGAAAGAGTGTGCCGGCTGTCCCCATCAGCGACTTCCCCCTCGGAGAGGGACCCACCGGGCAAAGGGTTACACTGGATTACCCCGGGGAGGCTGCGATATGAGGTAAGGAGGCTCAAGGGGGTAGTAGGAGGGTGTCTGAGACCATGGCAGCCTGAAGGAGAGGCGGGTCCTGGAGCACGTAGGAGGGGAAGAACAGGTTACTCACCTGTAACAGTAGTTCTAGGAGTGGTATATGTTGTTCATCCACACTCTCTGGCATGTCCCTTTCCCCTTTAAATTCACCGGAAAGTCTTCAAGCTGGCTCCTCCCACCCACCCAGGTGGTAAATACCTCGGCTCCGCTCCATGACGCCAGATCTTAGCCTGCTGGAAGCAAGGTGGTGTGCCTAAAGCCAGGGAGGTCGGGTGGGTGCGTGTGGATGAACAACATATACCACTCCTAGAAGAAAAAATTACTCACCTTAGTAATGTTGTTTCTTCTAATGGAGTCTTGCTATATTATAGACATTAGCAGTTTGATCCAGCTCTAGAACTGCCCCAGAGTGAAATGGTTAAAACCATTCCAAAATAAAATTTTGGCACGAGAGCAGCTCTATCTGTGTCATTTCAAACTTGAACTGTCAGATCTATACGAGCCCAACTCACTAAGGTCTGTGTGGAAGCTGTAACCTACACTAGCCAAATGGCTACCTAAATAATAACAACCATTGATGGTCCCAACACCCAAGACTCAAGTCAGGGGACCAGAAATACTAACACCATTCTAATAATATGAAAATGGAACATAAGTATAATAAAACACACATACACGCGTACACATACACACCCCCAAAGTCCCAAAGGGGACAAAATGCTAACAGGACATAAGTAGTGCCCACACTAAGTTGCCCGCACCTCACCAAGTAGAGGTTCTGAGAGGAGCAGGTTGGGGAGGTCTATAATATAGCAAGACTCCATTAGAAGAAACAACATTACTAAGGTGAGTAATTTTTTCTTCAAACAACATGAAGTCTTGCTATATTATAGACATTAGCAGAATACACAGCAGTACCTCCATGGAGGAGGGGCAGAACCTACTTAGTGAATAGGCTCTGAAGAACAGCTGTGCCAAACCGAGCATCTCTCCTGGCCTGGACATCCAGGGAGTAATGCTTGGTAAAAGTGTGTACCATTTTCCAAGTAGCAGCCTGGCAAATCTCTAATAAAGGGATATCTCTGGCAGCTAGAGACGCAGCTGTACCCCTGGTAGAATGAGCCCTCAAACCGGGGGTCTCCTGCCCACTTTCTGATAACAAAATTGGATACAAGAGACAATCCACCTGGCTACTGATCTCTTAGTGGCAGGTTTGCCTTTCCCAACTTCACCATAGGTAAGGAAAGTTGGAGGATTCGAACCGTGACCTTTGTGACGCTCTATATAATAACTAGAGCTCTCTTAACATCCAGGCTGTGCAACCTCCTCTCACCAAGAGGAGTGATCAGTGAAAAATACTGGAAGGAGATAGATTGATTAAGATGGAAATCTGAAACCACCTTAGGCAAAAACTTCCTATTAGTCCTAAGGACTACCTTATCCCTGTGGAAAGAAATAAAGTCAGTCTCCACTGACAAAACTTGCAATTCACTTATCGCCTGGCAGAAGTGATAGCCACTAGAAAACAGTTTTCAAGTTAGGTACTTAAGCTCTGCAGAAGACAGAGGTTCAAAGGGGGCTGTACTAACTGGGCAATGCAAACATTAAGGTCCCAAGCAGGGCAGGTTCCCGAAAAGAGAGGATTAGTATGGAGTAATCCCTTAAAACTTGGAAAACACAGGATGAGAGGAAAGAGGGATGACTTTCCTGCTGACACAAAAGCAGACACAGCTGCCAGATGAACTCTCAGGGTAGCTGGTCTGAGACCAAGGAATTAAGATGTACCATGTAATCTAACAAAATGGGCAGTTCAGCAGATTCTGGGGAAATTTTTTATTCCCAGCACACCAAATGGAAAACCTTTTCCATTTAGAACTATAAGTAGCCCTAGTGGAAGGCTTTCTGGAAGCCTTTAGGATCTCAAGAACACCCTGAGAGAGGTATAAATCAGCAAACTCTAACTCCTCAAGAGCCAGGCCTTGAGGTTGAGGGACTTGAGGTCCGGATACCAAACCCTTCCTGGGCACAAGTCAACAGATTGTGATTCCTGGGGAGGCACAGGGGAAGATGGACTGTCAGAGACAGAAGGAGTGGGTACCAGGGCTGCCTGGCCCAATCTGGGCAATCAGAATCACCCTGCAAGGCTGAGATCTGATTTTGACTAGTACTTTGAATAGGAGAGGAAAGGGGAAAGCATAGAGGAACTTCCCTCCCAATCCAGAAGAAGGCATCCAGAGGAACTGAGCCCAGCACTGGAGGCCTGCAACAGAACAGAGGAAGTTTGTGATTGTCTGGGGCTGCAAAAGATCTATCTGAGGGATGCCCACCTGGCAAAAACTATCCCCAGCACTTGAGGATCCAGGGACCATTCGTGATGGCCCTGGGAAATCCTGCTGAGGGCATCCGCTAGGACATTGTCCTTCCCTGGAAGATGAACTGCTATGAGGGAAGTGTTCAGGAATAGGCCAGAGACCACAACTTCATTGCCTCGGTGCACAAGGCGAAGACCGAGTGCCCCCCTGTTTGTTGATGTACCACATTGTTGTGGTGTTGTCTGTTCTGACTTGTATCACCTTGTCGTGGACAGATGCAGAAAAAGCTTGAAGAGCTAAAAAGACAGCTCTTCAGTTCCAGCAAATTGATGTGGAGCAGAGATTCCTGGGGGGACCAAACTCCCTGAGTGGAAAGGTCACCCATGTGGGCTCCCCAACCCAGAAGGGAAGCATCTGTAGTGAGAGTCAAGTCGTGAGAAGGGGAAATGAAGGGGACCCCCGCTCTTAAATTGCTCTGATCCTGCCACCACTGGAGAGCTAGGATCAAGGTTCGAGTCACTGGGACCAACTTGGAAAGGGGGTCTCTTCTCTGGGACCAAAAGGTTCTCAAGTGAAACTGAATGTCTCATCTGAAATCTGGCTCCCTGCACAACAGCTGTGGATGCAGCCATGTGCCCAGGAGCTCAGAAAGTGTCTTGCTGGTCGAGAGACCTGCAGAGTGAAGGAAGAGGCCAGAGCCACTAAATTCCTTACCCTTTCTGGGGAAGAAGGCTCTGGCTAGCTTTGTGTCCAATTCTGCCCTATAAAGGTGAGTACCTGGACTGGTTCCAGAACTGACTTTGGTAGGTTTAGCAGAAAACCCAGGGAGGTGAGAAGCTGCTGGGTGACCTGCAGGTGAGATTTTACCTGTTCTGGGGACTGGCCTACAATGAGCCAGTCGTCTAGATAGGGAAAAACAGCAATCCTCTGCCTCCTTAAGTGGGCCATTGCCACTGCTAGACACTTTGTGAATACCCTTGGAGCAGAGGTAAGGCCGAAGGGCATTGCTCTGAACTGGTAATGACCTGAGGGCAGTTCGAATCTGAGGTACTTTCGATGGGATCTTCTGATTACGACATGGAAATAGGCATCCTTGAGGTCCAGGGAGGCTAGCCAGTCCCCTGGCCTTAGGGAAGGTAAAATCATTGCCAGAGTTACCATTTTGAACTTTGGTTTCAAAAGATGCTTGTTCAGATATCTGAGATCTAAAATGGGCGCCATTCTCCTGTCTTTTTGGGGTAAGGAGTATCTGAATACAGACCCCTGCCCTGATGCAGGGAGGAACCCTTTCTACTGCTCTGAGAGCTAACAGGGATGAGACCTCTGTTTCCAGAGCGAGGTCTCTGAAGCACTTGCAGGTAGAAAAGTCTGCTTCTCAACTTGGGAAACTTTTTGAAGCTGAGAACCAGACCCTGGCTTACTACCCAGAACCCACTTGTCTGAGGTTAAAGCCCAATTCTGACTGAAGTAAGCCAGCCTGCCCCCCACTGGTACAGGAGAATGGCCCTGGGCACCCCATCAGGGTGCCTGTTTATAGGAGCTTTAGGCTGGGGGTGGGAGCAGGTCTGCCCACCTCGTCTACCCTGCCTCTGAAGAAGCCCCTCTAAGCATAGGTAGAGGAGGCCTGAGTCTAGTAGAAGGCCTGTGAAAGGCCTACCCCTACCCCTGGGGCCATGCCTTTGAGGAGTGGCTTGCCGCTCCTTAGCCTGGGCACTCTTGTAAAGTAGTCCTATATCATCCATCTTCTTCATGTAATTCTCTGTCTGCTCTCCAAACAGAGAATTTCCCACCACAGGAAATCCATAGCCTTAGTCTGGGTATCCTGTGACAAACTAGTACACCTGAGCCAGGCCAACCAGCAAAAGCTACAGATGTGGCCATGACCCTAGAGGAAACATCATTAACATCCACAGCAGCATGAAACTGAACCTTAGAGGCTTCAATGCCATCAGCAGCCACCTGTTCTAGTTCACTAGCCAGCTGGCCATGGGCCTGCTTGGCCATTGCATAACAGTATCCCATCTAGATTTCTGATACCTAGCTATATAAGCCATATAATTTGCTTTGCCTAAGTCCCAGAGAGGCTGCCATATACTGTTTTTGCCATGGCATCAATCTTCCTGGAATCCTTGTCAGGAGGATGTGAAGCCAAGGGAATTAGCTATATCACAGGCAGCAGCCTGAACTACTAACATGACTGCATTGCTGAGAAGGAATTCTGTATCAGGGCGTGACAATGTATACCTTCTGTCCATCTTTTTATCTACAGGAGGCACAGAATTAGGAGCTTTTAAAATTTTAATTGTTTGTTTCCTAAAAGACTTATGTAAAGAACAGACAATCTCCTAGACTCTGGAATATCCATCATTTCTACAAAATCAGGCTCCTCTTGCTCATCCACAGCCTCTTCTAAAGGAAGCTGGAGGGTTTCAGCAACTTTTTTATAAAACATAAAATGAGATGGGGACTCAGACAGCATAGGGGGAGATTCTAAAGGTCTGTCTGGGGAGATGTCCGGTTCAATGGGCACACCCAGACCTTCCCAGCCACATTCATACTGTTCATAATCCTCCTCCCCCTCCTCTGGTTCATAAAATTCCTCAATATCATAATCCTGAACCACTGGGACCGGACGAACCGACCTTTTACCAGACAGTGGTGGTTCAGACGGACCCTGAGACAGTGACTGGACAATTTGTATGGCTTTCGCTATCTCTGCAGCAGTTGGAGAAGGAATTTTGGACTCCAGACCTGCTGATTTTCTTGTTTTCTTTACTGGAATTGGTTCCTCAGAACCAGCTTTTCTTTGCCCGAGAAGTCTGGCCCTGTTCAGAGGTACTCCTCTGGTTCGGTTGGCACCAAACGGGCTGGCCATCGGGTCAGCGGACTTTTGGCCTCATTCCTTGAGCCTGCCCAATCTTTTTCCAGGGTGGCTGCAGGGAAATTCTTACATACCTGGCAGTCTGACTGGAGGTGGTCAAACCCAGACAATAAACACATGTGGTGTGTGGGTCAGCCTTGGCAAACTTCCCCACAAACATCACAGTGTTGAAACCCAATGGGCCCGGTTTTCTTTGGGTTTCTCAGACATAATGCCAGCCTAACCAAAAACTTGCCCTTTTAACGGCAGTGCCAGCAAGAACTACCCTTATCGGTTCCTAACCGTGTTACGGAAGTATTGGAAAAAAGCGTAATAAACTGCTTTTTTAGAACCGATAAGAACCGGGAACCGCACTTCTAAAATAGTAACTTTTAGTTTTAAATGAGTTTTAAACCCACTGATCAGTTCAAAACCGAACCGATAACACAAGTTCCACACAGACAAAACCTTCATTTACTTATAGTTTACCACAGATAGAGCTTGAACCGAGCGGTTTTCGGTTAAAATAAAACTATTTCGAGTTAAATCCAACCCGAGAAAACACTTTTAAACCGAAATGAACGAGCAGAAGGAGAAATCTCCGGGCGACTGTTCACTGGTAGAGTAAAGAATCTGACAGTTCAAGTTTGAAATGACACAGATAGAGCTGCTCTCGTGCCAAAATTCTATTTTGGAATGGTTTTACCATTTTACTCGGGGCAGTTCTAGAGCTGGATCAAACTGCTAATGTCTATAATATAGCAAGACTTCATGTTGTTTGAACTACTGTTACAGGTGAGTAACCTGTTCTTCTAGGAGTGTGGATATGTTGTTCATCCACACTCTCTAGCAGACTCCAAGCAGTTCTCCGGGAGGAGGGAGGCAAGGCACACAACCCCCTATTTAGGAAACAGATTGGAGAACCGAGGCCCCAAAACCAGCATCCCAGCGTGACTCAAGGTCGATGTGGCAGTGGGTGATAAAGGTGTTTGCTGACTTCCAGGTAGCAACCCGACAGATTTCCTGGACAGGGATGTCCCGGGAAGCAGCCACCGATGCAGCAATATGGCGGGTAGAATGAGCTCTTATCCTTCTGGGAGGCTCCTTGCCCGCCAACTCATAGCACAGACCTATGCAAGATGTAATCCATCTAGCAATGGTCGCACCGCTGCAGGTCTGCCAGAAGCGGCTTCAGCGTGAGTGACAAACAGCTGGCAAACCTCTCACAATTTCGCCATCCTCTCCTTGTAAAGGAGAGAGCACGTCTCAGGTCCAAAGTATGGAGCCTGTACTCGGCGTCAGAGGTGTAGTTAGGGTAGTATACCGGCAGAGTCAGCACCTGATTAAGGTGAAACTCTGACACCAACTTCGGAAGGAATTTCGGGTGGAGCCACAGGACAACTTTGTCCCTGTGAAAGATCAGACAAGGGGAATCCACCAAAAGCGCCTGGAGTTCCCCTGTCCTTCTGGCTGACGTGACAGCCACCAGGAAAGCCATCTTCCATGACAAGTGAGAGAGCGCACATTTGTGCATGGGTTCGAATCGCCTACCCATGAGCTTTGCCAAAACCAGCAAGAGATCCCACGGAGGTGGAGGTTCACGCACCGGAAGGGATATGTGATCCAGGCCTTTGAAAAAGCGCCCGACCACTGTATCCTGTGCCAATGTCAGCTGACCAGCCCGCGCCTGGTAAGCAGAAATGGCTGCCAGGTGCACCCTAAGGGTCGATGACCACAGACCTCCTTTGGAGAGAGACCAAAGGTAGTCTAAAATGTTAGCCACAGAGCAGGAAAAGGGGTCCAGACTCTTACCCTGACACCAAATGGAAAACCTTTTCTATTTGAAGGCATAACATTTTCTGGTCGATTCCTTAAGAGATGCCTCCACCACCGTGTAGACATCCTCGGAAAGACCCAGACCCTGGAACTCTAGCCGCTTAGGTACCAGGCTGTGAGGTGCAGGGATTGAAGGTCCAGATGGAAGACCTTCCCCTGGTTCAACGATATCAGGTCCAGGCGTGTACAAAGCCGCTCCGGGGCCCTGCAGCTGAGGCTGAGGAGATCTGGATACCAGAACTGGCATCACCAATCTGGGGCTACTAGAATTACCTTCGCCTTGTCCCTCCTCACCTTGAGAAGCACCTTGTGCATCAAGGGAAATGGACGGAAGGCGTAGAGGCGGCCTGGGATCCACGGCCTTGAGAAGGCATCACCCTGCAGCGAGTCCTGTTGAGGGAGGCGGGCATGGTACAGTCTCAGCTTGCTGTTCTCCCTGGAGGCAAATAGGTCCACCAATGGTGTGCCCCAATGGGAGAACAGATTGTAACCTACCTCTGGATGGAGAGACCACTCATGGGATGTCTGGCCTAAGCGGCTAAGAGCATCCACCAATTGGTTCGAGACTCCTGCCTCCAACCGGCTGATGAGGGTACAGATTCGGAGTGCCTCCCTGCATAGCAGACAGGAGTACGTGCCGCCGTGTTTGTTGAGGTAGTACATGGTCGTGGTACTGTCCGTCTGGACCTGAACCACTTGACCCCGGAACTGAGGAGCGAAAGCTGACAGGGCCAGTCTGACTGCTCTGAGCTCCAACAGGTTGATGTGGCATCGGGATTCCTCAGGGGTCCAGAATCCATGGGCCCTGTTGTCCCCCATGTGGGCTCCCCAGCCCATGAGAGAGGAATCTGTCTTCAGGGGTGGACAAACGGAATTCCTTCCTGCAATCGGTCCGGGACGGTCCACCATTGGAGAGCGTCCCACATCCTCTGGGTTACAGTGATTAGCTGGTTGAAGTGACCATATCGCTGAGTCCACTGGGCGGCCAGCTCCCACTGGAGGGGGCGCATGTGCCACCTGGACCAACGGACCACTGAGGTGTATGCCGCCATGTAACCTAGAAGGCGCAGAAAGTCCCGGGCAGGGCGCAAGTGCCCAACCAGAAATGATTGGGCAATGGAGGAGAGAACCTCCGCCCTGTCTGCCGGAAGCCGAGCTCTGGCTTAACGAGAGTCAAGCTCTGCCCCGATAAAGCCCATCACCTGAGAGGGCACGAGTTCCTATTTGGCCTCGTTGATCAGGAGGCCTAGATGGGAGCAGGTTCAGAGGGCCAGAACCCTGGACCTCTCCACCTCCTGAAGGGAGAAACCTGCCAGGAGCCAGTCGTTGAGGTAGGGGTATATTCGTACTCCAACACCGAAGATGGGCTGCCACCACTGCAATGCACTTGGTGAAGACCCGAGGGGCCGATGACAGGCCGAACAGCATGGCTCGGAACTCGTACAGGGTCCCCTCGACCCTGAAGAGGAGGAACCACTGGTGGGACGGATGGATTGGGACATGAAAGAATGTGTCCTGTAGAGCCGGTGAACAAAACCACATGTTTCGCTCCAGGGATGGTATGATCTGGTTCAGAGTTACCATCCGGAAGGTGCGAGACCTGAGATATTGATTCAGGTCGTTGAGATCTAGGATGGGGCACCAACCCCCTGTCCGCTTGGGCACCAGGAAGTACCTGGACACGAAGCCTGGGTCTGTAGGAGGATCCAGCACTGGAGTTACCACCTACTTGCGAAGGAGCTGAGCAATGTCGTCCTGAAAGAGCCGACTGAGTGCGAACTGAGATCTTTCCCTCCCGAGGGGCGCGGGCTCAGCTGGGAGGGTACTGCTCGAATTCTAGAGGCAGACCCTGGCCGACCACCTCCAGAACTCACCTCTCTGAAGTGATACCGAACCAGGCAGAAAGAAAGTGACGAAGCCGGACCCCCACGGAAGGACCCAGAGCTGGCGTGATAGGTGTAGGGGTGGCAACCCCTGATCCGTCACTGAGCAAGCTTAGAGGAGGAGGAGGCTCCTGGACCGGCACCTCGGCCTCCTTCACGGGGCTGTTGAGGACCCTGCTTGGGCCTGGGGCGCCAATCTTGAGCCTGCTGTTGCTGCTGACCTCCTTGATAGGAGGACTGTCTAACCGCGAGGGAAGAGTGCTGAAAGAGCTTCTTCTTGTGCTTCTGGTGGTTCTTGCCCACAGAACCCTTTGCAGAGGTAGCATCCAAGGTGGCACTGGACTGCTCTATACGCTGGAGGTGACCTGCCACTCCTGGACCGAAGAGGTCGGTGCCAACGAAGGGCACGTCAGCTAACTTGGGCCGAGTATCCGCCGGAAAGGAGGATAACCTCAGCCAGGCCCTGCGGCGAGTGGCCACTGTGGCTGCTAAGGAGCAGGTACAGGAATCTCCAATGTGCAGGACTGTCTGGAGCTGCTGTTTGGCAACAGCACGGCCCTGGTCGCAAACCTGCTTCACCATGGACTGCATGTCCGCTGGGAGATGAGGAAGGACTTCATCTAGTGACCCCAAAAGGGCATCAGAGAAGTGTGTCATGATCACAGCTGAGCTAGCCTGATGAAGGCCGAAGGATGAGGCCGCATAAACCTTCCGGGCAGAATGGTCCATATTCTCTGACTCCTTGCCCGGAGGGCGGTCAGTGTCAGCTGAGCTACCCGTGCGTCTAATCATAGAAGCAGTCACAAGGCTCTCGGCCAAGGGATGCTCTGTGAAACCCACCAGGGACCCTATGGGTAACATATACTTGCAGGCCATGCAGGCAGATGGAGCTGGGCAGGAGGCAGGGCGCTGCCATAGCTCAAGGGCCGGGCCAACAATGGCTTCGGCCACTGGAAAGGCTACCGTCGGGGTATCCCCCCTCTTGAGGATATCTGTGAGGGGGCATTTCGTCTTCTTTTGGATAGGCTCCAAGGGCATTCCGGTTGATTCGGAAATGAGGTGGAGGATGCCCTGAAAAGAGGAAGGAACTTCTTCCAAGCCTGCCACTGATGACTCGTCATCCCCCGGATGTGAATGCAGACCAGTGGCATCCTAGTCTGAAGAGTCGGGATATAAAGGTCTCCCGCCTATGGCTCCCTCGATACGCCGAGGGTGATCGGGGACCACAGTAATGGACAGACGACGGAGGAGGCTGCTTAGGCGATGGTTCCACCAAAAATCGGTGAGGAGACCGAAACAGGCCAAGCTGGAATGCGTGCCGGCCCTATGGGTGGAGGAACTGGGATCTTCGGTTCCGGAGGGGTGGGCGTCGGCCAGTGTTGCCGGCACAGCCGGCTTCTGACCGGTCAGAATCAGCTGTTGTCACATGAGATCCTGATAACGTCGTCGGAGCTTCCGTTGAAGTCTCTCCTCGCCCGAGGAGGATAAGGATCGGTAGCGACGCCTCTTCCTAGAGTGCTTGTGACCTTTCTTCGGTTTTTCAACTGAAGGGGTCCTGGTCCTCGATCGAGACCGACGGGGTTGGCGGGTTCAATCGGGAGAAGCCAGAGTCGGGGAGAACCGAGGTTCCGGCACCTTTCCCTCAATCGGGACACCCGAGGGCTGGGTCTCCTCGTCGGGGAAGGAAAGGATAGGTGTCCTTTCCAAGGAGTCGTCGAACGGAGTTGGCGACAATGGCTCAATCAGGTCGAGAGAAATCTCAGCCGGTTCAGCAGTTTCCTCGGTCTCAGTGCCTTGGCCTGATGGAAGGTCAGAGAAGCCGGCGGTCGAGGACGCGATCTCGACCGAGGTCGAGACCGCAAGGTCCTGAGAATCGGACCACTCTCGGTCCCAGGAACGTCTTCTTCGGGATGAAGATGATTTAGGGTCCTTGTCCCTTTTCCTAGGGCGGGAGGAGTGCGAGCCCAAGGGAACCTCACCCCTGGTGGGGAGAGACTGGCACAGCTCCAGAAAGGACCCAGTGGTAGAACCCAGGTTAAGCCTGAAAAGCCCGACTGGCTGAAGCTTGAAAAGCTTCCTCTTCAAACCACCATCTGAGTTGAGCTGCTCGTCGGATCCCATGGCCATGGAAACTGCCCATCTGGCCGCCTTCGATTTCACCAATGGATTGCAAAGCTCCGTTTTCTCCAGTTTTAGGCACGCCGTGCGGTCGTCCAGGACGTTGGGATGGAAGGCCAGATAGATGGTGCAAGAGGTGGTGTCATGTACGACACCCAAGCAGTAGAAACACAAGAGGTGGGGATCGGTGCGTGTCATTTTCTGTCCGCAGGGACACCGGCAAAATCCGGGGGACGACTTGTCCTCCATGTCCGATGCGCTTGGATCGTTATCAAACTCTGAGGAGTTTTAAAGAAAGCGATTGCGGTGAAAACCATTGTTGAGTTCCAAATAGCTTTGCTATCATTTAAACAGTATAATTATATACAGTTTTAGCTTTGCAATCATTTCAACAGTACAGCTATATACAGTTTTAACCAAAGGGGTTACATTTCCACAAAACGATTCACATATATTTTTATACCAGCAGATATGCGGGGGGAGACATAACAGCAAGTGAGGGTCGAGAGATAGCAAGAGGCAGAGAATTGCAAGACCATCGGGGTGATCAAGCCCTAGGTCTCATGAGAAAATCTGGTTGTGCAACCACACGGAGAAAAGACAGAAAAGGAGAGGATAGAACAGAT
Organism: Neoceratodus forsteri; assembly: GCA_016271365.2. NCBI lineage: Eukaryota > Metazoa > Chordata > Ceratodontiformes > Ceratodontidae > Neoceratodus > Neoceratodus forsteri. Next base: position 263,652,120 of record CM028132.1, on the reverse strand, counting down.
CCTTGCATTTAAACATTTTCTCCATAACAACTGGGACAGTGTGGTATTCAACCCTGTCACAATGTGGAGTTTTTAAAATAATTATATTTTCATTACTTTATATAGGCTTGGGTGGAGTTGGCAGGTGTGTAGTGTACACACTGGCTCAACAGTTCATTTTCATTGGCATTTGGCAACATGCGTGCAGTGAATTCCGAAAATGCAAGTACAAATGTTCAAATTACTACTTGCTCAGAGGAGCTCCATAGACCAGGGACAGGACCTCGTCCTCTTTATGTACTGCATGTCTCATGTACGCAGTACCTCTGAACTCCATACAGCTATCCACTAATTCCTTATTCCCCACAAGGTAGAGCTGGCCTCCTCCTCTCCCTCCACACAGGCTCTTCTCACCTCAGACAGACTCCCAGGCCCAGAGCAGCCCAGCTGAGCGACCAAGCCTCTGTCATCGGACTTGTTGATTAATCACCAACACGATCACCCACCATTGCTTACTTGGGTTTAACAGTTCTCCTCTCTCTCTCTCTCTCTCACTCCAGCATTCAGTTCGGCAGCTGCCCGACAGTGACAGCAAGCAATCAAATTATCAAGTCAGTGCAGTGCCAGCACTTCACGACGACGAACTTGTAATGGTCAAGTGAGGTCCATGGTGCAACAAGGTTGGAGAATAATGCACAACAGCACGCTGTCTCTGCCAGGTGCCCATGCAAATGACGAGAAGTTGACGATGCATGTAGACAGATTCCCCAGGCTTCACGCTTGCAATTGATGTCCAGATGTCTGGGAATGCGTACTGGTGGTGCGCAGATGCGACTACTGCAGGCACTGCCCTCAGTCACTGGGAAAGTGAGTCCAGTTCTTGGCCCAACCCGAAATACGGGATAAAAGGCATCCCATATTGATTCAATATGGGACATGCAATTTCTCCTTCAAAAACGTGAGTCCCTTAAAATACAGGACTGCTGACAACCTTAGCTGTCCACACAAATGTGAGTGGCACCTCCTCTCCTCAGTTCTCCCCCTGAGGATCATGCTCTGAGGAGCTCCCTATAAGGAACCAGGAGAGAACTCAACACTCCACAAGCCAGGTGAGGCAGACAGCTGGAACATGAAACAATGGAGAAGGGAACCCAAAGACACAGTGTTGCAGGCCCAAAAACAGTGGGAAGGATGGTGGGATGGCATGGCCTGACAGATTCTCTCAAAGATCTACTGTTACAGTAAGTACGCTAATGTTCTATTTTCTTCAAGGATATCCCTTTCATCAGGCCACACCTATGCAACAAGTGCAAGCAGTATGGAAAACTAACAGTCTGGGTGACTGTAGCCTATAGACTTATGAAAGTAGGTCTTGTAGTATGACTAGGCTAAAGCCAGCCCATCTACTAGAAACAATGTCCAGATTGTACTTTTTAGTGAAGGTGTGGACAGTACTCCAGGCAGCTGCACAGATTTCTGCAGCAGACACATTCCAAAAACAAGCAACAGAGGTGGCCATGCCTCTAATGGAATGCCCACGAACCACTCCAGGGAGTGCCTTACTATATATCCTAATACAGTTTGCTAGCCATTTGAACAAGCACTGTTCAGAGACTGGGGAGCCCTCTTTCCTCGGGGCTAATGAAACAAAAGGCATAAGAACTTCCTGCAGTCCTTGATATGGTGTGTACAGTACCAGAGTATTCTATGCACATCTAGAGTATGAAGCAATGCTTCCCCTGGACTGGCATGCTCTAGGTAATACACTGGCAGGTGGATGGATTGATTTAGAGTAAATTTAGAGATCACCTTTGGTAGAAACTTAGGCTTAGTATGCAAAGACACCCTGTCTTTGCAGAAAATAAAATAAGGAGGTTCACACATTAGAGCCTGTAACTCTGCAATCCTTCTAGCTGAAGTGATTGCAACTAAAAATAATGCTTTCCAAGAGAGAAAGCGCAGGCTACAAATTGCAGCTGGCTCAAAAGAAGCCAAAGTGAGCTTTTCCAGAATAGAATTCAGGTCCTAAGCTGGGACCGGATTGCAAATAGGAGGCTTTAAACGTAAAATGCCTCTCAAGAACATAAGGACTACCCCCAGCTGAGCTACCATATGACCATCTATAGGCACATGAAAAGCTGATATGGCAGCCAGGTGCACTCTAAGGAATACTAAAGGTCTGAATACAATAATGACAAGAGGTACTCTAGGACCTGGTTAACTGGACAGGTGAATGGATCCAAGTCATGTGAAGCAACCCATAAGGTGAAACGATTCCACTTCACTGAGCACACAGACCTGGTGGACAGTTTTCTAGCAGCCACCAGAACATCCGCCACTATTTGGGACATTCCAAAATGGGCTACGTCTTCAGGAGCCACGCGTGCAGATGAAGAGACCTCAGGTCCAAATGGACCAGGGTTCCCTGCTCCTGTGACAGCAAACCCTTGCACAGGGCCAGAGCTACTGGGGGTTCCACTGCCAGCTGCTGCAACAGAGGGAACCAGATCTGATGAGGCCATAGGGGATGCAAATGAGTATTGGATCTGCATTCTCCATTTTCAGCTTGAGTAGTGTTCTCTGAATGAGATTAAAATGAGAGAAGGCATATAGGAACCTCCCTTTCCAAGAGAGGAGAAAAAACATCTCACCAGAAACTCCAGGCCTTAGAGTGAGTGAACAGAAAAGCAGCATTTTTGCATTGTGTGGAGACACAAAAAGGTCCAACTCTGGATGACCCCCTCTTTTGAATAGATCAACCACCACCAAAGTCAGCAGTTTCCACTCATGAAGCCTGGACTCTGACCAGCTGAGTTTGTCTGCCAAGACGTTTTGGTTGCCTGGAACTTGTGCTTCTGACAGTTCTAGACCATGTTTCAGAGCCTAGTACTAAACCCTCATTGCTTCCCTGCACAGCGGATAAGAATGCGGATGAGAATGAGTCCCCCCCGTGAAGTAATGCAGGACACGGACATTGTCCATCTGTATTACGAGAGGACCCAGGGGCAAGCGGTTGTGGAAGGCCTGGAGTCTACATGAACAGCCGTCATTTCCAGAACATTGATGTGCAGGGTGCAAGGTACTCTAGTCTCCACCAGAGTCCATGTTCCTTGTGTCTGATGAGGAACCAAGTGTGCCGCCCACCAGCCTAGAAGCATCCATGGTGAGGATCTGAAGAGGGGAGGGGGATCAGAAAAGGAACCCCTTTCAGCAGGTTGCTGGGTTTCATCCACTACTTGAGCACTCTGTGCACAGGGGAGGTGGCTAAAACCTTCTGTTCTAGGTTGTCCGTGAGCTGATCACACTGGACCTCTTTTGGTCCACTGGGGAATCCACTTATGCAATCTGGTCAGTGATACTGTGACAATGACTCCAGCCTTAAGGCCCAGAAGGCAAAAGAACGTTGTTGCTGAGCCATAATGACTGTCGCTCACTGTGTCTGAGCAATCAGTCGGCCCTGTGCAAAGACAGGAAAGCTAAGCCCTGGGCCACATCCAGAACTGCCACCATATACTGCAGTCACTGGCAGGATATGAACACTGATTCTGTTATGCTGACTGTCACCCCCAGAGAATTGAACAGCTGTCTGGTTTGAGCTAAGGTGATCAACAGCTGGTCCCTGGAGTGGGCCTTCGACAGCAATCATCCAGGTAAAGAAATACAACAGCAATCATCCAGGTAAGGAAAAACATACAGGCTTTTCCTGAGAAGGGTTGCTGCCACCACTGCTAAGCATTTGGTAAAGACCCTTGGCACAGAAAACAAGCCAAAAGGCAACACTCTGAATCAGTAACATTACCCTTGAAACAGGAGCCTCAAATACTTTGTGAGTTCTCTAGATTTTGATATGGAGGTATGCATTCTTCATATCTAGGGAGCATATCCAATCCCCTGTCTGCGGGATCGGAAGGAGACCCTGCAAAGTCACTATGCCAAATTTCTTGTATTTTATTTAATTTACTTTTCCCACATTCTGTTAGTGCGCCTGGGGGCCACGGCAAAGGAGGCTCCGTTCTACAACCACCCCCTGCCACTATCCTATGTCTTCCCCAGTTGCCGACAGTGAGGGCACCCCCACGGTTCCCCCACCCTGTGGCAGAGTCAGGAGAGGGAGATCTGACCTCCTGCCCCCACCCTCCGAAGCCCATTATCTAGTTCCTCGCTCCGGGCTTCCAGGTGATGCGGTGGGTGGAGATGTGGCCAGTGGGCATCATATGCCCTTGCTCTGCCCATCCTTTTTCCTCCAGATTTCTCCCCCTTAACTCCCCGCGGGCTGCAGCAGCACGATCGCATATGCACATGGAGGCACGCATGTACGTCAGATCCAACGGTCCCCACTCTGCCCACCCTAGCCTAGTGCTTGGTCCCCATCTGTGCACCACTACCACTGAGCCTCAACTCAGTCGCAGTCGAGCACCAGGAAGATCAACCTCCCCTACCCAGGAGAGAGACTGCTCGATCGTACTCCAGGCCCCCGACTGACCCAAGGCAACCCTTGCTCATTCCTGAACTCAGGTCGCCGGCGTGGGGGAGAGGTAAGGTGCTAAAGCGCCTCAATCCTCTGCGCCACTGGGCCGGCCTAACTTCTTGTATTTTATAAAGACATTTAGATCCCTTAGATCCAGAATAGGCCTCAGGTCTCCTGCCCATTTTGGGACATGGAAGTACCAGTAATAAAACCCTGTGTTCCTCTGTTCCAGAGGGACCAGTTCTATGGGCCGTTTCTAGAGCACAGTCCGTATGTCCTGCTGCAACAGGAACAGGTGCCCTGGAAGGTATGTTGTGACAAGTGAGGGATGATCTGGAGGACTGTCCAGTAGTTCCACAGCATGCTCCCTTTCGATCATCTCCAGAACCCATGTAGCCGAGTTACCTCCCTCCACTGATTTAAGTGAAGGAAGCGTCGACCTACCTACAACCACACAATGTGTAGTCTGGCAAATAAGTTTATTAAACAAAAAATATATAAAAATAAATGCAGCCAAACAGAAGGTCCACCAGCAAGCTCTACTCCAGCAAACCCCCTGAGGAAGACTCTAGTTAGAGTCAAAACACAGGGGTTTGCTTGAGTACAGCTTGCTGTTGGACCTTCTGTTCGGCTGCATTCATTTTAATTTATTTTTTGTTTAATAGACTTATTTGCCAGACTACACATCACGTGTTTTTGGTCCCAAGTGCCACCACAAACTGCTTTGCTTTGGTTTGTTCGTTTAGGACTGGCTGCCTTCACAGTAGTGAGCACCAACCCTGCCTTGCAGGTCGCAGCCATGTCTGTTGGACTCTGTCCCCCTACAACCACCCCTGAAGGTAAAGAAGATTGGGGGTGTATGAGGAGTCAGGCGGAGCAAGTGGGGGCAGCTCGAATACCTCTATGAGCTTTTGAGTATGCACCTGGGGTGGTACTGGAGACTGGCAAGACACTTGCTCCTCTTCCCCTTCCCTGCTGTCTGGGGGCTGTCTAACAGCAGGTGGATGAAAAGTACCTTGACTCCTACACCTGGGATGGGTATAGTAGAGGGAATGTACAGGATTCAGAGTCTTGCCAGAGTCCTGAAGAGCTTTCAAAGTCTCTTGGACAGCATGATCAAACAATTTCTGTCCTCTAAATGGGGGCATCAAGAATGGTTTGCTGCACATCAGTAGCAAAGCCTGCCACCCTAAGCTATGAACATCTCCCAAGACAGATGCCGGAAGCTGCAGCTCTGGCAGAAGCATCTGAGACATCATATGTTGTGCAGAGCAAATGCTTCCCACATAAGCCCCAGCAGTAAGAGCTTTCAGTAGCTCTTGTTTAGGGTACCCTCAGGCAAGGCTTGTGCAACTGCCTTGGCCTTTCTCCACAGGGTGTTCTGATACTTCATCATGTGGGCCTGATAACCTGCAATGTGAAGGCCCAATGATGCAGAGGCATATGTTCGTTTGCCTACAACATCTAACCTCCTGGATTCTTTATTGGGAGGAAAGGAACGGAGATGCTTAGGTGCCCTAGACCTATCACGGGCAGAATTAATGACTACTTAGTCAGTCTCGGGTTGTGTGGCATAGAAAGGTTTCCCCGAAGGAGCCATATACATTTTGTCCACCTTCCTGGGAACAGCAGGTATGTGGTTTCGTCTGTACCAGGCAGCAGAAGTGACATCCTCTAAGGCTGGAAGTAGAGAAGGCACCACATTGGCAGGAGACTCGGGCAGTTCCAAGAATTCTACCAAGTTCATCTTGGTAGTGTCCTGCTCCTCCAGGGCAAATCCCATGGCACTGCTGCATAATGGTGAAAAAGGTAGGATCCTCTGAAGGGGACCACGGTGTGTTGACCACAGAGTCCTCATTACATGTAGAAACCATGGAGATGGTGCCCCTTTCATATGGGCTTTCAGCATAATCCTCAGTCTCATCCTCCTCATCCTGCATCATAAGATCAGAATCATACTCGTACACGTCATTGACAGGGAGGAGAGAGCACACCTGCAATGTCAGCGGCAGCATAGCAGGTGGCTGTGACAAGGTAGTACCTTGCGCATCAATGGGAGATTAGTAATGGGCCCCTTGGAACAGGAAGGTCAGGCAGTAAGCATCTTATGTCTGAGAAGAATAACAGAACTGCTGGAGCATCGGTGCCCATGTGGTTGATTGACACAACGGGGGGAGGCCGAGTCCCCGACAGCAACGTGCCAGCCGAAAGAGGCCTGGTGGTGCCTATGCCAAGCCCCAACCTTGGTGCTGCGTTGGTCAGGGGTGGGGGTGGTCAGCACCGCTGCTGGAGCAGATGACGTCGAAGTGGGGGTTACACCTGAGGAAACGAGGAGTGACCTGGAATGCACCGGGAGTCTTTGTCCTTGTCTTTCTCCCGGTACTTGTGCTTGTGACTCCCAGACACCTTTTTCTGGGACTTGGATGACCGCAATTTGATCAATGGACCTGGTGACACTGCAGTCTTTTGCTGGAGGTCCTTCTCTATTCTAGCTACAGTTTTCTGGAGAAAAAACTTCTCCAGAGACCCTTTATGGTATCACCTGGTTGCAGAATTAAATGCTGAGTAAATTTTGCAGGCTTTCACATTTTGGACTAGGCCAAGGCAGCAGACACAGACATTGAGGGAGTCTCCAGTGTAGATCTTTCTGCACGTGCAGTATCAGAAAAGTTCTGTCAGTTCTTTCGATTACATACAGGTTATTGAAAATTATACTAAAAGTGATCACTTTTTCATACAGAAAATAATAAAACACAGCTATTGCAGCAGTATTTTCACAGAAGTCTGATGGATGGCAGGAAAAGAACTGAGGAGAGGAGGGGCCGCCCACATTTATATGGATGCTGACATATGACATCAACCTGGGCAGCCCCTGGCTGAGTGCTTGCAAAAGTTTCCGTGTGGTCTTAGTGCCTGGCAATTATAATAAGTTCCACAGGTGTGGCCTGATGAAAGAGATATCCTCAAAGAAGATTTAAACAAACAATAAAAAAAAAAAAAAAAAAAAAACACGATTAAGATCTGGTCAGCAAGAAACAGAATAAATTAGAGAGAGGTAGTGATTATTTGCTTCAAGAAATATTTTGACTTGGGATAAACAACCACAAGCAATCAGCAGAGTGCTCATGCCCAAGAAAAAGATCCAACTCTAAACCTACAACCTCTCATGTTTTGCGTTTCCTTGCACTTGCGCAAGAAAACACCTTGGGACAGTACCACATCTGAGAGGTGTGTCAGGGACGAGTACAATGCAGAGCACTGTGCAGTGGGCTTGACCCTGACACACTAATGACCACTGAAGCCAAGTGTGATGGTCGTCAGAATTTCACAGCAGGGATCCAGCCACACTTGAGAGAAATGAACCGCACCAATGACAGAGTGCGCTTCATTCCTCTCATTTGCACAGCCGGCACTGCAACTCTGCAGACCCTTCCACTCCCTCCCACTGCTGCAGCCCGCCCCGCACGGACCCTCCGTTCCCCTACCAGCCTAGCATCTTTCATTAAACTCTCCCGTTGTCTCTCACTGCTTCTGTCCTCCCCGTTCCTGTCCCAGCACCGGGCATCTAATCAAACCCTCCCACTCCCTCCCACTGTGTGTTGCCTGCCCTGAACCCTCCAGTACCCATTCCCAAGCCGACATCGTGGTGCCCACCTCCCCTTAACTCCCCTTACCCAATACTTGTCAGTGCTGTAATTTTCTGAGGACTGGGACATGTCTGCACTCTTCAAAGCTGACCTGCAAACTGAAGAATCAAAGGTAACGCCGTATAATGGCAGTCAATGGGGTTTTCAACTTGGGTTGCTATATCAACCATTTTAAGGAATTTTGTCCCCAAATTTTCAACATGGGGTTCTTGGGACCCCACCTCGTGATCACTGTCATTTCAATACTCAGTCCCAAAAGGTGATTTCGCGGTCACCATGTGGAATTACCTTTCGGGACCAATTAACAAAACAACAGTGCCACTGCTTATGAAGTGGGTTCCCAAAATGCCCATGTTGCACATGTGGTGAAAAAATTTCAAAAAATGACTGTTACGCAGTTTCTATGCACACTCCTAACTTTGCCAGTTTTTAATATTTTCACTCCAGATTTTCAACGTTGCCATATTTTTCACACCTCCTTACAAACAGTACAGCTGTCAGTTTTCACATCCTGACTGAAATGCGTTTTCGCACCTGTGGCTCAGAATAGTGCGCTCGCTCTGTGAAATCACCTTTTGGGATAAGTGAATAAAATGACAGCAGCACTATTCATGAGGTGGGGTCCCAAAAAGGCCATGTTTAAAACTTGGTGAAACAACTCCAAACAAGCATTTGTCAATGCCGAATGTTGCTTGCTTGTATGTGCTGTTTAGGTATTTGGAAGTCATTGGAGTGCAAATGTTGAAAATTCGCGAACTTTCTGGCGTGCATAGGAAGTGCTAGCATGCGCTCAATAAAACAGTCATTTAGGAATTTTTCACCAAATTTTTAACATAGCCATTTAAGACCTCTGCTCATGAACAGTGTCACTGTGATTTTCTTAATGTGTCCCATACATGGATTTCGCACCAACTGCGCCATTGTGTGCTACATGGTAGGAAACACATTTTGGGCAAGATGTGAAAAATGACAGCTGTACTGCTCATAAGGAGGTGTGGTAAAATGGCAATGTTGGAAATCTGGAGTAGAAAATATTGAAAATTTGCAAACTTAAGGTAATGCGTAGGAACTGCTAGCAGCTCGTAAAACAGTCATTTTAGGAATTTTTCACCAAATTTTCAACATAGCCATTTTAAGACCTCTGCTCATGAACAGTGTCACTGTGATTTTCTTAATGTGTCCATACATGGATTTAGCACACCGACTGCACCATTGTGCGCTACATAGGCGGAAACATGTTTTGGGCAAGATGTGAAAATGACAGCTGTACTGCTCATAAGGAGGTGTGGAAAAATGGCAATGTTGAAAATCTAAAGTAAAATATTGAAAATTAGAAAATTCTGTGACGTGCATAGGAACTGCATAGCCTGCGCTCCTAAAACAGTCATTTAGGAATTTTTCACAAAATTTTCAACATACACTTTTGAGAGCCACCTTATGAACACTGGCAGTGTCGTTTCATTAATCGTCCGCGAAGGTGATTTACGCAGTGACGGCGAAATCACCCTCCGACCAGATTAATGCCAATGACAGTGCAAGACTTCATGAGGAGAGATCCAAAAACCCCATGTTGAAAATTTGGGCCAAAATTCCCAAAATGCCTGAGATATGCAACAAAGTTGAAAAAACCTATTTATTCCATTATACAGCTTACCGGCATTTCCTCAGTTCAGCGGTCGGCTTTGAAGAGTGCAAGCGTGTTCCCGGTCCACCGAAGATAAATCACGCCCGAGCTCTGGAGAGTAAGTATGGGGTGAGGAGGGTGTGAGGGAGGCAGGGTGCGCCAGTGGGTGGGGGCAGTGAGACTGCGAGTTTTTTTTTTTAATTAAGAAGGCAGAACGTTTGCCACGCTGGGGAATTGGGCTCAGGAAAGGCTGTTTGGGGGCTGGAGCTGGCGAGAGTTGGGCACCCCGTCGGCTATAACAAGATTTGCCACGCTGGGGTGGGCTCCCAGCGTGGCACCTGGACAACTTTTGTTGGGGGTGGGGGCGTGGAGCTGACGGTGGATTAGGCACCCGTCGGCCATACAGTGTGTGCGTGGAAGCGTATCAGCACGCAATATGCGTGCTTGCGTGCTTGTGTGTGTGTGCATGGGGGGGGGGAGCTCTGCTCACTGAAGCGGAGCTCTCCCTTTCAACTGTATGCCACTGCATTTTGACTGCTGTCATAAACAGCTGCAGCAGTAATTGAAGAACTGGGGCCGCACCTGCAAACTCACTGACTGAATTGGAAGAGGGGGTGCCACACCTCGGAAAACTCGGATGATGGCACTATGTTTCTTGCACATGTGTGCAAGCAATATAAAAATGACAGAGTTACACCCGGTTGTTCAAAGGTTTCTATGCACACATGTAACTTTGGTCATTTTCAATATTTTCACCCCAAATTTTAAGTTTAGCCTTTTTATCACACCACCTCATGACCAGTACAGCTGTCATTTTTCACATCCTGCCCATAATGTGTTTTTGCACCTGTGGTGTGGAATACCGTTTTCCCATGAATCTGAACATTTTCACCTACAGGGTTCATGAGGTGGGGTGATAAGAAAACTATGTTCAACATTTAGGATCAAAACATGAAAAAATTACAAAGTTATGGCCACTTGTTGCAATTTGCATGCTAGTAACTATGGAAATCTTAAATATTTGCACCCATTTTTTTTTTTTTTTTTAATTATTTGTACTCCTGCTCCATGGCCCTTTCTATCTGGAGGGAGCCCCAGCCCTGCCCCCGACATCCACCAGCTGATGCCAACCAGCTACCCCCAAAAGCTTACCCCCCCCCCGGCAGAGTCGGTGGGGAGCCCCACCAAGACCAGATCCAGTACAGGGGTCAGCGCTGTGACTATTTGGGGGTGGGACCTGTGAGCTCCCTTCATCATCCACCATGAGCTTTTTTCCTCCTGGTCTCTCCCCTGCAGGGGTGGTGTGTGCAAGGATGCTGTTGATGGTGCCACGCACCCTCCCATGTGTGTACCCCATCATGCATCTGCCTGGCCTGTGAACCACTGTCTGCAGCGTTGGCGTGCCAGCCCCCAGCTGCCACTAGGGGCCAGGCAGGCACCGACAAATGGTCGCCCCTCTCCCCGGAGAAGGAGAGCTATCCCTGGGATGTTCGCTCCTTCTCCTCCCCTGCCGATCCCCAGTGGCCTGCGCTCATTCCTGAACACAAGTCGCTGGCGCAAGGTGTGGCGTCCAGCACCTCAATCCTCAGCACCACCAGCCCGGTGATGCACCCCCACATTTTCAACATAGCCTTCTTATTATCCGAGCTTCTGTATTCAGCTGCTGTCCAAAATATGGCAGCTTGTCAAAACATCGTTCAGTTAGGCATTTTCTCCCACCAGAAGTTCAACTAACATGACACACACCTGCCACATAAACCATGCAAGGAAACATTCAGCTTTGACAAATGCTTGTTTTTTTGTTTTGTTTTTTTAGTCAAGACAGATCATGGCAACAACAACCAGGAAACAAAACAAAAACCAAACCATAAAGAAAAACAAAGAGAGGAAGGAGAGGGAGAAAAAGGAAGATCTGTATGGAGAAAAAAATATATATATATATCTATCAGATTTCACTCATTCTCCAGCCCAGCTCTCCCTATTATCTAAAGGTCTGAAAAAAATTTACAGCACAGACTGCACCCTACAAATCTAATGTCCAAGTGTACGTATTTAAGTCTGCCGGGAGAATAACGCTCCATGATTATTTTTCCGAAAGAAAGAACTCTGAGGCAAATATGGGGAGAGAACATCCATAGAGGTGACTTGTCCCAGTGCTGTACTCCAAGATCAGGATATTACTGATATTTAAAATTCAGAAGGTAATAAGCAAATATTCACAGCAGAGGAAGACAATGTTCTGCTTCAGGACTGGACAGAACAAGATTTCAACAATTTTGAGACACTTGAATAATTAATTAATGAAAATCAAATTGTTGGAGAACAAATCCAGGCTAATACTAACCCTGTTTTTGATATTACAGTTCGGTCACAAAACAGATTAGAGCAACTTCTTCTAAACCAAAATCACTGTTCTGCTCATTCACTTCTAATTCAATTACTAGAAGCTCTCAGAATATTGTTTTAAAGGAAAACACTGAATTACTTGACAACGTCCCACTTTGTTTGTCAGAATACTAGCAAGGAGGAATGTAACGCAGAAGTGAACTCAGCAATTGAAACGGCCTTGTAATAAAATAGGCTGACAAAGGGGGCAACATTGTCTTGCTGAATGAAAAGGATTACCGAGATAATATTACAAAGTGTTACCCAATGACCCAACAGCCTCCTTTAAGGAAGACCTACTTATGCTTCTGGAATGGGGTAAAGAGGCCCACCTCATCTGCCCATTTCCCTACCTAATGGATAAGCTGCAGATCCTAGTTAACCAACAGCCTACTTCCTCCTACCCCCCCCACTAGAATTGCCTTATGTCTGTCCCATGCATTCTTGAATTCCCCCAAAGTTTCAGACTCTACGACCTCCTCAGGAAGGCCATTCCATACATCTACAACCCTCTCCGTGAAGAAATACTTCCTCACATTACCTCTGAGCCGTTCCCCCTCAATCTTCATATTGTGCCCCCTTGTTCTTGCACATCTCTTTTTCTGAAAGATGCTACCCTCTTGGACTTTGCGGATTCCCTTGAGGTATTTGAAAGTTTCTATCATATCCCCCCTCTCCCTCCTTTCCTCGAGGCTAAACATCTTAAGCTCCTTTAGTCTTTCTTCATGTGTCTTCTGGTGCAGATTCTGCACCATTGTGGTTGCCCAATGAATGAATGAATTGAGTTTTAATTTTCTAGATGTTACTCTGGTGGCTGTAAATAGCAAAGTTAGTACAAAAGGCTATCATAAACTTACAGTCACAAACAAGTGTGCTGAGGACAGAAAGCACACATCCCTGGAGTCTTATCTACTTTGCCCCCTGCGGGCGGTAACCTCAGGATACACAGCAACTGTTCAGATGACACAGATTTTCACAAGCAATCAGATGACTTCACCGAGAGAGCTGTGGCCAGAAGCCATGACAAAAACATACTTAAGAAAGAAAGCATTTGAGAGGGCCAGTAACTCCGAGTGAAAAACATTACTAATACCCAAACCGAAAAAGAAAAATTAGAAGGCAAAACACCAGTGTGCTTCATTACAAAGTACACCCCCTTATCTGCAAAAGTTGGTGAACTTATTAAAAAAAAAAAACACTGACCCATCTTATGAAGCAATGAGGGTTTAGCTAAGGAACCCATAGATTCTCCCTGAGCAGCCTTTTCGAGAGCACCAAACCTCAAGGACAAATTAGTTCATAGCCAGTATGAGAGGCCAACACAAACCCCAGAATTTAAAAACTGGTTACTACCACAACCAATGTGTATGTTCTGTTGCGGTCACTGCACCACATGCCACTTTTGCCATTGGGGGTAAACATTAAAAATTGATGGCTATGACCAAGAAGCAGAAATCAGAACTTTTATAAACCGCAGCAGCAGTTTTGTAGTCTATGCAAGTTGGTGCACTTGCCCACGGCTTTATATTGGCAGAACTACTAGAACAGTGCACCAGAGGATCTAGGAGCACGCAAGAGGCATCAGCTCAGGTGTGGCCAACACACCAACTGGCAAGCACTTTTCAGAATGTCATAACAATGACCCCAACATGTGTGCTATGGATGGGAATTGAAACCATAGGCAAAAATTCCAGGGGTGGAGATAGACACAAACGCATACTATACAGCGCAAGAGCTACTGGAATTTCACCTTGGGAAGCCTAGAACCTAGAGGTTTGAACACAGATTGCAATTTAAAACCATTCCTGTGAAAAACAATGCCTCAGATAAAAGGTATTTAAATTGGACAAATTATAATTTTCTCTTTTGTTCTCTGTCTCTCTTTTTCTCTTCTTACTATCTTTAGTAGTAGATGACTCACTTAACCAGCTGATCCCCCTGAGACTTGTAATGGGAATGTTTAAAATACAGGGAGATCGCAGGAGAAGGTTTCACTTCTGCCAACAACTTCTGTCTGTCTCCAAAAATAGCTGAATTTGGAAATTGCACTCCCCAACTTCAAACTTCTTTTATTATGTCAATGACTGAGAAGGTAGAATATAATGAACTGCACTGTATATGATGAATTATCTTGAAACTGAGCTTACCTATAGTAGATGAATTTTCTCAGTAGCCATAATGCTTAAGTAGGACTTTTTTTTTTTATAATAATTTATACAAAATAAAAAAAGATAACACTTCACTTATGAATGTTGATTAATAACTTTATTTAGTAGAACTGAATACAATAGTTAAATATGCACCTTATTAAATGATTTCACTGTATGCTTCTATGTGTACCAATGCTCAAATCCTACCACAGCCGAAGGGGTCCTGACATGTGGTATAAACATGTGATGTGCCCTGATCAAACTCAGCGCCCTGATGAAGACTACAGTCAAAGCGTTGGGGCTTTGCTCAGGAGCAGTTGGAGCTCCTGTGTTAAAATGCTGCACTTTGGCAATTAAAAAACATCTGGTTATGTCCCTATATAGGAACTTGCCTTTTCTGACTTATGCTTGATTTGAAGTGCACAGCCTTCCTGCCCAGTACCACTCCTATCTGAGCAGCAATCCAGTATCCTGCAAGTAGTGGGACTGTCCAGCCCCCCCCCTTTTTAGGGAGAATGAGAGTAGTCTGCCACACTCTGGTTCTGGAGCTCTGCCACATAAAATGACAGTTTTTTTTTTTTTTTTTAAACCTTTAACACTGTTTAAGGGAGATGACACATTGAAATAAATAAGAGAAATATTGGCAAAGCGTTCATTTTGATGGACTGAACCCTGGAATAAAAAGGGAGTGGCCACATGGTCCACCTCTGAGGCTGTTCAGTTTCCTAATTAGCCTCCTGTGTGGCACAGTGTCAAAGACCTTACAGAAGTCCAGATAGGCCACATCCATTGCATTCCCCAGATCCACTTCCTTAGTCACCCAGTCAAAGAAATCTGTGAGATTTTTTGACATGACCTCCCCCCATGTGCAAATTCATGCTGCCAGTGGTCATGCAGTCCATTTGCTTCCAGGTACTCCCTCAGTCTCTCCTTCAGCATGGTTTCCATTAAATTTTTCCACCAATGATGCGAGACTGACTGGCCTATAATTGCTAGCCACCTCCTTGCTGTCACTCTCATGCAGAGGGACCACCCTGCCCTCCTGAAGTCCTCTGAAACTACCCTATCTCGAATCAGCTGTGGAATAGTGCTGCCAGAGAGGCAGCTAGCACCGGGCTCAGTTCTTTTAGCACCATTGGGTGGATCCCATCCAGCATCATGGCCTTATTTTCCTTTACGCCTCCCAATTCCCTTCAAACACTTCTTCGAAAATGGGCTTGCATCCACTCCCCCATTCCCTGGTACTTGCTGATCGATGTCAGTTCATTCCCTCTAGCAGAAGTACTTATTAAAATTTTAGCTTTTTCTTGGTCCCATCATTACTACCTGGGAGATTGTTGAGCAGTGAATCACAGAGACATCCCGATCTTAGACACTCAGATTTTCTTACCCAACCCTCAGTTTGTCAGTGCTAATGGCAGCCATGCTTGATCTGCTTAACACCCAATTCTCTTCTATATGGTACTCTTCATAACCACCTCAAAAACTGTGTGGCATGATGGTTTATAAACTCCACTGAAAAGCACAGTACCCTAAGCCAGTTAAAAGTGCTGGCATTCCACCCAGGAATTTAATGGGGGAAGGGGGGCAGACTTTTGTATGGGTAAATGGGGTTTGGAAGACGTCTCTTGGCTTATCAAGAGTGTCGTCTCATGGCTTTTTAGGGTTCAAGAACCAGAAAGTGAAGAATGTTTTGAACCTGGTTACTCTGTGAATGTAAACCCTATTGGTAATTATAACATGGGTTACCCTGCAGTAGTTTATGTGACTGGAGCAGAGGTGTCAGGTGTCCATGGATTAAATTCCCTACTTAATCCATGGTTTTGGTGCCTGAACTTGTTGCTACCAGAGGAGTGGGCTTCATCACGGCATGGAGGGATCTACTGAACTATGAGCTAAGTTGTGTACAGCAGCCATTTTCTTTCAGGTTAGCGAGGAGATACAGGTGCTATCTCTATGCTTTAATAAAGCCAAGTTTGTCTGTTGTATGTGTCATAATAAAACATGAAGAAGCGCGTTAGTGCTGCAGCACTAACAATGGTAGTAGGTAGCAACATTCTGAGACTGGGTACTGTGAGACAGTTGTCAGCCAGTAGTAATGTGCATCTACACAATGCCTTCTAGATGGGTATAATGTACTGCAGAAATGGCCATTTAGTACTACGGAGCATAGTAAATGTGAAGTCATTTGTTAAGTCAGGAATGACACAGCATGAAATGTGAATAACAATTTCAACAATAAGTCACTGTTATCACGCAGGTGGCTGGTGGGACTGTCAGCTTAAAACCTGTATTTACCTCGCCGCTATTTGTAGATTGAGTCGTCGTGTCACTCCTGTAGACTGGGGGACACAGAACTTCTGTTTTGTTCCTGCCATTGTGCAGTACACCAGGTGTTCCAGACAGCTGGATGCAATCAAGTGATGGAGCCGTCAGTCGCTACAACAGTTGTACTCTGACGACGCATGGCATTCAGGTCCGCCCCCCAGCCCCTTGCAAACCACTAAGGTGTACAAAATTAGCGCTGGCCCCCTCCCTTTCCAAAACACACAATAGAATTTGTTGACTATCTTGCCGTGCGGTGCAGGAGCAGAGTGAGAGAACTGTCACTCGAGACCATTGCTTAGATAGCATCACCCAGTCCCACTGGTCTGCTGTATGCCCCCCGCCAACCCATACAAGCCACAGTCAGTTGCAGCAGCGCTACTAATACTGCAGAAGTGTAAAAGTGAGCCTATAGCTGGGAGACAATCATTGCCAGAGTTCTCCCTCTCCTCCGCCAATTACACAGCTCACCTGTTCACACAGTTGGCTGAGAGCCACTGCAACCGTGGATGCAATGGTAACTTTAATCCACAGTCAGCAGAGGAGGCACAAACAATTACTGTCAGTCCTACGCACGGCGCTGGAACCGTGCATTAAATTCTCAGTTTAATCCACAGAGTGTCAGTTTAATGCACAGGTAGCCAGCACCCCCACAGCCAGTTAGTGTCAGTCTTGTACAGCATCATATTATAGACGTCTGCAGTCCTGTGGCATCCACATAGAACGTGGTATCTTGTAATGCATCACAAATACCAAATAAACATGTGTAGACTGAGATTGTGACAGTTCTAAATCCATAAAAAAGCAAAAGAAGGCAACTTTTTTTTAAGGGACTACTTTGCAAGTCGGAAGTACAAAATCCCTTTCTGGCATTACAACAGGGGGAGCAGCTGGTTTTGGGGGGGGGGGGAGGTGTTGTACCCTACAGCGAAGGTAAAGTACAGTTACGAAAGAACTTACCGTAACAGTAGATCTTCGGGAACAGCTCTTGCAGCAGGTTATACCACTAGGACTGAAGCCAGCAGGCGCCAGGACCCCATCGAAATTTTCTTGCTAGCAGTATACAGCGGGGACCGCCTCCAACGTCGGTCCCACCCCCGACGTCAGGCATAGTACAAAAGGAGGTGGTCCCCTAGAATCCACAGTTCTCCCACCGGAGACTCCCGGCCATTGGATGACATCCGAAGAGGAGACTTAGGATCCGCCATCAAATGGCAAACAGAAAAAAAGGATGTGAACGCCTTATCCTTGGAGAAGGATGCTGGAACCAGAATCTACCTCCAGCGGGGATGGTAGGAGGGAAAGTACCTGCTGCAAGAGCTGTTCTTGAAGATCTACTGTTACGGTAAGTTCTTACGTAACTGTACTATCTTACTTTGAGAAACAGCTCTTGCAGCAGGTTATACCATTAGGACTGATTCCCAAGCAATCCTGGAAATCACACACCATCGGGAGAAGGGAAGGTAGAAATCCTCAAATGACGTCAAGCCTAGGACAGAAGTCCCTGAAGGATTGCTAGACCAAACCCTGCTCTTCACCGCAACGCGATATCCAGGCTGTAATACCTGATGAAAGTGTGACCGGAGCTCCAAGTAGCTGCAGCACAAATAGCTGAGGTGGATACGTTCTTTAAAGCTACAAAAAGAGGTAGCCACCCCTCTGGTGGAATGATCCTTAACCGTGCCCAGTAGGGGTTTGTTGCGCTTCTGGTAACAGAACGTAATACACTGGATGAGCCACCTGGACAGCGACTGTTTTGAAACAGGAGCTCCCACCATCCTGTGGGCAAAGGAGACAAAAAGCTGGTCTGATTTTCGGTGGTGTTTGGTTCTGGTCAGGTAGTATCTGAGCCACCTATGCTCATCTAAAGTGTGCAGAAGGGCTTCTCCTCGATTTGAGTACTTCGGGAAATACACTGGTAAATTGATATCCTGATTAAGGGAGAGTGCTGAGACCACCTTAGGCAGAAATTTAGGATTAGTCCATAGGGATACCCTGTCTTGGTGAAAAACCAAATAAGGTTCTTTGCACGTAAGTGCATGGAGTTCAGAAATTCTTCTGGCCGAGGTAACGGCAACTAAAAACAGCGTCTTCCAAGAAGGAAGACATAGCTTGCAATCTGCGGCTAGTTCAAAGGGTGGCAGCGTAAGCTGTTCCAGGACAAAGAGTAGATCCCGTGGTAGAATCGGATCCTTAATTGGGGGCCTAAGGTGGAGGACACCCCTCAGGAAGGCACGTGTCGTGTCTAATTGAGCTATAGTGCGTTGGCCTATAGGGATGTGATAGGCTGAGATGGCACAGAGATGTACCTTGATCGAGGAGTAAGCCAATCCTGACTGGAAAAGGGACAGCAGGTAGTCCAATACAAACTTCTCTGGACAGTCCCAAGGCGAAAAGCCGTGCGCTTGAACCCATAAACAAAACCTGCGCCACTTCATGGCATAGGTCGCATGGGTAGCCGGCTTCCTGGTGGCTGCGAGAATGTCTGCTACCGCTTGCAAGACCCCGTGTCACATCATGGCTACGTCTCTAGGAGCTAAGCGTGTAGGTTCAGGGAAACATAGGTCCAGGTAAACCAAGGAACTCGCCTCCTGAGACAGCAAGTGGGAGCTCATTGGCAATGGCACTTGAGGTTCCCAGGACAGTTGATGCAAAAGAGGGAACCAGATCTGCCTAGGCCAAAAGGGCGCAATCGGTACCGCTTGCTCTCTGTGAAGTTTCAGAAGAACCCTCTGGATCAACGGGAAAGGCATAGAGGAATCTGCCAGCCCAGGAGTGGGACAAAACGACTCGCCAGAAAACACCAGGCCCTGGATCTAGCGAGCAAAAATTGGGCAGTTTTGCGTTGGATGGGGACGCGAAAAGGTCTAATTCTGGAGTACCCCATCTGCAAAACAGGTCCTCTGCTGCCTCCTGAAGCAGTTCCCATTCATGGACTCTGGCCTCAGGCCGTCTGCAATGACACTGTCCACTCCTGGAAAATTAATGGCAATGAGGTTTGCGCCGTGTTAAAAGACCCAATCCCACACTCTCATGGCCTCCCTGCAAAGTGGGTAGGAATGGGTGCCTCCTTGTTTGTTGAGGTGGTATACCACCACGGAATTGTCTGTTTGTAACAGAAGTGTACCCGGTGGGATCTCCGACTGGAAGGCCTGCAGGGCTTAAAGAACTGCCTCATTTCCAGGATATTTATGTGGAGATGAGTCTCTTGGTCTGTCCACAGGCCCGGAGACCAGACACAGTCGAGGTGTGCTCCCCAGCCGAGCCCTGAAGCGTCCATGGAGAGTGTCACATTCGGGGATGGTGCAATGAAGGGGACTCCCTCCGAAAGATTCCTTGAATCTAGCCACCATTGCCAATCTCGGATTACGGCCTTCGTGATCCAGATTGAATGCTGCAGATGGTCTTGCTTTTGGTCCCACTGGACCCTTAACATCCACTGGGTTACCCGCATGTGAAGACAGGCTAGAGGGACTGTTGCAATGGCCACAGCCATGTGTCCGAACAGGCAAAGGACCAGTCTGGCAGGAATGGTCTTCTTTGCGGAAACGTCCCTGATGAGGGATGAAAAAATTACTCACCTTAGTAATGTTGTTTCTTCTAATGGAGTCTTGCTATATTATGACAGTAACAGTTTGTCCCACCACTAGAACTGCTCCGGAGGCGAAATAGTTAATACCATTCCAAAATAGAACTTTGAGCACGAGCTCTAAGAAGCAGCTCTATCTGTGTAATTTCAAACCTGAACTGTCAGATCTTTTCGAGCAAAAACTCACTAAGGTCTGTGTGGAAGCTGTAACCTACACTAGCCAAATGGCTACCTAAATATTAACAACCATTGCTGGTCCCAACACCCAAGACTCAAGTCAGGAACCAGAACTACTAACACAATTCTAACAACATGAGAATAAAACAACAGCATAATAAAACACACACACCCCAAACTCCCAAAAGGGACAAACGCTAAAGGGCATAAAATAGTGCCCACACTAAGTTGCCCGCACCCCACCCAAGTAGAAGTTCTGAGAGGGGCAGGTTGGGGGGGGAGGTCATAATATAGCAAGACTCCATTAGAAGAAACAACATTACTAAGGTGAGTAATTTTTTCTTCAAACAACATGAAGTCTTGCTATATTATGACAGTAGCAGACTACACAGCAGTACCTCCATGGAGGAGGGGCAGAAACTACTTAGGGAATAGGCTCTGAAGAACAGCTGTGCCAAACCGAGCATCTCTCCTGGCCTGGACATCCAGGGAGTAATGCTTGGTAAAAGTGTGTACCGTTTTCCAAGTAGCAGCCTGGCATATCTCTAATATAGGGATGTCTCTGGTAGCAGCTAGAGACGCAGCTGTACCCCTGGTAGAATGAGCGCTCAAGCCAGAGGGGGGATCTCTGCCCACTTTCTGATAAAAAATTGGATACAAGAGACAATCCACCTGGCAACTGATCTCTTAGTGGCAGGTTTGCCTTTCCCAACTTCACCATAGGTAAGGAAAAGTTGGAGGGATTCGAACCTGTGACCTTTGGTACGCTCTATATAGTAACTAAGAGCTCTCTTAACATCCAGGCTGTGCAACCTCCTCTCACCAGAAGAGGAGTGATCAGTGAAAAATACTGGAAGGGAGATAGATTGGTTAAGATGGAAATCTGAAACCACTTTGGGTAAAAACTTCCTATTAGTCCTAAGGACTACTTTATCCCTGTGGAAAGAAATAAAGTCAGTTTCCACTGACAAGGCTTGCAACTCACTTATGCGTCTAGCAGAAGTGATAGCCACCAGAAAAACAGTTTTCCAAGTTAGATACTTAAGCTCTGCAGAAAACAGAGGTTCAAAAGAGGGTTGCATTAACTGGGCAATACAAACATTAAGGTCCCAGGCAGGGGCCGGTTCCCGAAAGGGTGGATTAGTATGGAGTAATCCCTTAAAAACTTGGAAAACACAGGGTGAGTGGAAAGAGGGATGACTTTCCTGCTGGCGCAAAAGCAGATACAGCTGCCAAATGGACTCTCAGGGTAGCTGGTCTGAGACCCAAGGAATTAAGATGGACCATGTAATCTAATACAATGGGCAAATCAGCAGATTCTGGGGAAATATTTTTCCAACCAAATGGAAAACCTTTTCCATTTAGAACTATAAGTAGCCCTAGTGGAAGGCTTTCTGGAAGCCTTTAGGATTTCAAGAACACCTTGAGAGAGTGTAAATCAGCAAACTCTAACCCCTCAAGAGCCAGGCCTTGAGGTTGAGGGATTTGAGGTCCGGATACCAAACCTTCCCTGGGCACAAGTTAACAGGTTGTGAATCCTGGGGAGGCAAAGGGAAGATGGATTGTCAGTGACAGAAGGAGGGGTACCAGGGCTGCCTGGCCCAATCCGGGGCAATCGGAATCACCCTGCAAGGCTGAGATCTGATTTTCACTAATACTTTGAATAGGAGAGGAAGGAGGAAAGCATAAAGAAACTTCCCTCCCAATCCAGGAGAAGGGCATCCAGGGACTGAGCCCAACACTGGAGCCTGCAACAGAACAGAGGAAGTTTGTGATTGTCTGGGGCTGCAAAAGATCTATCTGAGGGTGCCCCATCTGGCAAAGACTATCCCCAGCACTTGAGGATCCAGGGACCATTCGTGATGGCCCTGGGAAATCCTGCTGAGAGCACCCGCTAGGACATTGTCCTTCCCTGGAAGATGAACTGCTATGAGGGAAGTGTTCAGGGAATAGGCCAGAGACCACAACTTCATTGCCTCGGTGCACAAGGCCGAAGACCGAGTGCCCCCTGTTTGTTGATGTACCACATTGTTGTGGTGTTGTCTGTTCTGACTTGTATCACCTTGTTGTGGACAGATGCAGAAAATGCTTGAAGAGCTAAAAAGACAGCTCTGAGTTCCAGCAAATTGATGTGGAGCAGAGATTCCCGGGGGGACCACACTCCCTGAGTGGAAAGGTCGCCCATGTGGGCTCCCCAACCCAGAAGGGAAGCATCTGTAGTGAGAGTCAAATTGTGAGCAGGGGAATGAGGACCCCAATCTTAAATTGCTCTGATCCTGCCACCACTGGAGGCCTGGATCAAGGTTCGAGTCACTGGGACCAACTTGGAAAGGGGTCTCTTCTCTGAGATCAATAGGTTCTCAAGTGAAACTGAATGTCTCTCATCTGAAATCTTGCCCCTGCACAACAGCTGTGGATGCAGCCATGTGTCCCAGGAGCTGCAGAAGTGTCTTGCTGGTCGAGAGACCTGCAGGGTGAGAAGGAGGAGGCCAGAGTCACTAAATTCGTCACCCTTTCTAAGGGAAGAAAAGCTCTGGCTAGCTTTGTGTCCAACTCTGCCCCTATAAAGGTGAGTACCTGGACTGGTTCCAGAACCGACTTTGGTAGATTTAGCAGAAAGCCCAGGGAGGTGAGAATCTGCTGGGTAACTTGCAGGTGAGATTTTACCTGTTCTGGGGACTGGCCTACAATGAGCCAATCGTTTAGATAGGGAAAAACAGCAATCCTTTGCCTCCTTAAGTGAGCCACTGCCACTGCTATACACTTTGTGAATACCCTTGGGGCAGAGGTAAGGCCGAAGGGCATTGCTCTGAACTGGTAATGACCTCAGGGTAGTTCGAATCTGAGGTACTTTCGATGGGAGCTACTGATTAGGACGTGGAAATAGGCATCCTTGAGGTCCAGGGAGGCTAACCAGTCCCCTGGCCTTAGGGAGGGTAAAATCATTGCCAGAGTTACCATTTTGAACTTTGGTTTCAAAAGATGCTTGTTCAGATATCTGAGGTCTAATATGGGCCGCCATTCTCCTGTCTTTTTTGGGGTAAGGAAGTATCTGGAATACAGACCCCTGCCCTGGTGCAGGGGAGGAACCCTTTCCACTGCTCTGAGAGCCAACAGGGTTGAGACGTCTGCTTCCAGAGCAAGGGTCTCTGAAGCACTTGCAGGTAGAAAAAGTCTGGTTCTCAACTTGGGAAACTTTTTGAAGCTGAGAACCAGACCCTGGCTTACTACTTCCAGAACCCACTTGTCTGAGGTTAAAGAAGCCCAGTTCTGACTGAAGTAAGCCAGCCTGCCCCCTACCGGTAAAGGAGAATCGGCCCTGGGCACCCCATCAAGGTGCCTGCTTAGCAGGAGCTTTAGGCTGAGGGGTGGGAGCAGGCCTGCCCACCCCTCGTCTGTCTCTGCCTCTGAAGAAGCCCCTCTGAGCATAGGCAGAGGAGGCCTGAGTCTGGTAAAAAGGCCTGTGAAAAGGCCTACCCCTACCCCTGGGGGTATGCCTCTGAGGAGTGGCTTGCTGCTCCTTAGCTTGGGCACTTTTGTAAGTAGTCCTATATTCATCCATCTTTTTCATGTAATTCTCTGTCTGCTACCCAAACAGAGAATTTTCCACCACAGGAAAATCCATAGCCTTAGTCTGGGTATCCTGTGACAGACTAGTACACCTGAGCCAGGCCAACCTACGAAAAGCTACAGATGTGGCCATGACCCTAGAGGAAACATCATTAACATCCACAGCAGCATGAAACTGTACCTAGAAGCCCTCAATGCCATCAGCAGCCACCTGTTCTAGTTCGCCAGCCAGCTGGCCATGGTCTTGCTTGGCTAATTCCATAACAGTATCCCATCTAGATTTCTGATACCTAGCTACATAAGCCATATAATTTGCTTGCCTGAGTCCCAGAGAGGCTGCCATATATTGTTTTTTCGCCATGGCATCAATCTTCCTGGAATCCTTGTCAGGAGGATGTGAAGCCAGGGGATATTAACTTTATCACAGGCTGCAGCCTGAACTACCCCAACATGACTGCATTGCTGAGAAAGGAATTCTGTATCAGGACCTGACAATGTGTACCTTCTGTCCATCTTTTATCTACAGGAGGCACATAATTAGGAGCTTTTACAATTTTTATTGTTTGCTCCCTAAAAGACTTATGCAAAGGAATAGACAATCTCCTAGACTCTGGAATATCCAACATTTCTACAAAATCAGGCTCCTCTTGCTCATCCACAGCTTCTTCCAAGGGAAGCTGGAGGGTTTCAGCAACTTTTTTGTAAAACATAAAATGAGATGGGGACTCAGATAGCATAGGGGAGATTCTAGAAGTCTGTCTGAGGAAATGTCCGTTCAATGGGCACACCCAGACCTTCCCAGCCACATTCATACTGTTCATAATCATCCTCCCCTCCCTGGTTCATAAAATTCTCAACATCATATTCCTGAACCACTGGAACCGGACGAACCGACCTTTTGCCAGACAGTGGCGGTTCGGACGGAACCCGAGACAGTGACTGGACAATTTGTATGGCTTTTGCTATCTCTGCAGCAGTTGGAGAAGTGGTTTTGGACTCCAAACCTGCTGACTTTCTTGTTTTCTTTACTGGAATTGGTTCCTCAGAACCAGCTTTCCTTTTGCCTGAGGAAGTCTCGCCCTGGTCAGAGGGCACTCCCTCCGGTTCGGTTGGCACCGAACCGGGCTGGCCATCCGGGTCAGCGGACTTTTTGGCCTCTCGTTCCCTGAGCCTGCCCAATCTCTTTTCCAGGGTGGCTGCAGGGAAATTCTTACATATCTGGCAGTCTGACTGGAGGTGGTCAAACCCCAGACAATAGACACATGTGGTGTGTGGGTCAGCCCTGGCAAAGACTTCCCCACAGACATCACAGTGTTGAAACCCAATGGGCCCGGTTTTTCTTTTGGGTTTCTCAGACATAATGCCAGCCTAACCAGAAAAACTTGCCCTTTAGACGGCAGTGCCAGGCAAGACACCCTTATCGGTTCCTAACCGTGTCACGGGTATTGGAAAAAACGTAATAAAATCCGTTTTTTTTAGAACCGATAAGAACCAGGAACCGCACTCCAAAATGTTAAACTTTAAAGTTAATAAGTTTTAAACCCAGCTGATCGGTTCAAAACCGAACCGATAAACTTACAAGTTCCACACAGACAAAACCTTTAATTTACTTACGATTACCACAGACAGAGCTTGAACCGAACGGTTTTGCGGTTAAAATAAAACTATTCTCAGTTGAATCGAACCGAGAAAACACTGTTTAAACTGAGAAATGAACCGAGCAGTAGGAGAAATCTCCGGAGCGACTGTTCACTGCGGAGTAAAGAATCTGACAGTTCAGGTTTGAAATTACACAGATAGAGCTGCTTCTTAGAGCTCGTGCTCAAAGTTCTATTTTGGAATGGTATTAACCATTTCACCTCCGGAGCAGTTCTAGTGGTGGGACAAACTGCTACTGTCATAATATAGCAAGACTTCATGTTGTTTGAACTGATGTGCTCCGCTCTGTCCGGGGGGGGAGGAAAGCTTTCCCTTGGACGGTGTCCAGAACTGCAACTATGAATTTCAGAGTCTGCAACGGAACCAGGCATGACTTCTCGTGATTGATGATGATGCCCAACGTCTCGAACAGAGATCGAGTGCAGTGAATAGCAGACATCAGGGCCTCCCGGGAGGGCGCCATGAGAAGCCAATCGTCCAGGTAGGGGAACACGTAGTGGCCTTGTCTCCTCAGAGATGCAACTATGACTGCCATGCACTTCGTAAACACCCGAGGTGCCGATGACAGCCTGAAGGGGAGGGCTTGGAACTGATATTGGCAACCCTGAAACTCGAAGTGCAGAAACTTCCTGTGCGCCTGAGCAATATGTATATGCAGGTAGGCATCCTGCATGTCTAGAGACGCTAGAAAGGCATCCTGCTTGAGCATGGGAATCAGACCTGGGAGGGTCACCATGCGGAAGCGTTTGTACTGGACCAAGTCGTTGAGGTCACTGAGGTCCAGTATCGGACGGAGGTCCCCTGTCTTCTTTGGGACCAGAAAGAAGTGAGAATAGTATCCTAGACCCCTCTGGTTCCGTGTTAAGTGCTCTATGGCTTCTTTTTCCAGAAGCGCGAGCACCTCCTGCTGTATGAGCAGGGCATGCTGACCCGAGTAACGGGAGAGCAGGGGAGGTCTTGCCAGTGGGTGATCGAGAAATTCTATGAAATGACCTTTCTTGACCGATTGAAGAACCCACCTGTCAGTGGTGATCGACTGCCACCTTAAAAAGTGGAAAGCGATGCGACTCCCGACCTTCTGTGCCTATTGATCCAGAGGAGGGGCGGGGCCGGAAGGAGTCATGCTGTGGCACCACTGGTCCCTGCGGGCTGGGCCGGTTTTGTGTAATGTTGGTCTCTGCCTGGGGACGACTTCGCCTGGGCTTTACGCTGAAAAAGTGCCCCTTTGCTGCTGGCTGGAATGTGGCTGCTGCCTTGTTTTGCCGGCTGTGAAAGCAGCTCTGGTTCCTACGAAAGGAACTAAGCCTGGATCTGTACATGGCCTGCACAGATCGGACTGCCTTCCCTGTGTCCTGGAGTTTGGTGATGACCTTCTCCGAGGATTCACCAAAGAGTACCTCGCCGTAATACAGGATGTCGAGAATGTTCTTCTGTACATCTGGGGTGAAGCCGGAAACACGGAGCCAAGAGTGTCACTGGAGACAAATGCCTGAAGCTGCAGCTCTGGCAGATGAGTCCGCAGAATCGTATGTGGCTCTAAGCACTTGGGCACCCACATCAGACCCTGTGCAGAGAAGATTGAGGAGCTCCGCCTTTTGATCGCCATCGGGAAGCTTATCGACTAGGTCCTGGCCCTGTTCCCACAGGGCGTTCTGAAACCATACCACGTGGGTAAGATAGTTCAGGGACCTGATGGCGCATGTAGCAGCCGCATTCGTGCGCCTCCCCAGGGCATCCAATTGCTTGGATTCCTGGTCTGGTGTCTGTGTGCTCATGTGTTGAGGTTTTTGAGACCGGTCATGCGAGGCCATAATGACCAGGGAGTCTGCCAGAGGTTGTTTAGCCAAGTACTGGTCGTCTCTCGGAGCTTTGTACAGGCGGTCAGCCTTCTTCGGCACTGCGGGAGTGGAGTGCGGATGCTTCCACGCAGCCTTGGTGACGTCCGCAAAAGTGTCCACCAAGGGTGGGACTACCACAGGCTTCGGGTCTTTCTGCCGAAGATAGCGGGCAAGGCGTTGTCGTTCAGGGTGAAGGCCTTCAGCATCCCACCCCATGTTGTCCTGGACATGCCTCATGATCTCAGCGAAAGAGGGATCATCTGGAGGAGACCTGGGGAGGTCATGTGGGTCAGGAGAGGAGAGGAGATGCTGAGCGGAGAAGTAGATCTGGAGTAGTCCGAGGTGTCTGATCTAGAGTCCTCCCCCGAAGCAGTATACCGACGCTGTCTGGGTCGCTTGGGGCTGGGAGACCCTAATGGAGATCTGGAGGGAGGCCTTCTCCTGTCTTTAGATCAGCCCCTAGGAGGTGGAGTCTGTTCCTTGGGGGTTGGAGGTCATCCTGCTGGTCCCCTTGGTGGAGGAGGGGGCGTAGGAGGCGAAGGAGGAGGAGGATGTTTAACAGGGACCACATCCTTTCGGATGGTGTCCCACCAATAAGTAAAGAGCTCCTTAACTTCTTCAATATTCATACCCGATGACAGGCCCAGTGCTGGTGGTCTGTCGCTGGAGTCGGGAGTAGGGTCCCCGGGTGTCTCCAGGTTTGGGGAAGGTTCCTGCGGGAGCCCGACATCCTGGGTGTCACCCGCCTGGTCTTCAGGCAGTGTAGCATCCTCCTCAGTCAAATCCCTGTGACTGGCATCCGCCGGTGACGGGCAGGGGGCGGTCTTCCGCTCCGGAGAATGCAATGCCGATGCCCTCTGATCCGGTGAATGCCCGACCGGCGATGGGTGTCTGGCTGGTGTCATCGGTTCCTGTGAGCGCCTCTCAGACTTCTGATGCTTGGCCGACGTCGAGTGTTTAGCCGACGTCGGATCCGACGCCCGCTTCAGGGATGTCAGGTCCTTAGTCCGTCTCGGAGTTGGAACAGGACCTCTAGGAGGTTGGGAAACCGACCTGGAGTCGGTGTCCCGACGGTGGCAGATGAAGATTTATGGTGCTCGGAAGACTTGGAAGAGGCCTTGGATGGAGTGGAGGAAACCGAGTGCCTCGAAGTCTTGATCAGCTGGAGCGAAGATGAGCCACCTGAAGCCCGGACCTTAACGGGGGGGGGGGGGGCTGTGACAGAGCCCTGGAGGGTGAGCGGTCCGATCTGGTAGAGCCTGAGCTGCGGGAGTCAGAGGCCCGGGTTGGGGATCTAGACCTAACCTTCTGCTGGTGCTTGTCCCGCTGCTTATGGGCCTTTGAGGACGATTCTCCCCTGGAGGAAGGTTCTTGGTCCATCCTTCTGAGCTTTTCTTCAAGAAGATAAGCTTGTAGTGCCTTCTGACGGCGGATCCTGGTGCGGCTACTGAACCCTTGGCAAAAGGTGCAGGCCTTGGTATCATGGTCCGGGCCTAGGCAACGCATGCAGGAAGAGTGAGGATCCTTGAAAGGGATCTGTTTTCCGCAGGCACACTTAGAAAGGTGACCCTCAAGCGAAGGCGTTGAAGAGGACATCAGTTAGCGAAAAACACACAGAAAGTTCTGTAGTAGGTAAATGCGTTAGGTAGAGACCGAGAGGCCGATGCTGGCGGTCGGCAGTAGGGGAAAGAACTGTAGAGTTCTGAGGGACCACCTCCTTTGTACTACATCGCGTCGGGGGCGGGACCGGACGTCGAGGCGGTCCCCACTGTATGCTGCTAGTTAGAAAATTTCCGTGGGGTCCTGGCGCCCGCCGGCTTCAGTCCTAATGCTGTAACCTGCTGCAAGAGCTGTTTCTCGAAGTAAGATCCCATGTTATAAGCGCAATAACCCACTCCAGGGTGTGTGGTTATAGGCATTTAATCCACCCCAGGCATGAATTAAATAGAGAATAAAGTATGGGGTGGTGTGTGTAACGAGATTTTACACACACCGAGGGGTTGGATGGCATAAACCCCGGCGAGAACTCGAGGGTTTATCCAGGCATCTAACCCGAAGGCATGTAAACCTCGAGTTTACACACACCACCCCATGTTTTATTTTATATAATTGCTGGGTTAGGCTTTTTCGCCACAGCCAATTATATAAAATAAATGGTCTGGTGCAGCTGCGGTTTGGATGATGTTTAGCAAAGTCCTCAGTCGCTTAGCAGCAGTTTACTTTCTCTTGTTTTGTTGTCCCCTTTTCGGTGTGATTTTTGTTAGGAAGTTTTTTTTTTTTTTTTAAATAGTTACTTACCGCCTAGAGATAGTGGCGGCAGTGCGGTTTTGACTGACGAAGAAATCTGGTGGCAAGCGGTGAAAACCCTGAAGAGCTGTAGGTTGAGCATGTGCATAGCGAGGGAAACCGTGCACGTGTTTGCCGTTATAAAAGCTCCTTTATAACGGCAAATTACGTCATGGTTTTCCTATGGGAAAAAGCCTAACCCAGTTATTATATACCTATAACCCCACACCCTGTCGTGGGTTATTGCTTACTTATTACAAAGTGATTAATTCAGAGTCACTAACATGTCTGATAGAGGTAGCCAGTCTGGCTTGAGCTCTGTCAGAGACCCTACAAAACACACTAGTTCTGCTGCTTATCAACAATGAAAAGTTATGTAAGAACTTGTTGCACAGTAGATCTTCCAGAAAATCTCTTCTATTAGGACACACGTTTGGAACTATAAGCCATTAGCGTCAGTTCCGAAACTTTTTGCTACCCGGGGCTACCCACAATGACATGCAGGTTTGACATGTATATAAATGTGGGCAGCCTCACCACTCCTCGGTTTCCTGCTGGAGGGCTTCCAACCATGAGGAAGCAGGAGATCAGACCAGCACCAGGTATGTAAGAAAAGGCATGGGGCTGGAGACAGGATGCATGGAGTAAGATTTTAGGCACAGCATCCAATGTAATCTTCAGGACATACAACAGGGAAGGGGGAAGGAAGGTGTGGCATGGCCTACTGGAGTAGATTCTCTCTAAGACCTACTGTCATGGTAAGTTCTATGTAACTGTTCTATCAAGGATATCTCCTCCATTAGGCCACACCTTTGGAATGACTCCCAAGTAGTACAAAGCAGCAGGGAGGATGGTACAGTCTGACACATAATCAGGACAGAAGACTTTGCTGTACAGCAAGACCAAAACCAGCACGACTATGAGAGATGATGACAGACTGTAATGTTTAGTAAGTGTGAACAGTGCTCCGTGTGGCTACAACACATATGTCAGCAGCAGAGACATTTTTGAAATTAGCAACTGAAGTGGCCATATCCCTTGTGGAGTGACCACAGACAGCACCAGAAGTTCCTTACCGATTTCTATAACAGAATGTAATATTATGTGTCGATCATTTGGACAGGCATTGTTTAGACACAGGAGCACCCTCTTTCCCAGGGGTGAATAGAAGAAAAACCTGAGAGGACTTTGCAGTCCTTGGAGCAATCAATATAGTACCTTAGTATTCTATGTACATCCAAATATGGAGCAGCGTGTCACCCTGGCTGGCATGTTTGGGATAATATACAGGAAGGTGCATCGTTTGATTCAGTGTAAATTCAGATACCACCGTGGGTAGAAACTAAGGATTCACATATAAAGAGACTGTCCTGGTGAAAAATCAAATAAGGAGGCTTACACATTAAAGCCTGAAGCTCGGAAATCCTCTGAGCAGAGGTCACTGCAACTACAAATGTCTTTCATGACAAGAAATGTAAGCCACAACTCATGGCAGGCTCAAAAGAGTCGATGTCAATATCTTAAGAACAAAATTCAAGTCTAAAGGCAGGGCTGATTACAAACAGGAGGTTTCATATGAAGAATGCCTCTCAGAAACGTACGTGTCACCTCTAACTGGGGAACCCTATAACCATCAATAGGGGCATGAAAAGCCGATATAGCAGCCAAATGCACTTTACCAGAGAATACTGCAAGCCAGAATCAAACAGGGAAAGTAAATATTCCAACACAGCAGTCACAGGACATGTAAAAGGGTCCTTATTCCAGGAAGACCATAAAGTGAAGCGTCTCCATGTCAGGAAATAACTATGTGTGGTAGAAGGCTTCCTAACCACAAGCAAAATATCAACAACCTTAGGGGATACCCCAAACCATGCAATGTCTATGTTTTCAGGAGTCATGCATGCAGGTGTAGGGACTTCAGGTCTGGGCGGTCGAGAGACCCTTTGCCCTGTGACAACAGACCCTGACACAGAGCCAGAAGGACAAGAGGCTCCACTGCCAGATGCTGAAGGAGCAGAAACCACATCTGGTGAGGTCAGAATGGAGAAATGAGGATGAGGGTGGCGCTCTCCACCCACATCTAGAGCACAGCCGTCTGCATGAGAGGAATGGGGGAAAATGCATATAGGACTTTCCCTTTCCATGCGAGGGACAACACGTCTCACCAAAAAACTCCAGGCCCTGGAGTGAGCGAGCAGAAATGTGGCACTTTTGCCTTGTACAGGGATGAAAAAAGGTCCAGCTCTGCATGACCCCATCTTGCAAAGAAGTCTTTACCGCGGAAGACCATTGCCATTTGTGAACCACTAACATGGACCTGCTTAACCTGTCTGCCAAAATGATTTGGAAACCTGGGAAAATTATGGCCAACAGCTGAAGGCCATGAGACAAAGCCAGGTACCATATCCTCACTGCTTCCCTGCATAGGATAGGAGTGAGTACCCCCTTGTCTGTTGCTGTAATGCATCACACTGATGTTGTCCATCTTGATTAACAGAGGACTGGGACAGGTAGGATTCTGAAAGGCCTGGGGGTTGTATAAGACGGCCTGCATTTCCAGGACACTAATATGCAGCTCGGCCTCAACCTTGGTCCATGACACCTGCATCTGGCAAGGGTCAAGATGAGTGCCACAATTGGAGCCCCAGGTATCCATGCTGAGGATCTGTAAGGAAGATGGCATAAGGAACTGAATGTCATTCGGTAGCTTTTCACGATCCATGTACCGTAACAGTGCTCTGGGAAGAGGAAATGTGATGAGAACCATTTGATCCAGCTCATCAGTCAACTGATCCCACTGGATCCTGAACATCCACTGAGGTATCCTCATATGAAGACATGCCAGTGGCAGCCACTATGGCTGCAGACATTAGGCCCAGGAAATGCAACACTGTTCATGCAGAGACATACGAAGAGAGACTAAAGGTGCTTAATATGTATACCCTTGAGGAAAGGAGGAAGGGGGGGGACATGAAAGAAACTTTCAAATACCTCAAGGGAATCAACAAAGTCCAAGAAGGTAGCATCTTTCAGAAAAAGAGATGTGCAAGAACAAGGTGACACATTTTGAAGATAGATGGAGGATGGCTCTGGGGCAATGTGAGGAAGTATTTTTTCACAGAGGGGGTGGTGGATGCATGGAATGGCCTTCCTGAGGAGGTCATGGGGTCAAAAACAGTAGGGGAATTCAAGAATGCATGGGACAGACGTAAGGCAATTCTGGTGAGGGGTAAGAAGAAGCAGGCTGTTGGTTAACTAGGATCTGCAGCTCATCCAATGAGTAGGGAAATGGGCAGACTAGGTGGGCCAAGCGGTCCTTGCCTGCCGTCAAAGTCTATATTTCATAGTGGTTTCCGTATACAAAGTGTGCCTGAGCAATCAAACTGTCTGCCCTGTCCTGTGGCAGGAAAGCACAGCTCGCTCTTCTCTGTGTCCAAGACTACCCCATGTACTGCAGTCTTTGGCACACAGTCAACACAGACTTGGGCACATCTGGGTGCCCCCAAGCTGAACGGATATGTCCAAGACAGGGTATGCAGCAGAGCTGCCCTGGAGCTGGCCTTCTGGAGCCAGTCATTCAGATAGGTGAAAAAATACAGGCCTTCCCCGCTCAGGGCTGCTGCAACAACTGCCAAGCATTTGGTAAAGACCAGTGGCACAGAAGACAAGGTGAATGGCAATACCTGGAACTGACAGTGTTTACCCTCCAGCATAAAGCGGAGGCACTGTCTGTGGGATTTCCTGATCTTTATATGAAGGTATGCACACTTCACATCCACAGAACAAAGCCAGTTCCCCTTCTGCAGTAGGGGAATCAAAGCCTGCATGGATACCATACAAAACTTTTTGTATTCGATGTATAGGTTGAAATCCTTGAGATTTAAACACAAGACATAGATCCCCTGTCCACTTCAGGACAAGACAGTATCTGGAATGGAACCCTTTCTTTCTTTCTTTCCTGTGGAGGAATTGGTTCTATGGCACATTTCTGAAACAGACAGAACCTCCTCCTTCAGGACTCAGGAGGGACAAGTGGCCCACAGGGTAAAAGGAAGGAGGCAGAGGATAATCTAGAGAGATTTAAAACTAATCCAGAGCATGCCCCCTTGCAATGGCCTCCAGAACCCACTTGTCCACAGTGATCTCCTGCCACTGTTTCAGATACAGGGAGATCCTGCCCCCCCCTTACCATACTTACCCCTGGAGGTAACATCTAAGGAGGGAGGACAGACGGAAGACAGCCAAGTGGAACTGGGGGTTGGCAGGACCCTCAAAATAGATTCCTTTGGGTCCTTCTGCATGGGCACCAGGGGAGAGGGGACCCAGAAGGAGAAAACCACCTCTACCACAGCCTTGCTGATAGTAGGCACAACTACACCAGGCAGCAGGCTGATGAAAGGAGCCCCAACCAGTGACCTCTAGCAGGAGTGGGATGCAGGGATTTCACAGACCTTAGAATCATTTTAGAAGTCTGAAGGCCATGTAGGGCTTCTTCAACATCATAGCCAAACAATCTGACCCTTTAAAGAGAGCATTCAAAACTGCATGTGGTACACTATCGGCAAAGCCAGCAACACTTAGCCAGAACATCATCTCATGCAAATGCCAGAAACTGCAGTCCAGGCAAAAGCATCAGAGACATCATAAGCTGAGCACAGCAAATGTTGGCCCACCTCAGCACCAGTACATGCAAAGAAACCAGCAGCAGAAGGACATTTGGTCTACCTAGTCTGACTGTATTGCAGGGTTCACAGCTTGAGCTACTGACCCTGCCCCCCCACTCCTCCCCTCCTTTCCATCCTACTCACCCCTGACTGTTACCCTCCCCCATCCCAGCCTCTCTTGAAGCTGCCCACCATTTTCAACGAGACCACCTCTTCAAGCAGCGCATTCCAGCAGGCCACCACCCTCTCCATGAAGAAGTGC
This sequence comes from Neoceratodus forsteri, assembly GCA_016271365.2. Classification (NCBI taxonomy): domain Eukaryota; kingdom Metazoa; phylum Chordata; order Ceratodontiformes; family Ceratodontidae; genus Neoceratodus; species Neoceratodus forsteri. Next base: position 263,617,494 of record CM028132.1, on the reverse strand, counting down.
CTCCTGAACCCCCTCCTAATCCCTCCCCCCCCAGCTTAAGAATGTGCCCTCCCCTCCATGTTATGGCCATCATGTAGCTTGAACAGACTCTCCTTATCCACCTTATTTATCCCTTTTCAGTAATTAAAGGTTCCAGTCATGTTCCCCCTGTCCCTCTTATCCTCCAGGGAGTACATGTTCGACACCCTCAACCTCTCCTTGTATGCCTTACCCTGATGACCTACGATCATTTTTGCAGCCCTCCTCCAAACAGTCTCCTGCAGTCTAATGTCCTTTCTGAAGTGTGGGCACCAGTACTAAACTCCAGGCTCTAGATGTGGCCTCACCAATGACCTGAACAATGGCAGTATATCCTCCGCACTCCTCCAGCTGATCCCTTCTAGCTATACATCCCAACATCTTGTTTGCCGTTGCTGCTGCTTTCTCACACTGCATGGGGTGCTTCAGATCTCTAGTGATCATCACTCCCAGGACCTTCTCCTCCTCCTCCTCCTCCGTTGAAGACAGCTGGACCCCTCCCAGGTAGTACTCTGTCCTGGGATTCTTGGCTCCAGTGTGCATAATTTTGCATTTCTTGGCATTGAAGCAAAGCTGCCAGATCCTGGACCACCTCTCAAGCTTTTTCAGATCATCCTGTACTGTATGTCCTGTATCTTTTCAGCTGTGTCCACTCACCCACACAGCTTGGTGTTCTCCACGAATATGCATAAAATGAGGGTTATTCACCTATAACTGTAGTTCTAGGAGTGGTATACGGTGCACATCTACACTTAGATAGCCTTCCTTTTCACTTTAAATCTAGCCAGAAAGTCTTCAAGCTAAGCTCATCCTACCCATCTGGCCTTGATGCTGAGAGGCTTAGGTTGATGGCACATTATGATGGCTATCAGTAAGAAATCACCCGTAAGAAGGCAGAATTAATGTCCAGGGAGATTTCTGCTGTGCAGAATCGACCGGCTCAGCTTTTCCAGACTGTTGACAGATTGTGCAATCCAATCTGCCTCCAGCCCAGAGAAGTCTTTTCTCAGATGAAATGCGAGGAGTTTGCTCGATTCTTCACAGATAAGGCTGCCAGCATCAGGTCCGGCCTCTCCTATGAGGGAGTGTAGAGATCGGCAGGAAGTGGCATGCACTCAGCCTGCCTGGTCTGACTTTTGCCAGCCAGAATTCATGGACATTGTGAAGATCATCCAAACACTGCGCCCAACCAGTTGTAGTTTAGATCTGGGCCCTACATCCCTTTCACTAGTTTGTGTAGATGTCAACTGCCCGATCCTTGCTGAAATTGTCTAGAGGTCCTTGGAGGGGGGGGGTCTTTCAAGAGCCCCTTAAGGAGGTGGTCCTTCGGCCACTCCTTAAGAAATCCTCCTTGGATCCAGACTGTCTAGCTAGCTACCGACCTATCGCTAACCTGCCATTTTTTGGTAAGGTTATTGAAAAGTTGGTTGCGCTGCAATTAGATGATCATCTTATAGCTCACAACATTTATGATTCTCTCCAGTCTGGTTTTAGGAAGAGGCATAGCACGGAGACTGCACTTGTCAGAGTACTGAATAACCTCCTAATGGCAAGAGATCGAAAGGAACGTACCATTCTGGTCCTTCTTGATCTCTCTGCTGCATTTGACACTGTAGACCATGGCATGCTGTTGCGAGTGTTTGCGGCTTCCTGGTGGGCTGTCTGGTACAGTCCTCAATTGGTTTCATCCGTACCTCGCAGACAGGTCTGAGAGAGCTACCACTAGAATTTATTCCTCTGGCTCTCACTACCTGCCCTGCGGGGTGCCGCAGGGCTCAATTTTGGCCCCCATGTTGTTTGCAGTGTACATGCTGCCATTGGGAGATATCATCAGGTGATACAGTCAGAGTTTTCACTGCTATGCAGTTGAACATGTACTCACTGGAGGAGAGGAGAGACAGGGGTGACGTGACTGAAACCTTTAAATACATGAAAGGAATAAACAAGACAAGTACAGAGGGGCTGTTCAAAGTAAGGGAGGGGAGGGACACCAGGGGCCATGATATGAGACTGGAGCGAGGAAGGTTCAGGAGGGAGATGAGGAGACACTTTTTTTTTTTTTTTTTTTTTTTTTTTTTACAGAGAGGGTGGTGGCTGGGTGGAATGCGTTACCTCCTGAAGTGGTATGCAGTAGAACAGTGGACTGCTTCAAACGAGGATGGGACAGGACAAGGGGGAGGGTTAATGAACGGGAAGGGTGGAAGGGAGGGGCAGCTGCAGAATAAGGGGTGCTAGCTGCACATTCGAGCAGACTTGATAGACCTCTAGGTCTTTATCTGCTGGCAAATTTCGTATGTTCGTATATGTCTTTTCTGCCCGGACAGGATGATGCACTCTCTGTGCTAAATGACTGCCTCACTGAAATCAGAACCTGGATGAGTACCAGCTGGCTGAGACTGAACCCGGATAAGACTGAAGTGTTGGTAGTGGACCCTGGTCGTCTGGAGGCAGGTTTTGGGGCTGGACAGCCATCAGGTTTATTTATTGATGGCATACCGCTCACTACCTCAGACCAGGTAGTCAGGTGCGTAACTTGGACATTATTTTTGATGATGGTCTGATAGATGTCGACTGTCAAATCCTCTTTTTACCATCTGAGGAATATCACCCAGGAGAAACACTTGGTTCCGCCGGATGATCTTCCAACACTAGTCCATGCCTTTTTCACTACCTGCCTTGATTACTGCAACTCCCTCTACCTAGGGCTACCAGGGTTGATATCAGCAGCCTGCAGCTGGTGCAGAACGCAGTGCCCAGGCTTCTGACTGGGACCTCTAGGTCCAGTCATATTATGCCTGTGCTTCGCGAGCTGCACTGGCTGAGTGTTCAGTGGCGGATCACCTTTAAGGTTGGCTTGCTAACCTTTAAAGCCCTACATGATCAGGGATCCAGTTACCTGCAAGACCTCCTGGTACCCTACTGCCCCCTCCGTGCTCTCCGATCCGCTAACGAGGGACTGCTAGAGATTCCCAGGGTGCGATTAAAGACATCTGGTGCACGTGCTTTTCCTTTTTTCAGCTCCGAACCTGTGGAACTCTACCTCGTCGGTTAAGGGAATGCCTGAACGTCGATAGGTTCAAAATTGAGCTAAAAACATATTTAGCTTAGCCTTCCCTAATTATGGTTAAACTGTTATTTATTGCTGTAGTTTCAATCTATATTTATATTTATTGTACTTAATTTTATGTACAGCGCCTTGGTTTTTAAAAGACGCTATAAAAATAAAGTTTGATTTGATTTTGCTATCCTCCTCAGCTCAGCCACGTGACGTCAGATTTTGCACGCTGGAAGCAGAGATTCTTGTGCCACTTGCCAGGGAAGGTCGGGTGGGTCATGTGGATGTGCACTAAATACCACTCCTAAAGCAAAGGTTACAGGTGAGTAACCCTCATTTCTAGGGTTGTGGATATGTTGCACTTATCCACACTGTGGCAAATCCCTACCAGTTCTCTAGGAGGAGGCAGCAAGGCGTACACCCCCCTACTTCAGAAACAGGGACTTGAGAACTGAGGCCCCAAAACCAGCATCCCCGTGTGACTCAAGGTCAATGTGGTAGTGGAAAATGAAAATGTCTGCTGACATCCAGGTAGCAGCCCTGCAGATATCCTGGATTGGGACATCCCTGGGAGCGTCCAACAAGGCAGTGATATGTCTGGTGGAATCGGCCATAAGCCCTACTGGAGGTTCCCCATCAGCTAACCTATAGCAGAGGTCGATGCAGGATAAAATCTACCTGCCAATCATACACTCAGCTGCCAGTCTGCCAGTTGCAGCTTCAGCATAGGTGACAAAGAGCAGGCGAACCTCTCCCTGAACTCCAGCTGTGCACTCTGTGTAATAAGCCAGCGCTCACCTCAGATCCAACGTATGGAGCCTCTACTTGGCCTCCGAGGTTGGAAAGGTGAATGACACTGGGAGGTTAATCACCTGGTTAAGGTGAAACTCTAAAACAACCTTCAGGAGGAACTTCGGGTGGGGCTGAGGACAACTTTGTCCCTGTGGAACACCAAATACTGAGACTCCACCGAGCTGGCCTGCAGCTCACTGATCCTTCTGGTGGAGGTGATGGCCACCAAGAAGTGGTCTTCCATGACAGGTGAGATATATCACATCTATGCACTGGTTACAATGGCCTGCCCATGAGCACTGCCAGTACCAACAACAAGTCTCAAGGTGGTGGTGGTGAACATACCGGTGGGGACAGGTAATCAAGGCCCTTGAAGAAGCACCCAACCACCTTCTCCTGTGCCACCATCAGCATACCAGCTCACGCCCAGTACGTAGAGATGGCTGCCAGTGCACCTTGAGGGTTGTCTACCTCAGACCCAACTGGAAGAGGGACAACAAACAGTCCAGAATGCTAGCCAAGGAGCAGGACAGGGGAAGCACTTCCATTTGATGGCACAGCACTGGTGGGTTGACTCTTTCCAGGAAACTTTCACAACCTGGAGAACCTCTTAGGAGAGACCCAAAGCCTGGAACTAGCCACTCAAGATCCAGGCTGTCAGGTGCAAGGACTGACGGTCCAGATGCAAGATCTTCCTCTTGTGACAGGAGAGCAGATCTGGCTGTAGAGGCAAGCACCATGGATGCCTGCTGCTGAGGAGATCTGAGTACCAGAATTCGTGCAGCCATTTTGGGGCTACTAGGATCACCTGCACCTCGTCCCTCCACACCTTGACCAGCACTCTGTGGATCAGGGAAAAAGAAGGGAAGACGTAAAGGAGGCTTGGGGTCCAGGGCCTCACAAGGGCATCGCCCCAACAGTGTTCCACACTGTAGGGGGGAGGTGGGCACAGAACAGCCTCGGCTTTGTATTCTCACAGGAGGTGAAAAGGTCGACCAGGGGAGTGCCCCACTGGGAGAACAGGTGGTCCACCAACTCCTGATGAAAAGACCACTGGTAAGATGCTTCACCACCCAGTTTAGGGCATCCACAAGCTGGCTGGTGGGTCCAGCTACATGAATCACCAGCAGTTTGACACCCAAGCTGTACATGGGGGTCCAGGCATGAAGAACCTCCTGACAACCAGAAGGAATGCATTCCACCCTGCCTGTTGAGGTAGCACATGGTAGTGGTATTGTCCATCTGGCCGTGGTATTGTCCATCTGGACCTGCATGGCCCAACCCTGGACAAATGGAGTGAATGCCATCAGAGCAAGTCACACTGCACCAAGCTACAGCAGGCTGATGTAGTAATAGGACTCCCTGGGGCTCCAGAACCCATGGGCCCTGTAGTCCCCCAGGTGCGTTCCCCATCCCACCAGACACACACTGGTTGTCAGACCGCCAGTCGGCTCTGAGCAGATGAATGGGACTCCTTTCTCTAGACATTCTAGGATGAGCCACCACTGGATGGCATCCCACATCAGCTGCGTCACCATGACTGGCTGGTTCAGGTGACCTAGGTGCTGAGACCACTGGCAGGTCAGCTCCCTCTGCAGGTGGCACATGTGCCGGTATGACTATAGGAACACGATGGTGCAGGATAAAACGTATCTCAGCATCCACAGGAAGTACCAAGCAGGGTGCGTGCACACAACCTTAAAGTGGATGACTTGCTAAGGGCCGAGTTCTGTCTTGGCCACGTTGATCAGAAGACTCAAGGCCATACAAGTCTGGAAGGCCAGGTCCCTGGACCACTCCACTGCCTCCCAAGATGACCCAGCAATGAGCCAGTTGTCCAGGTATGGATAGACCTGAACCCCTCGGCACTTCAGAAAAGCTGTCACCACTGTAATGCACTTGGTGAAGACCCTGCAGGCTAGGGAGGGGTCAAAAGGCAGAACCCAGAACTTGTAAAGAACCCCTTCTGCAGGGAACCAAAGGTACCGCCAGTGGGAGATGAGCTGGAATGCGGAAGGCATCCTGGAGGTCCAGAGAGCAGAACCACATGCCCTGCTACAGAGATGGTATTATTTGGTTCAGAATGACCATCCTGAACTTGTGCCCCCCCCTCCAGAACTGGTGAAGATCGTGAAGATCCAGTATGGGGTGCCAACCCTCTGTCCGTTTGGAGGCCAGAAAGTAATTGGACACGGAGCTCCAGCCGACCGTGGCATCTGGCACACAGGCTATGGCTTCTATCTCCAGAAGCTGAACGATGTCCTCCCTGAGCGTGGACAGCATGTCCTGAGACACCATGAACTCCCGTGGGGCATGGGCTCAGCAGGGCAGGAGAGCCTCGAAGTCAAGAGTTAATCCTCAGCCCACCACTTCTAGCATGCATTTGTCCAAAATGATGGCAGACCAGGAAGAGCAGAAATGATAAAGCCAACCCCCCCCCCACACATGGTAGGGGCCTGATGGTCAAGAGACAGAAACTCCCTTGACCCATCACTGAACAGCCTTGGAAGAGGCCCTGGCACTGGTAGCTGGAAGGGTACCGCCACCCCGGCCTCCAGGTTTCTTGGAGCCTTGGCTGGCAAACTTGGACTTAAGTTGCCAGACCTGGGGTGGTCCCAGCTGGGGCTGCTGTGGTCTGGACAGAAAGGCCTGAAACTGAAAGGGTTTCTTCTTCAGCTTCTCTCCCTTTTGGGGTCCTTCTGCAAGGACATTACCGCATCCAGGGTGGTACTGGACTTCTTGAGCCTAGTGAGGTATCCATCCACCCTTGGATCAAACAGGTTGGTGCCCAAGAAGGGGATATCAGCCAATTTGTGCTGGGTGTCAACTATCACGGTTGAAATCTGCAGCCAGGCTCTAAGGCACATAGCAATCTCCGCAGCCAGAGACCAGGCGCAGGAGTTGCCGATGTCCAGGGCCATTTGAAGCTGGTGCTTGGCTAGGAAGCAACTCAGGTCTCTGACCATCTTGACTGCCGAATGCATGTTCACAGGCAGGCAGGGAAAGACATAGTCCAGGACACCCAAGAGGGCATGTCCGAAGTTGGCCATCATCAAGGTGGAGCTTGCCTGATAGAGACCTTTATCACTGCATGGTACAGCTTCTTTGACTCCTTGTTGAAGGGCTTGTCCACATCCCATTTCCCATCTTTCGAAAGACAGAGTCCACCACCAATCCCTTGGTGGAGGGGTGATCCAAAAAACCGTGAAGAGAACTGGTCGGAACAGCATACTTGTGAACCATGCATGGCAATGGTGCCACACACGAAGCCGGATGCTGACAAAGCTCTAACACAGGACCCAAGATAGCCTCCGCCACAGGGAAGGCAACCACTGGGGAATCATCCTAGTCAAGGATCTCTGTAAGGGGGAACTTGATCAGCTACTGGACTGGCTCCAAGTGGATCTCCATCGATTCAGAGATCAGCTGGAGCCCCAAATGAGACCAACCATGCTCAGTTAAGAGCTCTTCGGCTGACTCATGGTCAAAGCCCCGGATCCTGGAGGACTACAGCGAGGACCCTTCAGAGTCCGAAGACTCCTCAAATACCACCCTCAGCCATTTACTTCCATGAACCACCCTAGACTCATCCAAGTGGGTGATTTGGATGGACAACTGACCTGGAATACTGGTAGCCAGATGAGCAGTTTTGGTTGGAGCCCCCTGCAAGGGCTGCATGGGCGGTGGCTCCACCAGAATCAGGGGAGAAGCCAGCATAGGGATGACTGCACTCAGCAGGACTGAAGCACAGCAAACAAGGGAAGCACCAGGGTCTGAGGAAGGGGCCTACCATGGCCTACTGCTGCCACATCAGCTCCTCATAGCGCTGACACAATTTGTGACAGAGCCAATCTTCATCAGAGGACAAAGAGGAAGAGGAACGTTAACAGCGCTTCCTAGTCGAAGGCCAAAGATGGGAACACAAAGATTCCTGAGATCACAATCTCCACTGAGATCGGGACCTCAACTGATGACTAAAGCATTGATGGCAAGAGAAAAAGGGAAGAGGTGCCATGTACAAGGCACAGACTGGGTCCTTCCACTGACCCCTGAAAGGACTGCTTGGCTGGCTTCTCCTAACCTCCTGTGAGAGGGGTGAAAAGACTGGAGTCCTAGAAAAGTGAGTCATCCTCGATGTCTTCTGACAACAGGTCAAGCAAAATATTAACTGGCTGGTCAGCCTGCGTCATGGTGAACAAGCACCATGGGGGTACTGTGGAGCTAGCGGCCTAACCCTCAACCAGAAGAGGCTCAGCCGAAACTGACAGCTTGACAATCGTCAAGCGGTCAAGGGAATCGCAGCAGTGGGAAGAGCGTTCTCGTTCCCAATACCAAGACCAACAGCAGGTTTTCTTTGTCACCCCAGGAAGGGCCCTCCACAAGGGTCTGCAAGGACTGGCACATATCCTGTGAAGTGCCAGTGAACGGAGCCCCAGTGCTGGTACCAAATGGGAGTAGTGCAGGCGCCAACTATGAAACTGCTGCGGCCTGTGCCACTGCCTCTGCTAGGGCCACCAGCTGGGAGGATGAATCCACAGCCACTGATACCACTTTGTGGGCAACCTTTGAACAGACCGGGGGTCCCGTTCTTCTGTCCAACTGAGGAGGAGGTGGGCATACAGATAGCCGAGCAGAGGAAGACAAAATGATTTTGTAAAGCGTGCAAGTCTTAGGGCTGTGCTCTGCCCAGAGACAGACACACAAGGCGTGCGGGTCCATTCAGGACATTTTTTGACTGCAGGCAACTCATCTTTCGAATCCAAGACCAAAACAAGATTCATTATGCCCCATCTCAAGAATAAGGCAGGAAAAGAAGCTAGAAAAAAATGCTTGGAAAAAACATTTGAAAATATGTAGAAACACTGACCTACACCACGCTTACGGAGCTGCGAAGGAGAAGACCAGACTCTGTGGAAAGGAATATCTGATATCACAGGGCAAAGCTCAGGGGGATAACAGTCAGGTCTGTGGGAGGAGCTAGCTTGAAGATGTTCTGGCTAGATTTAAAGGGGAAAGGAAAACTGCCACACTGTGGATAAGTGCACCATATCCACATCCCTAGAATTGTGTTTTAAGCAAATCAATCTTGGCAAAGCCTCGGCACCAGTATGGGTAGCTTCCATAGACTGTTCTGACATTTAATCGTGTGGGCCTGGTAGTTTGCAATCCAAAGGTCCAGTGCTGCAGAGGCATAAATATGCTTGCCCAGCACATCCAGCTTCCAAGATTCCTTATTGGGAGGCAAAGTACTCATATGTCTAGGAGCTCTAGACCTATCCTGAGCAGCCATGATAATCACAGGGACAGTTAAAGGTTGGCTAGCATAATAAGGCTCTGCAGATGGGACAGGCTATTGCTTATCAGCCTTTCTAGGGACTGCTGGCAGTGTGTTTGGTTTATACCATGCAGCAAATATAGCATCATCTAATGCAGAATATATAGATGGAATGATAATAGAGGGGGAGCAGTCTATCTGTTCCACATCAAAGCCCATGGCATACTGCATTTGCTGCATCATGGCTTGGTAAGATGGGTCCTCAGGAGCTCTCAGGGTATAAACCACCGGGTCCTCACTACAGGATAGGAGGTTAGAACTAGAGCTAAGTGGACACTTCAGAAATTGTTCTTCACCCTCATATTCTTCCTGTAAATCCACCTCTAAATCCAGGATGTCAGGATTATATTCCATTTTGTCGTCATCAGTCTGAGCAAAGACGGAAGCCACAGAATGGACCAGTGACTCCACCAGCACAGCCTGGGAGTCAACGGCATCCTGAAAAGGGGCCGGGAACACCTACTTCGATGGGACTTGGTCCAATGACGATGGCGCCATACCATCCACAGCAGGTACAGCAGTGCCTAAGCCAAGCCCTGGCCTTGTAGTCTCAACAACAGTTGGGATGGGCTGTAGTCAATGACACCAGAGCCAGTGTTGAAGACGTACCTTTTCTCAATGTCAACCAGCACCTCACGTGTTAAGCAGACTTATCCTCGTCTCTGTGCTTACAGAAAGAAAGCAAGGAGGCCCCGAGATGACAACCGTTCCTTGTCCCTACCGCTTCTCGGCCAACAGTTAGGGAGAAGTAGATTTTGAGCCCTTTTCCTTCTCCATGGCTTGCAATGCCTTTAAGGCAAGGACATTTTGTAGAGCTTTCTTACAGCATCGCCTTGTAGCCAGGTTTAAATTCTGGCAAATCTCACAAGTTCTCACACAGCGAGACATGTCCAGACAGCATACAGAAACCAAGTGTGCGTCTTCCTTATATATTTTATATCTGCACTTACAATATTGAAATAAAAAACCCTTTTCAGCTTCAGCAACATACAGAGACGACAGAGTAAACTAAATAAAAGTAAAGTAACAACCGACAATGGCTTGGTTGATGGGAGTTTCTTTCAGCAGGTCCAAAGAGGATGACTGACAACGGAAGAAAGAACTAAGGAGCGATGGGGCCCCATACATTCTATATGTGTTGATGCTGCGCGTCATTGTGGGCAGCCCCAACAAAAAGTTTCTGAGTGGTCCTGATGCTTACTTATAGTTCCAAAGGTGTGGCCTAACAGAGGAGATAGCTTCAGTGAAGATCAGATAGGACTGCAGCATACTGCGCTATCACTTGCTCATAAAAACAGATAACAGCTCCGGAAAGCTTTCTAATGATCAACTTTCAACACAAGTGCTTGGCCACTCTCAAACCCCAAACAGCCACAAGTCGGAGACCCCACATGGCAGCCCTACCACACTGGGGAAAGACAGCACTTGCAAAACCACATCTCAGTGAATTGGCATCCATAATGCTAGTCTTCACCGACATGGATGGAGACTTCAACTCTTAAATGTACAATAAAGACTCTTATCCGATGGGTAGGGGATGTGGACTCCCGGGACAGTTTGGTGGAGAACAGGAAGAAAAGTGGCATTAAAGAACTCGTTCCAATACACCAAAAAGTTGTTAAATTAGAAGTAAAGGTAAACAATCAGCAAAACTTTATCAGGCAAAATAACTTGATTAGGATGGGCATTCGTTATATCATATCATATTTTATTTATAAAAAGCGCCTTTCTTACAACCAAGGCACTTGTACATAATAAACAGCTATAATAAATAATTTCAACAACAATCAATAAAATCCGATAATTTTAAATTCTAACAGTTATAATACTACCCTTAAAAAAAAAACAGAATATGCCAGTTCAAATAAATAAGTTTTTAGTGCAGTTTTAAACTCCTGGATGGTCAGGCAATCTTGCACCCGACGAGGCAGAGAATTCCACAGGGTCGGGTTGTTACTTTATTTTTATTTAGTTTACTTTTGTCATCTCTGTATATTGCTGAAGTTGAAAATAGTCTTTGTTTCGATATTGTAAGTGCAGATATAAAATATACAAGGAAGACACACACTTGGTTTCTGTGTGCTGTCTGGCATGTCTCTCTGTGTGAGAACTTGTGAGATTTGCCATGAGAGAGCAGAGAGGCAAGACACTGTCCTTTATGCAGCAACTGTGCCAAAAGGTATCGAGCCCCCCTCCAAAGACTGAAAAAAATATATACTCGACAGGTCACTTTGTTTTTCCCTGAGGCACTTTTGGGCGCAGAGCACAAACAATGGGCAACTGTATTTCGTTTACTGAACTTTAGATAACGTCCATCTTCAGCAAGCTGCACAGTTACTACCAGCTCTCTATTTCAACCAGCGCATATATTTCTCATTCAGTGACCTAAGCCAACAAGTGTGGGACAAACAGGGTGCTTATAAGGATATCAAACAAGAGCTGCCACTGGTAAAATCAGATTCAGAACTGTGTCTCCTGCTAAGCTTATTTTAACAGAAAAGGGCACCACCAGTTTGATTTTGCCAAAGTAGTGGCTCAGTAATGCCTCAGGTCCTACATAATCTATCCCCAAAACCAAAGTGTAGGACAGCAGAGACGGAAATGAAACTCTAAAGGTGAGAGATACCACACAGGTGCTGCCACGAAGTCTTTCATAAAATCATTGCTGTGTGTGGAGATAACAGCAAAAGAATGGTGTTAAATTGGGACCCAATAGACAATATCTTTCAACTTACTAACTCACTTACTGTGAGGAAACTCAAGACTGCCATCACACCACCCCACATTTACTGGGCAAGATTTTTTTATTTGTAAGGAGATCAACTGTATAAAAAAAAAAAAAAAAACACCACTGACCACCATGTTCTTTTCCCACCTTGCGACCTCAGTGATAGCTGCCGATGACAGAGAATAGATACATAAAGCTGTGTAACCCCCCTGCAAATGGGGGTTCCCAAAAGACTTCCAGGAGCTTGCTTGAATGCTCCAAGCCTGAATGGTGTTTGGCATTTAAGCCATTTATCAGTGAGTGTTTTTAGAACCTCTGGTACTGTCTCTTTAAGAGCTGTCTGCTTGCAGACATAATTAGTTTGTATGGGGGACTGTGTGTTTCTTTGATTGAGTACCACTCAAGCTTCTGCCAATTCACTTCATTTTGCAGTCACTAGAGTGCAAAGGGAACCTATCTGAAAGATGTAACTGTTTGCCAGAAATTATTTAGGTAATAATGAAATTACAGTTTGTCTAACCTGCTTTCTTTGCAGTCAGAACTGTGTCTGCTAGTTCCCCATTCTAGTTTTGAACTGCTGAACTGGACCAATCAGTGTGGGGTAAGCTAGCTCTAAAATGGTGCCTTGTGAGAATCAGAACTTGGACTCATAATCTGAGCCAGCCACAAGAGGATTGTATGGGCAGTGACTCTGGGAGATGTAGTTTAGACTTCAGTGCCTTTTGGACCAACAGCAGCAGTCTATTGTGAGTGACAGCCAATCCAGTCAAGAACTGGGAGGAACTCAAAGGAAGTGCCGGTTTTGTCGGTTGGAGTTTCAGTTGAGCTTTGGCAGTGAAGAAGGAAGGAGCCCTGTGCTTTTCAGTGTGCAGTTTTAGTCAAAAACATGTGTAAGGCCCAGAGTTCGGTCTGCAGCTTGTGTAACAGCTTGTTAGGACTGAATCCGTCCTGTGAAAAGAATCAAAGGATATCTGAAGAGTAGAAACCAGGCTCACCCTGTAGAAGACTGGAGGAATTGCTGAAAATTGCACTCGGTCTGTCAGGAACTGAATCTGCTGTGTGTTCTCCGGGTATTGTGCAGTAATGCGATCGGGATACAGATGCAGCCTGCCTGGTATAGTGCTTTCTTTTATATGGATGTGTGAAGAGGTTTGTGTACCTCAAGTGAGCCCTGCTGACATTGAAGGACCCTATCTTATTTGGAGGTCGTGAGTACTAATTCAGGTACGCTCCCTGTTGAATTGCCACATTAAATCCAAATGGAATTACTGTACTGCTGACTGTTTAATTCTCCTTTTCTCTGTGTGAAAGGGCCCCTACCAGCTGCCACGGTTTGGACTAGCCACTAGGGCTTGGGTACCCAGGGACAGTAACTGATAGGGATAGGCCTGTGCACAGAGCCATAAATGAATTATTAGAGTGATAAGCTAATTAACCTGATTTCCCCCTGTCCTTGTTATATCCCCTAAATAAATCAGAGCTGCTTGTTTCAGCAAAGTTATACTGCCTGAGGTATTTGTCTATGTTAGAATACTGTACTGTACTGTGATTGTTGCACTGTATCTCATTTCACAGGAGGTCCCAGTGCGGAACCAGACCTGGGGGTAAGTGTATACTGTGAAGGTAATTCTGATATATTGTGTGGGCCACTAGTGGGAAGAAAGGGGGGTTGCAGTGTCCCAGAGGGCTGTGACCAAGTTAGTTTAACTATTGCAAACCCTGACCTCTGGGTGGAGGCACCCGCCATTGGATCCAGGCCCTTCAACCTGTTAGTGGCAAATCAGGCAGGGGTAGTAGCCCCTGGGATAGTGCCATCTAGGGGTTACAGCTGCAAGAAGGGAAACCAAGCCCAACAGGAGCAATGATTGAGCTGGCATTTCTAGTCTGAACAATGCAGAACACAAAAAAGAGTGGTTGCCCTTCCAGACAGTTTGCAAGCGCTACTGATGGCTTGAGGAACAGAACAAACTCGGCTCCAGTGCATCTCCGGTTTGTGTGCGATCACCACCATGTTGCTGTCCAACTCTACAAGGGCCTTCATCGGCTGGCCTCTCCACAATGGAAGTGTAAGTTCTTTATTTTTCTATCTGTGCTGCAACTTGTAGATCTCTTGAGTGACTGAGGCCGTGAGTGCAGTTATCGACTGCCTAGGGGGTTGCAACAAGAGTTTCACCAGCAAGTTGGGAGGGAGAAGGCTCCTCCAAGGAAGGCAGTCTTTGAACTTGCTGAACTTTATGAACTATGTCTGTCAGGTCCCGTAACTGTTTCAACAGCCTCAGATTCAAGAGGTAAGATATTAATGCTAATGATTACACTCAGGCTATGACAAACAGACCCACCACTGCTCCAAAGCTGGACACATCCATGTCCAATAGGGAAGCTAATCTTTTTAAAGGAATACTGCACCATCATATCTTGAAAATGTTCTTGGTTTCCTTGTCAACAGACTACTCTTTTCGTGTAGCTGTTGGGGATACACATGTTTGCTTTAGTTTATTTTCACGGTTCATACCAGCCCCTGCAACTAGCATGGGGGTCTCCTTTTTCTGGTTGTTTAAATTGTATTGTCCCCGAGAGCTGCATTAGCATATGAGAACATGATGCCACAGCACCCATTTACACCAAGTATCTCTACGCTGAAAGTACACATAACCTGATACCAACTTGCTCTAGAAAAACTGAAGGTAATAAAAAAACACTGTATTAAATCCAAGACAGTTTGCCAAGCTAACTGAAGGTAAATGTGGTATTTCACACCTCATTGTAACTTGTTTTGTTGAATTCTGAGTAAGAAGACAGGCATACTGTGGAGTCTATTCTATTTCTCCGTTTCTATGATTCATGGTCCTTGTGCTAGAATCCCACCACCATGAAGTCAAAAGGGTGCTGACACATCATGTTCTCATACACTAATGCTGTTCTCAGAAACAATGATATTTCAAAAACCAAGAAAATGAAGACCCTCATGACAGTTACAGGGACTGGTATGAACAGTGAAAAAGTAAAACAAATAAATATATTTTCATATTCCCAACAGCCACGGGAGTGGTCTCTTGACAAGGAAACAAATAATGTACGAGGGTGTAGTACTCCTTTAATTTACAATACTATTTATTAGGCTTTCGTTGGTTTAAACAGTATGCACAGGAAAAGGACAAGGGCAAAAAAGGACAAAAATCTTTTTCCAGTTAATGGCTACTAGGTTTCTAGGTTTTTATATTCCCTTACACACTCTGGCAGGAGAGTCCTCCTTTCTCCTGGGCTGTTCCAGACTGCACCCCAGAAGGACACTACCACTCAAATGCTGCAAAGTTATAATACGTAGCTTTACCATTCAGAAGACTAAATAAAGGACACATCAGGCCAGGCTAATTATACACAATCCCCCATGTTACCACACAGGGAAGTGACCACTAAAAGGCCTTGCTGATTTAATATTATTTTAACTTGTTTTACTCTTTGATCATAGGCCCTTGGACCCAGCCTGATGTGGTTCCGCTTTTCAGGTTGTGTTCTGGTTTAGGGGTTGACATTAAAACTGTAAGGTCACTAGAGGTCGGAAAAGAGTGGTGCAGATGGAAGGACCCACTGTGAACATGATCAAAGAGAAGGGGGAGCTCCCCGACCTCTTGATGTTTATTTTCTACTTTTCAGAATTACAGTTTTGAATGTTTTGTCAGTTAACTGTATGATTACTCAGCTGAGGGGAATTTATTTTGCTTGCTACTTGGGTTTTGCTTATGGGAGAGGGGCATCAACAGTTCTATGTTTTTGGCTGTGTTCCTAAGACAGTGGAAGGGAGAGGAGGACAGGGAAGGGAGAAGGTACACAATAAGACCAAACAGATCAGGCACATTAGACACATACCTTTTGGCATCAAATGCTACCCAAAAGAGAAAGCTGCAATCAGGAATATCCCACCCCAACAACTTACAATAACAGCCTCCTAGCATGTTAAAACAACAATGGCTTATCACCCAATAAAATACATCTCTTGGAATATTAAAGGGGCTAACTCTCCAGTCAAGAGTTCCAAGGTACTAAATCATCTAATCAGGAGTGGGGCTTCAACAGCCTTCTTAAAAACTACAAAGGAACACCTTAGTTACCAAAGACGCATCTGGCTTGGGCAGGTTTTCGAAGTAGGGATTAACTACAAGTGAGATGGGGTCCCTTCAGTTTCTTTTGCAAGAGAAGACCTGTGACCTATAGGTAGTCGTGATGATGATGATGATGATCACCACCACCACCATCACCATCATCGGATTGCTGCGAAGAACAGAGATGCTGCTTGCTAGTGTACATGTCCCTAATAAAGAATTCCTGCGTTTTTTCTCAACTTCTCGCAGCCCTGGTACAATGATCCAGTCAGCCTGTCTTATTAGCCACAGACAGGATCTGGTCCTAGATAATGATCTAGATAGGCCAGGCTCCTGTAGAAAAGGCCTTTCCTCATCACAGCGTGGTCAAAAAGGAGATGCAGGACACCGTGGGCCAGACAGACCCGAGGAGGTCTCCACATCATCAGTGAAGGACTTCACTTTTCACTCCCACCCCCATCCAGAATTAATTTTTTCTCCTCAGTCACTTGTTAATTCCCTGGTTTGAGGCACACAGATATTCTCCAATCTCTAGTCCTGCTTTCTCATTCCATGCCCATGGGTCATACACAGTTAAACAATGGTGTCTGAATAATAACATTTAAAATTATCCTAGACACACTGAGTATTTTAAAGAATTTGTGACCAATACTGCCAAAATAACACCGATTCTATGAACTTGGCAGACACAGTATAGTGTGCCTTTAAGTGCAATACCAACCATCGATATGTGGGGGTGAGGGGTATCAGGAAATCATGCAAGCATTGAGGATTAAAAAAAAAAAAAAGATCGCCTCGATGAGGTGCTCCTACAAAACCTTGTAAAAAAAGATGGGAATGACTGTGTGCTCTGTTAAGTAGCATGGAGGTCTGATCATCGGTTGCCCATACAACAGTATGCCTTAAATGACTGTATTTTCATATGTAATCTATACATGAAAACATGCTCAATGCTACTTGGTGTCCGACGGAGGGAGGGATATAGGCAGGAGCACAGATAAAGGGAGTAAAAGAATATTGTACTCCCATTTTTGCAAGATTAACTACCACTTTCTGATTTCAAGAAATTATTTTCCACCCTGCATATTTCAAGTTTATTTACTACACATGCAAAATACAGACAGCATCATTTGATACTAGCGACTTCAGCATCGTGCACTAACGGATCGGAAGCTGTAGGGGTAGAGACGGAAAAGGACATCAGTATCAATCGCAACTCTACAGTACAGGAGATGGTGTCAGACGTTGCTAGCTGTCTGGCCAGCAAAATGTTACAAATGAGGTCACACTGCAAGATACAGCATCAGGAAGGGATCTCTCCATGGCAGTACCAGTCAAAGACAGCCAATGCCTGCAAGTGCCCAGTGGGTTTGAGATTTGGTTTAGAGGCCAGGATCCACATCATGTCCATGAAAATACTATCAGGTTGAAGAAGCTATCAGTAAATACTTCCCCAGTCCTAAAACGTATCTGGACCTCTGGGGATGGGATACATGTACTGCACCATCTGTCTTGATCTGTCTGTACAAATGAAGTCCACTGGTCCATTCAGTCTATTTTTGTGTATGTGAACTAATAAAATATACTTATTTAAAAAAAAAAAAAAAAAAAAGGGATCAATTACCACTACATATGAACATAGCAACTGTGGGCGCAAAGGTAGACACCCTGGCGGAGGGAGCTCTGCCAACTACGCTAGTCTCAGCCACATATTAGCATTCACTATACGCAACGGTGAAGATGGTTTTATGTGGAATAAAGAAATAAAATAAAGGAACATAAAAATAAAACCCCATAGTGCATCTCAAAAATAAATATAAATGAGGTTCTTTATGGATGAAGGTTAGCTAACAACTCTGTACAGACCACACCCATTCTGGGCACTGAACTGACCACCTCTAGGGATATGAAGTGTCACTCACAGTCCTTCAGGTTAAACTCATTCGGTGCCTTGGCTGACCACAGCCTCATGGTGTTGACAGTGTTGTTTCTGTAACCAGGAACTGGGGTATCATATGGCAAGGCTAGTACAACCTAAGGGGAGAAAGCAAAGAAAAATAGTTAGAAGCAGAAAAGGGGAAACAAAACAGAGGAAAAATGAGGACATAACAGGAAGTAACAGAAAAATCAGATTCATTTTACCATTCATTAGCAGTGGTCTGAGGACTCTGAGATCAGGAATTTCCTCCAATTAACTGCACGCTAGTTATAGGTCTTACTTCACACTAATGCACAGGTTTGTTGCCTCCACTATGGTTCCTTTCAGATGGGCCCACTGCTCCTCAACTCCCTCACCTCCTGGTTCATCCCTCCTTGCCAGGGTATTTTTGAGACATCTCCTCATCTTAGTAAGGTCCACCCTCCTGAAATCCAGGACCCTCGCCTTTGTGTGGCTTGACTCTGCCACTGTACTTACATTGAACCACACCATGAGATAATCACTGGATCCCAGGTGTCCGCCCACACTGAATTCTGCTATTCCATCCCCATTGGTGAGTACCAGGTCCAAAACTGCACCCTCTCGGGTGGGTTCAAACACTAGCTGCCTGAGGCCTGCCCCTTGCATGGAGTACAGGATGTTCCTGCTCCTGGCTGAGGCAGCAGCTGGGATGCTCCAGTCCACATCAGCCGGATTAAAGCTACCTACCAGCAGCACCTCCCCTTTAGTTGCCATCGTATGATGGATTTCACTAGAATCCTGTCCACCTCCTCCCCATGCTGGAGGTCTGTATATCACGCACGTGCGAATAGCTGTGCTACTGCCCATCTCAAGGGTGACCCACAGTACCTCCGCCCCCCCCCGCATTCCATGTATCTGAGTCACTCTAATACCCTCTCTGACATAAAGAGCCAACCCCACTCCCTTCTTCCCTCCCTGTCTCTCCTAAACAGAGTATAGCCTGGTATTGCTACATCCCAGTCATGGTTTCCAGTATACCGCTTTTCCATAATAGCCACAATGTTCAGGTCAGCCTCCGTCATCAAGGCCACCAGGTCTAGGATTTTATTTCCTAGGCTGTGGGCATTAGTATGCATGACCTTCCATGTTTTGCCATTTCTCCTTTCATCAGCAACCCTTTTGCCTTTTTGCCTCCTCAGTTTGTCCTTCCTGTTTTTAACCCTCTTCCTCCTGTCCTCCCCATGCGATATCACAACTTTATGGTCTTCCATGTCGTCTGCACTATCTTGTGGGGGTGGGCAGTTTGATTCTCCCTGCTTCCTTCTGCCCCCGACTAGTTTAAATGCTTGCCAATGAAGAATTTAAACCATTCACTGAGGACAACGGTTCCCTCCCTGGACAGATGTAGGCCATCGCCCTTGAAAATGGCCACATTCCTCCAGGTGGGTCCACAGTCCCCAATGAAGCCGAAGCCCTTCTCTCTGCACCAGTTCTCCACCCAAGCACTGAAGTCCCTGGTGTGGAGGTTCTTAGCCTCCCCCTTGCCATGGAAAGGCAGCACCTCTGGGAAAGTCACGGTGATTGCTATCTGCTCAAGGCCCCTTCCCCAACTCCCTGAACTCCTCCTGCACCCTTTCTATCTCTGCCTCGTCCCAAGCCAGGTCATTTGTCCCCAGATGAACAATGACATCAAGCTCCCCCCTCCTTGCTACTGCCGTAGCGATTCTCTGTATCCTCTCCCCATCTCTCTGAGCTGTGCCCAATAGATACTTTACCTCCCTTTCCTACTTATCACAACTGGTGCCATAACACGCGATTTTCTAGACCATCGTCTTTGATTTCCACTTATGGGTCTGGGCCGGAGGCACTAGGAATCCGTGGGACCACTGGCCTACTGAGGAACAGCACCTGCACACCCCTACATGGTGCCACACAGTAGTTAATAACTGCTGACAGCTCCCTCACCAACATTAGTTTTGTTCACCAGGAGAGAAAATAAATGGGGGAATAAAAGAGGGCTTGAGTAATTCACTAGTCCAAAAGAACATCATAGTAAAAATCCTGACTACCAACTTCTAGGCAGAAGGGGGCACACTGAGGTGGCGCAGATGCATAGTAAGGGTAAAAGAGCCAGACCTCAAGTCAGCTCCAGTCAGATAGCAAAAAGGTCTGAAAAGGGTAGTGGAACTAAGGCAGCAGCCCTGTAAGCATGTGGGTGCTGGCAGGCAAAACCAAAGGGGTATGCAAAAGGTGGGACCCTGACTTCCCACAGGAGTGTAGAGATCCCTATACCAATAAACAACTGAGAATATGCCTCCTGGCAGCCAAAAAGAAAAAACATAACCAAACACTGGTTAACTCGGAACCTCATCCTTCTCAAACAATGGCAAGACATAATGAGAACTATATATAGGATGAAATATATCACAGCTTTGGTAAATAAAAAACCTCAGGTATTTGAAATGATCTGGTGGAGATGGGTCCTTTATATAGCTCCAATAAGACCAGAATTCGTGCCATGAAATTTCCCTCCACATACATGACACCTTATAAGGTCTTTATGAATACATGATACCAATACTTTCATTAAAAGTGATGTACCCTTTATTTTTGTGGAAGGGCTTATTGCCCCACTGGGGGGAGGGGTCAGCAAGGCACAGCACTTTAGTTGTTTTATGTCATAGAATGCTTCTTAATTGCTCCCGGATAGTTAAGATTAACTAACCAAAGATAGTCTCAGCTTTTGAATATGTAATTGGTAGAACCTGTATGGACTCGTCTGTACCGAATGTAAAATTCAGAGCGCAGAAATTTGTATATTATTGTTATATTTGCTGTATATTTTTTATTTTCCTTCATAAAATGAAAACTACTGGGACTCCTTTGCCCCTTTGCAATTGAGATATTACAAAGTGTGCCCAGCAGCAGAGCTGCAAATGACTTCTGAGCAATTAGCATGACAGCAGTAAAGGTAAATTGTTTTTTTTTTCTGTCTTCATTTTTTGTTAATAGTGTTTTTATTGAAAGTTTATAGATAGAAGGCCAGCCCGCTGGCACAGGAGCAGGGCACCTAACTGCAACGCCGGCGACCCACGTTCGGGAACGGATCCGGGCCGGCCGGCTGGGGGGTGGGGTGGAAGAGGGATCAAGCGTCCTACAACTGCTCTCCTTTTCCAGGGGAGGGGGTAGAGTGTTCAGCTTAACACGGACACCTACAGGAGGCTAAGTGTACAGAGCACGCCGACGCCAGCTGCTTCAGGGGGCGGGGCAGACGCTGGTAATCACTGCACATCCCCACCCCCCTCCCATACACTGGGAAAGATTGCTGACGGCCACCCTAGATGAAGCCCGCCCCCAGCTTCAGGTCAACTCTCAGGGCCGGCTCCCCAACCTATCCTGTCATCTGCAGCACTAAGGCCCGGTGCCACAATCCCGCCTTGGGGGGGTAAACCAGGGGGTATCGGGGAGATGTGGGCCAATATGAGAGTGGGGTCCGTGACTGGGGCTGAGGTACCGGGCGGCCGTCAGTGCAAGAAAATAGTAAATAAAAAAAAAATGCAAAAAGTTTACAGATAGATTATGCCCCCCCCCCAAAACGAGGATGGAGCAGAGAAAACCCTGGTGTGTGTGGCAATGAAGGGCTGTTCAGTCCTGAGGAGTAGAAGTCTCCCCAGTTATCCTACAGCCTGCTGGATTCATGCCTACCAAGAAGGTAAGAAAAACTCTGCAAGCAATGGGGATATACTCTTTGCCAAGGCTAGTTCAGGCTGATACAATCTAGTGTTCGGAACACACCACAGACAGGTATAGTGCCAAATGGAGTTAAATTTGGATGGTGTCCAGTGGGTAAAGCGTGCATTTTGCAAATGATAGGGATATACCTTTAGCAGGAAGAAAGACAGGGAATGAAATGGGAAAGGACAAAAATCCCCCTCCCCCCATCTCAGCCCAGTTTAGTTTTAGTTTTTTTTTTTTTTTTTAAATTAACAGCATCCCCCTTCAGGAAAGAATAAACAACTGGGAAGAGTTATAAAAGAAGCATCACTAGGGGTGCCAGCTGCAGTGTGAGCTGCTCAGAGGCCCTGGCTCTGCTAGAGCAGGGTTGGTGGGCCAGTGTCATAATCAACAGAGAAGATATTCTGGAAGATCAACAGTTATGGTAAGTACATAACATTTATACCTTCCCACAATCAGTCTTCTCAACTGATTCCCAGTTATGGGTCACAGTACCAAGCTTCCCTTTCTGAGGGAGAAACTGGCTCACCCTGAGGGTATAGATGCACCCTCAGCCCTCCGTGCAGGGAAGAACACCTGAAGGCAGGGGCTCCTCACAGGTCTGACAAGGCCAGAGATTGGTTAGGGCTAGAGACAGCCTCCTGTGGCAGAGGGTTCCCTGAAAGTTCCCACTCCACACTAGGGGAGAAGAAAATGAGCCCCCTGTAAATGCTAGTTTAGTACCTTATGCCGGGCCAATGGTGCCAGTCGGGATAAGCAAAGCCACGCCATCCAAACACAGACTGCTGTTCCCACCAGTCTGAAGGCCACCTTGCTGGCATCATAAGATGTCCCATCTGGTGCTGTGCTACCTCCAGACCCTGGGGGGGGGGGGTGGCTTACCTGGCCATCTCACTTTGTGCCATTATAGCTAGCAGGCTGTACGGCTGCAACTACTGGCAACAATTATAGGTTGCCATAAAGGCCTGGTGTGCAGAAACGCACATATAAGGGTGTGTGCAAAGGTAAAAAACATCCTATCCAGTGCATTTGTGTTTGCAGAGTCTGCATCTGGGAGTCAGTAAAACAAGAGGCTTCATTGCCCAAAGGGGGCCTTGCAGTACCTGAAACCCTGAGACGGGCCGAGGATCATCTGCAGACACTGCAGGTGTGCAATACCGCATGAAGAGGTCCCCGAGGATGGCTGGAGTGGCAGAGGGATGCCTTCACAAGGCCCTAAATGCCTCCTGCATGACCCTTGACTATGTAGGAATGATCACAGTATTAATACTGAGAACTCTGAGGTGCTCCAATGACAATGCTCCCGAATTGCGACAGGTAAAGGCTTGAAGGTTGAGCGCCTGAAGCACTTCCACCAAGGGCATATTCAACAGAAGCGGTGAGGAAGACAGATGATTCACTGTCCTCTGAGGAGCATGAGGTGCCACCTCTGGACAGGGTTGGCATCAGGAAGAAGGGCTTGAACTCCACCCTGTCAGATTCCCTATAGTACTTACCCATGCCCAGTGCTGCTCCCAAGTTAGTGGCCCCAAAGTGCTAGTAACGAGGGCATCCTCTCAAAGGAGCGCAAGGGCCCACCCAGTGGTGTTGAGGGCTGAGGCATCTGCTTTACCTCACACCATGCCAATGACCTGGGTTCGGCAGCCAACTCGGGATACCAGTGGTTGCAGAGGATTGAGCATCTGGAGGACAGCTCTCCTTTCCTGGGAGGGTGGGTTGGGGTTTCCCCGCTGTGTAGCAGCTCCTGGTGGAGACTGGGAGCATTACACCAGCAGGGGCTGTACTCTGGGGAGAGGTGACGGCAGACGTCTGTGGGCAGGTGCGGGAGCGCACACCTTGCGAGCAGACATCACTGCACCTCTGTGCCTCAAGGAGGGGAAGAACAAGAAAACACCTCAGATTGTGGGAGGACGACAGCACCTAGAGGAGTTGGCCCACACACCTACCGCCGGACCTGACCAGCTCTCCCAGGTCTCTCTCTCCGCTCCTGTGCCTCAACCAACTGGATTATAGAAAGGGCACCAGGTAAGGAGCAGGTGGCCTCGCTTCGGGAGGCACAGAGCCGGGGGTTGGTCGAGGGCTCTGTGGAGTGGGAGGGGATCCAGCACCCAATTTCCCTGGTCAGGAGGGCCTTAGGCAGGGTGGTGTAGAAGCCAGCTGAGGGAGGATGGCTGAGGGCAGTCTCACGATCAGGCGACTGGAGGGAAAAAGTTACCAAAAAAAAGCAGCAGCAATGCCATTCTAGAGGGGGGTTGGGACTCTTGGTCTCGAGAGCCTCAGCTATGGAATTCCAGAAGGGGCTTCAACCAAGAGAAAGGTATCCCTGAGTTGCCTGAAGAGTGTCCTCCTACATCTGAGGAGTGACCCAATTGGTGCCCTTGGGGAAAAAATACCCAAGAGAGGAAACCGGAATCATACAGGTCTCACAGGGCTACCACAGTCCTTACCAGTAACAACATGAATCTGTGGCTCCAGGGAGAAACTCACCCCAGGTCATTATCAGACTCTGAGCTGGTGCCACCACTGGCAACAAGCTCAGGCTTGATGACACCCTCAGAGACAGGAACCTCCTCGTCACTGTGGTTGACAGTTTTCAGCAGTGTGATCATTGCTGACGCAGACAGACATCGGTCTCAGTACCACTACCCTCCTCAGTGTCACAGACAACACCAGACTTGGGCACAGTCACAGAACTGACATCACAGCTGGCACAGTGCCAGCAAGTGGACCTAGGCCCAACATCTTGGCCATCGCCAACACGGTCATCAAGCTCGGAGTGATCAGAGTCCTTTGAGTCGCTAGCGACAGCATGGTTAGGAAAAGTTTTCAAGCCAGTTCTGGCACCATCATCAGTCTCAGGCTAGGGCCCCCCCCGGAACAATGTCGGGAGAGGGCCCAGCATCACTCCTAGTGTCACCCACTGCATCACTGCAAACATGACAACAGCACAGGTGACACTGAAGGATGGCATCAGTGTACACTGAGCAAACAGCTGCAGCCTCGCCATCAGGTACGTCTGCTGCTCAAGGTAGTCAGACTGTGGAAGGTTCTTAGTCGGCCACTGAGAAGATGCTGGCTTGTCCACCAGACCCAATCACCAGGGTCCCCAACACCTCAGTGCAGTGAGGTCATAAAGAACCCTGTGCTTACTTACATAGATACATAGATACATAGACAGTGTCGGCAGATAAGGGCCTATGGCCCACCTAGTCTGCCCATTTGAGCTTGTAAGTTCAGTTTGTTTTCCTAGAAGTCTATTTCCCCTTACCCCTGACCTCTAGAATTCCTTTATGTCTATCCCATGCATTCTTAAATCCCGTTATTGTTTCAGCCCCCACCACTTCCTCTGGCAGGGTGTTCCACTTGTCCACCACCCGTTCTGTGAAGAAATTCTTTCTCATGTTTCCTCTGAATCGTCCTCCCTCCAACTTCATCCCATGCCCTCTAGTTCTGAAACATCTTTTTCGCTTAAAAATAGTGTTTTCCTGCACCCTGTTCCTCCCTGTAAGATACTTGTATGTCTCTATCATATCCTCTCTCCCTCCTCTCCTCCAGGAGTACATGTTCAGTTCCTTCAACCTGTCTTCATAGGACTTGTGATGCAACCCATGCACCATCTTTGTTGCCCTCCTCTGAACCTCTCTACCCTGTCTATGTCCTTACGTAGGTATGGTCTCCAGAACTGTACACTGTACTCCAGGTGGGGCCTCACTAGTGTCTTGTATAGCGGAATTATGACCTCCTTTTCCTGCTGGCGATGCCCCTGCCTATACATCCCAGCATCCTATTTGCTTTACCTGATGCCTTGTCACACTGTTTCCTACCTTGAGGTCATCAGAGATGACAACCTCAAGATCCCTTTCCTGCTTGGTGCATGCTATATCCTCACCCCCAACTGATATATTGTGCCAGGGTTTTGTGCCCATATGCATTATCTTGCACTTCTTTGCATTGAATTTCAACTGCCAAACCCTTGACCATTCTTCAAGTTTCTGCAGGTCCCTTCTCATTCTGTCTATACCTCTGGTGTGTCTACTCTGTTACAGAGCTTTGTGTCATCAGCGAATAGTGAAATTCTGCCTTCTAGATCCTGTGCAATGTCACTGATGAAGATGTTGAATAGGACCGTCCAGCACTGATCCCTGTGGTACCCCACTGGTCACTCTTCCCTCTGTGGAGTGACAGCCATTTACCACCACCCTCTGTGTCCTGCCACCCAGCCAGTTACCTACCCACCACACTATTGTCCTGCCCACACCCATATTCCCCAGTTTGTGTAATAGTCTTATGTGGCACAGTGTCAAAGGCCTTGCTGAAGTCCAGATAGGCCATGTCCACTGCCCTCCCTGATCCACCTCCTAGTCACCCAGTCAAAAATTCAATGAGGTTGGTCTGACATGACCTCCCTGGAGAAACCATGCCTTGGGTCCTGTAGTCCATTGACAACCAGATGTTCCACCAATCTCTCCTTCAGTAGTGCTTCCATGATCTTTCCCACTACCGAGGTGAGGCTGACTGGTCTGTAGTTCCCTGCTTCCTCTTTGTTCCCACTTTTGTATAAGGGGACTACATCTGCTGTCCTCAAGTCTTTGGGTACCTCCCCTGTTTCCAGTGATTGGCTGAACAGGATAGCCAGAGGTTCAGCCACCACCTCTCTTAGTTCTTTAAGGACCCTGGGGTGCACCCCATCTGGCCCCATTGCTTTATCAGCTCTTATTATTTCCAGTTCCTTCAGGACCCTTTCTCGTGTAAAGGGACTTGTGTCCATTTCTGCACCATTCTCACCCCTTGTACTCCCTTCAGACCCATTACCCCCCTCTTCCTTAGTAAAGACTGAGCAGAAATACCTGTTCAATATGTCAGCTTTACTGTTGTCATCCTCCACGCGGCTCCCATCCTCCCCCTTCAGTCTCACTATCCCTCCCTTTGTCTTTCTTTTTTCACTTATGTACCTGTAAAAGGTTTTGTCCCTTTACCCACTGATTTTGCAATGTGTTCTTCTGTCTGAGCTTTGGCTTCCCTTACTGACTTCCCTGCCTCCCTTTGTTTCTCCTGGTACTTCTCCCTATCCCTTCTGCCTGTGTCTTTTTGTATTGCCTGAATGCAATCTTTTGGCTTTCACTTTCTTTTGCTACCTCTTGGAAAACCATAATGGTCTCCTCTTCCTTTCCTCTTGCTAACCTGCTTAATGCATAACTCTGTTGTTCTTATAATCCCCATTTTAAATACTGCCCACTGTTCCTCAACCCCTGATTCCTGTCCCATTCCCCTTAATGCCTCTTTCAAGTATCTCTCCATTTTCCCAAAGTCTGCCCCCCTAAAATCCAGGATACGTGTTTTTGTGTGGTTTGGTTCTGCTCTTTCTGTGATTTCAAACCACAATGACTGGTGGTCACTGTTACCCAGGTGCTCCCCCACTGTTACCCCCATCACACTGTCCCTGTTTGTGAGCACAAGGTCCAGTATTGCCTTCTGCCGAGTTGGTTCCATGACCAGTTGCTTGAGGAAGGCACCCTGAAGGGAGTCCAGGATAAATCTGCTCCTAGTGGATGCTGCTGCTGGGATGCTCCAGTCCACGTCTGGTATATTGAAGTCTCCAACAGTACTACCTCACCCTTGTCTGCCATCCTTTGGATGGCTAGCATCAGCTCCTATCTGTTTCTTCCTCCTGGGCTGGTGGTCTATAGACCACACCTGCTGGATGGCTGGCCCCATTTTCCTTTCCAGCTTAACCCACAGTATCTCTCCCCATTTTGTTCCTCCTGGATCTGTGTGGCCCTTATGTCATTTTTCACATACAGTGCCACTCCTCCTCCCTTCCTGCCTGTCTGTCTCTTCTGAATATGTTGTAGCCAGGTATGGCCATCTCCCCAGTCATGGTTATCATTACACCAGGTTTCAGTGATGGCCACAATGTCCAGGTCTGACTGTACCATGACAGCCTCCAGATCTTCCATCTTGTTGCTAAGGCTCCTGGCATTTGCACACATGGCTTTCCATGATTTGACCTCCCTAGACTGCTTCACTGTTCTACTCCAGCCCCTTCCTTGGTTGTCATTTATCCCTGGTTCTCCTTGCTGTCTGCCCTTCTGCTGAATTTTGCCCCTTTTCTGCTTATCCACCTTTTGGACACTAATCTCCATCTTTTGCACACTGCTTTGCAGAGATAGCCACTCCTCTGGTTCACTGGTTCCACTACTAGCTGGCCAGGGGTTGGTAGTGACTGCTGGGCAGGGTGCCTGCACATCCATCCCCATGTGGTGCTGTGTGCTAGCCAATAACCACTGCTGGATCCCTCACCGTCCACCGCTCTGATCTTACTTGAAGCAAGAGATCCCAGGAAGTGGCAGGGGGAAGTGCCTAGCAAACTTACCTTGGAAACATGTGAAACAAAGAAATATAAAATTTGTTGGTGGAAAAGGACTGCTTGGCTCACCCAGTCTGCCCACATGTTCCCTAATTGGTCTCCGCAGACACTAAGTGGTCTCCAGAAACCCTCCTTCCTCCCTGAACATTTATTAACTATTTCCCTATGTCTATCCCATACATGTTTAAAGGCCTCCATTGTTTTCACCCCACCACTTCTACTTGCAATTCCAGGTGTCTACCACCCCTTCAGTGAAGAAATATCTCCTCACATCTTTCTTAAGCCCCCCCCCAGCTTCACTGAATACCCCCTGGTACTGGTGCTTTTTCATTTGAAAGATACTCCCCTCCTGCACCCTGTTCACCCCATGAGGTACTGTATCTTCTCTCGCTCTCCCTTCTTCTAGGGTGTACATGTTGAGATCCCTCAGTCTCTCCTTGAAGAGCTTCTCATGGAACCCCTGCACCATTTTAGTTGTCCACCTCCGACTGCCTCCACCCTGATGTCCTTTCTGGGGTGTGGCCCCCAAAACTGGACATAATCTTCCAGGTGGCATCTCACCAGCAAGCGATACAGTAGCAACACCATTTTCCTCCTCCTGCTGGAGATACCCCTCACTATGCACACCAGCATCCCACTAGACATAACCAATGCATTGGCACCCTGCTCTGCCACTCTGTTGTCATTAGATACAATAACCCGAAGGTCACTTTCCCCTTCACAGTCGGTACTTCCACCCCATCCTATATTCAGCTAAAGGGTTCCTATGCCCTAGGTGCATGATTCTGCACTTTCTGGCACTGAACTCCAACTGCCATGCTCTTGACCAATTCTCAAGCTTCCCAAGATTCCTGCACATTCTCCCCACCCTCTCCTGTCTACCCTACTGCAGATTTTGGTATCACCTGCAAAAAGGCATTCCCTCCCTCCCTTCTAGTTCTTCTGCAATATCACTTATGAAGAGACTGAAGAGGACCAGTCCCAGCAAGGAGCCCTATGGCATCCACTGATCCCTCTCACCTCAGAGTGAGTGCCATTAACCACCACCCTCTATCTCCTATCTGTTAACCAATTTCTAACCCAATTCACCACTTTGGATCCTACCCCTAGGCTGCTCAGTTTCTTTATCAGCCTCTTGTGTGGTACAGTGTCAAAAGCCTGCGAAGGTTCAGATAGTCCACATCCACTGCACTCCCCTGATCTATTTCTCTGGTTACCAAGTAAAAGAAATTTATCAGATTTATCTGGCATGAACCCCCCCCAAATCTAAGCTGCCTGCAATCTTGCAGCCGACTGGATTCAAAATACTCCATCAGTGTTTCAGTTAGCAGTATTTCCATTAACTACCTCCCCTCCCGAAGTAAAACTGTCCAGTCGAAGTAAGACCAACTAGCTTATAGTTGCTATCCTCCTCACTGCTGCCATTCCTATGTAAAGAGACCATGTCAGCTCTTCTTAGTCCTCCAGAACCATGCCCAGTTCCAGTGAGCTGCAGAATAAGGCAGTCT
The DNA here is from genome assembly GCA_016271365.2 of Neoceratodus forsteri. Taxonomy (NCBI): domain Eukaryota; kingdom Metazoa; phylum Chordata; order Ceratodontiformes; family Ceratodontidae; genus Neoceratodus; species Neoceratodus forsteri. The sequence goes on along the minus strand of CM028132.1, from coordinate 263,587,956 downwards.
GTGGGGCAGCCAGAACCTACCAAAGTTCTTTTACAACTCTTGGGTGTATTCCATCCAGTCCCACAGCCTTGTCCACCTTCAGAGCTTCAAGTCCCTTCTGGACTCTTTCCTCTGAAAAACGGACATGTCCACCTCTCCGCTCCCCCCCCACTTGGTTCCTACCACTCCTGGTGGACCATCCCCACGAGGCTCGATCAAAGTACCTGTTAGGATGTCAGCTTCTTCTTGGTCTTCTGTGCAGTCCCCCCACCTTTCTAATCCTTGCTATCCCTCCTCTTGCCTTCCTCTTCCCACTTATGTATCTGAAGAAAACTGTATCCCCCCTTTGCAACCCCTTTGGCAATCCTTTCCTTTGTGCCTTTCTTCCCCTTACTACTCCACCTGCTTCCCTCTGCTTTACTTCATATACAGCTCTATCCTCCTCTTGTTGTCTTTATACTGCCTGAAAGTCACCTTTTTTTCCTTCACCACTTTTGCCACTTCCTTAGAGAACCATAACTGTCTGTTTCCTTTTGCTTTTACTCACTTCTTTCATGCAGAGGTTGGCTGCTTTAATTATACCCTCCCTTATTTTTCCCCACTGTGCTCAACCCTTTCCTGGCAATCCTCTCCTTTAAGAGGGTTTCTGAGGCAGTCTTCCACTTCTTTAAATATGCCTTCCTAAAATCCAGCATCGCTGTGCTCATGTGGCTAGCCTCTCTCCGTGTCTTTAGGTTAAACCACACTGTACAGTGATAAAGTGGGCAGGCTCCTGGGTACCAGTTGACATCTGCAATGCTGTCCCCGTTTGTAAGCACCAGGCCCAGCACAGTCCCATCCCTAGTAAGTTCTCTGGTTAGCTGCCTGAGAAGGCCCCTTATAGGGAATCAAGGATAGTCCTACTCCGTGCTGAGGCTGCAGATGGAAGGCTCTACTACCCATCAGGCAGACTGAAGTGCCAACTAGCAGCAACCCCTCTCACCATTCTGATGATGGTTTTCCCAAGTACCTTACTGGATGACCCCACTTCAACATGCAGTTCTCCAGAGTGTGGTAGTCCATAGGGAAGCAGGCATCACATACATTCATGTTGTGCTCAGATCTGAAGTGGGTCACATACAACTGATGCCAATCTGTTGAAGCCATCTTCTTCCCACAGGGGGCACTAATGCACAATGGGCAGCTTACAGACTTTCTTCAACACAACCACTACATATTTCAAATGTGGATGCACCGTTAAAAGAAAAAGTCGAACACTGAAAGAGGAATAACTCGGCAGCGACAAGACTAACTGAGGCAACGCTCCTACGGTGTGCACTCAGCAGGAAGATCAGAGCGGTGGACGGTGAGGGAGCCAGCAGTGGTTATTGGCTAGCACACAGCACCACATGGGGATGGATGTGCAGGCACCCTGCCCAGCAGTCACTACCAACCCCTGGCCAAAGATTTGCTCCTGCGGGGTCTTGGTGCCTTTTGGCCCAGACCTATACGTGAAATCAATGGAGAACACAGATTCTGGGATCTGATTAATCCACCATTTGAACCTATGCCCTTATTAAAGCTCAATTATTTGACCTGGAAAATGGTTTTTAGTTGCCATCACTTCTTTAAAGAGTCAGTGTACTGCTCAGGCTGCAAGGGCTGTGGTGCCTCAATGTGTTGGTCGCATTTTTGATGCTGTACTGGTAGGACCAGAACTGCCTTTTTTTAGCCTCCAGACAGTGCTGCTCCACACATCACCCCAGTATTGCCAGGGGGGAAAATCCTCTAATTAGCAAACAGAAAAAAAATACTTCAGATACAAGAAGTGATAGTGACTGCACTGGAAAATTACTATTAATTCCAAGCAGTACACTAGCTTTTTAAGGAGGGTCAGTGAGTTGAAAGCACTATGTAAAGACCCCAGTTTTATAGTGTTTTGTAGAGATACGCTGGTGCTCAGAACAAATGTTAAATTTCTGTCAAAGGTGGTTTCCACATTTCACATAAATCAGTCTGTACCACTGCCTGCAGTTTTTCCTAAAGCTACACTCTAACACAGATAAGAAGACCCGGCATAGCCTAGAAATAAAGTGGACTTTAAGTTTTGACCTGCAAAGAACTGAATAGTTACCAAGAGCAGGCAGCTGTTCGCACTTATGGTGAGGTAGAAAAAGGCAAGCCTGCTGCAAAAAAGACAGTGTCTAGTTGGATTGTTCCTGGCACTGACTTCTGTTACACTAAAGCTGGTAAGAAGTCTCACCAAACGGGCTAAGGGCACATTCAACTAGGGCAACATTTACCACAATGGCAACAGTAAGGGGTATTCTTTTGCTAGAGGTGAGCAAAGCAGCCACATGGTCTACAATATATACCTTTAAACACACAAGAGAATTTGGGCACTCACCCTACATAGAAGAGGCCCCAGCCAGCTTTTCACAAATAGGTATTAGTTTATTGGAACATCACAAATAAAGTTGCAAGATGGGGTATAGGCTCACCACCAGTAAAACAGTGCTCGCCAGACACGTTCCAGACTTCCAACTAATCCTTTATCAAAGGCTGGGGCTATAAATACATGGGCATGTTTAAATAGTCACAACTTGATGACGTCACCATGACGTGTTATTATCCTTAAAATATGTCACTAAAACAAACATGTAGCCAGCTCCGTGGCGCCGAGCGAAAGGGTTTGCTCGACACGCTGGCAACCCGGGTTTGCGCCCCGAGCCCGGGTACCAGGAGCGGAGACTGGCAAGGGAGGGGTTCTATAAGCATCCATTAGACGCCTCCCTCCCAGGAGAATGGGATTTGCCTGTGACCTGTGGGCAGATTGGTGGCAAGCTTAGGACGTGTGGCCTCGACAAGCCCATGGCACGCCCCCACCCCAGGAATACCCTGCATGCTTACGCAAGGCCGAGAACTGCAATAGCCGGGGCACAGGAAAAATGGAAATTACGCCCCGACCGACCGGATGACGAATGCCTGGGCCCCTGCCACCCAAAGCCCAGGAGCCAGCCCGGATCCAGCCCTGCAGCACCTGGGATGCAAAAGGTCGTCCGTAAGGCCATTCCCCCGCCCCAGAAGAGAGGGACCCTCCCGGCATAGAATACGCCGGGCTACCCAAGGTAGGCTGCAATTGGTGCTGGGAGTAGGTGGCAGGAGGGAGGCAGGAAGGCGATGGCACTCCGAAGGAGTGGCTGGTTGGGGTGTGTGTAGGAGGTGCATAAAAAAAAAAAAAATGTAAAAACTGGCACGGTCACATTACATTCTTTAACAATACCATTTATAAATACCATCATGGGAAGAAAAGTATAAATACAAAATGAGAAAAAAAACAAAAATCACAAAAAGGGGAAGAGGATTGAGACTGGGGGTGGAGGGAACCAGGATAATGTATAATAGTACAACCAGTATATCATAGCATATGTTAAAGCATCTTATAAATATAAAGCACCATTCATGTGTCTCAAGTAATTCAGAATGACTTGTATATAAAGCCAACCCCCTCTTCATTTCATAATCAAGTAACATTTAGAAAAAAACTGACAATCCTCCTCCAGTGCATTAAACATCATGCTATAGTGAACTATATCCTCACAAATGAAATCACCCAAAAGCTTTCCCCCAAACATCTATTTTATCTTTTTTCTTCCAAACATAGATGTAGCTCGAAACCTGTACTTAAACCTGGACTCTTGTATGCTCTCAAGTTTAAGATCCAAAAGGTCTCATGTTAGGACCAAATTATTGCAGTTCCTGCCTCTCGGACTGATACAAACCTTAGATATGGCCATGAAAGAAAAAGCATGTTGTTCTGGGTCCCCCCTTCATTTTTGTAACGTTGGCTGCAGTGGCATAGGACTCAAATCTTTACAGGTCCAGATTTTGGTGTTGGGAACTGTGAACATAGATTTGACATTAGACAATATATTTCATGTAACACTAGTGGTGTAATTTACCTAGCCACATGTGTATGTGGGCCTCATTATGTAGGAAAAATGACAATTTCAAAACACATGTGGGGGAATATGTAAGGGCAACAGAGAGAAAGAGAGAGGATTTGTCCTATGTCACTGCAGCCCATATGAACAAAAATGAAGGAGGATCCAGAATGACGTGCTTTTCCTTTAATGGCCATAGATAAGGTTTGTGTCAATCCGGGGGGGGGGGCTACATAATTTGGTCCTAAAACAAGAGACCTTTTGGATCTTAAACTTGAACGCATATTAAAGAATGGAGCGACCTGGCTGGTAGGTTGATAGCAGTCCAGGGGAATCTATTTGAGCAAGAGATAACCTTGGCTAATGTGTACCTCCTCCCAGCCTCAGGTTACCAGGCGATTCAACTTTTTGCTGGGTAAAGTTATGGAGATGACAAGAGGGACACTGATACTGGCGGGTGATTTTAACATTGCCCCAAATCCGTCCCTGGACACTTCTAGCTCGCGGCCCAAAGCTTAACAGGACCCACATGAATTCTTCAAGCGATTTGTAGAGGGTGTGGGATGGCTTGATACCTGGCACACTTTGCACCCTAGGGACAGGGGATACTCATTTTACTCTGCAGCCCATGCGACACATACGAGAATTGATCATTGTTACACTCAGAAAGAGCGGCTTGACTCCTTAGTCGAGGCTACACTGGGCCCCATAGCTCATTCGGATCATGCGCCACTCATTACTCAGTGGGATTTGGGTTTGGAGAGACGAACTACGGGCTGGAGATTTAATCCGATACATTTAAAAAGTGAACAATTTAAAGAGTTTCTCAGTGATAAAATAGTAGAAATGATACAGGACAACTCTAATCAGGAGACCCCATCAACCATTCTGTAGGACACTCTGAAAGTTGTTCTAAGAGGTCACTTAATAAAACATACGGCTGGGCTGGCGAAGGCTCAGAAAGAAAAGCAGCTACAGCTAGAACAAACGCTCCAGTTCCTTCAGCTAGCCCATCAGCATGGTGACGATACGGTTCTCCCCCAGATAAAGCAGACTAGGAACAGTTTAGACTCCTTGTGTCTGCAGCAAACAGAAACGGCCCTTGCATATCTGCAACAGAAATACGGAGAGATGGGCCTGCAGGCCTCCCGGCTGCTGGCTTACCCTCTCCGCCAACACCGTAAACTATCCACAATTGCTATGATAAGGGACCCAGAAACTGGGGTTTGCCATACTAAATTTAAATATATATCTCAAGCCTTTTGCCAATATTACAAAACCTTCTACACACCAGACCACAAAGTGAATCCAGCGGGCACTGAGGCCTTCCTGGCAGCCTTGAGGCTGCCCTCACTCGACCCTGAGCAGCAGAACCTCCTGATGAGACCCATAACACTGGAGGAACTGATGCAGGCCGTTTCGAGTTCTAAGACCCAGAAAGCTCCTGGTCCTGATGGTTACAGATCTGAGTTTTACAAACACTCGATTCAGTCTTTGAGCAAGCTACTTATGGCAGCTTTTAATGAGGTCCTCTCGGGAGAATCATCCCCCCAGCTGGGATTATGCTACAATCTCCGTTATTCCCAAACCAGGTAGAGACCCCTTACAATGTAGCTCATATAGACCGATATCGGTCCTTAATTCGGACTACAAATTCTTCATGTCCATATTGGCAAGACGGATGGACCTAATACTGCCAACCCTGACTGGCCTGGATCAAACAGGATTTATTAGCTCCAGGTCCACTTCAGATAACACTCGGAGATCTCTACATCTGGTTCATGAGATGCAATCATGACTGGACCCATCGGTCCTTCTCAGCTTAGACGCTGAGAAGGCCTTTGATCAGGTTTCATGGTCATTTTTGTTCGCCACAATGACTAGTATGGAATTTCCAGGGCCTTCATAGCTGCCCTGAGGAGGATCTACGCTTCACCAAAGGCATGTGTTAAAACAACCGGACACCACTCAGAATATTTTCCCCTATACAGGGGTACACGTCAAGGCTGCCCCTTATCCCCGGGACTTTTCGCCATATTTATTGGGCCCCTGGCCCAAGCAATTAGAGGATCTACAGGGATTTCAGGGGTGAGTATAGATGAGACAGAACACCGGGTAGCACTCTACGCGGACGATGTCCTGCTCTTCCTCACTAAACCCGAATGATCAATACCCTCCATTTTCTCCCTTTTGGAAGAATTTGGTACACATTCAGGTTATAAGTTGAATATAAATAAAACAGAAGCTCTCACCTTTCATTTTACCCCCTCGTACATTAAAGGCGAATGTCCTTTTCGCTGGGGCCTCACCAAGATGAAATATCTGGGGATTTATCTCTCCCATCAGGCAGAGGAGGCCCTGAAATACAGGTTACTCACCTGTAACAGGAGTTCTAGGAATGGTATATGTTGTTCATCCACACTCATTGGCAGGTATCCTTGCCGCTTTAAATCTTGCCGGAAGGTCTTCAAGCTTGCTCCTCCCACCCACCCGGGTGGTATAACTCTCGGCTCCGCCCCATGACGCCAGATCTGGCCCGCTGGAAGCTCAGGTTGTGCGCGAAGCCGGGAGATCAGGAATGTAGGATGAACAACATATACCATTCCTAGAACTCCTGTTACAGGTGAGTAACCTGTATTTAGGGACATGGATATGTTGTTCATCCACACTCATTGGCAGACTCCTAGCAGTTCTCCGGGAGGAGGGAGGCAAGACGCACACCCCAATACTTACTTGGGAAAGGAGACTGAGAACCGAGGCCCCAAAACCAGCATCCCGCGTGACTCAAGGTCGATGTGGTAATGGGTATGAAGGTGTTTGCTGACTTCCAGGTAGCAGCCTGCAGATTTCCTGGATAGGGACGCCCTGGAAGCAGCCACCGTTGCAGCAGTATGGCGGGTAGAATGAGCTCTTATCCCTCTGGGAGGCTCCATGCCCGCCAACTTATAGCAGAGATCTATGCAGGAGGTTACCCACCTGCTTACCGTCCGCTTGGCTGCAGGTCTGCCAGATGCGGCTTCAGCGTAGGTGACAAACAGCTGGCGAACCTCTCCCCGAATTTCAGCCGTGCGCTCCTTATAATAAGCGAGCGCCCTTCTAGGGTCCAGAGTATGGAGCCTATATTCGGCCTCCGAGGTGTGATTGGGGTAGAACACCGGCAGAGTCAACACCTGGTTAAGGTGAAACTCCGACACCACCTTCGGAAGGAATTTCGGGTGGGGGCGCAGGACAACCTTGTCCCTGTGGAAGACCAGGTAAGGAGACTCGATGGAAAGCGCCTGGAGCTCTCCCATCCTTCTGGCTGACGTGATAGCCACCAGGAAGGCGGTCTTCCACGACAGGTGAGAGAGAGCACACCTGTGCATAGGTTCGAATGGCTTGCCCATGAGCTTTGCCAGTACCAGCAGTAGATCCCACGGAGGTGGGGGTTCCCGCACTGGAGGGGAAATGTGATCAAGGCCTTTGAAAAAGCGCCAGACCACCTTCTCCTGCGCCACTGACCGCTTCCCGGCCCGCGCCCGCTAAGCAGAGATGGCTGCCAGGTGCACCCTTAGGGTCGTCGACCTAAGCCCTTGACTAGAAAGGGACCATAAATAGTCCAAGATGCTTGCCAAGGAACAGGAGGAAGGGTCCAAGCCTTGCTCTGACACCAAATGGAAAACCTTTTCCATTTGAAGGCATAACATTTTCTGGTCGACTCACGGAGCGCCTCAACTACATTGAGGACCTCGTCGGAAAGACCCAAGGCCTGGAACTCTGGCCGCCAGGAACCAGGCCGTCAGGTGCAGGGATTGAAGGTCCGGATGGAACACCTTCCCTGATTGACTGAGAGCAGGTCGGGCGAGCTGGAAGCTGCCAGGAGTCCTGGAGCTGAGACTGAGGAGATCTGGGTACCAGAACTGGCGAGGCCAGTCTGGGGCTATCAGAATCACCTGCGCCTTGTCCCTCCTCGCCTTGAGAAGCACCTTGTGGATCAAGGGAAATGGGGGAAAGGCGTAAAGAGGCCCGGGGTCCACTGCCTCGAGAAGGCATCCCCCTGCAGCGAGCCCTGCTGAGGGGCGGGCATGGAACAGACTCAGCCTCGCGTTCTCCCTGGAGGCAAACAGGTCCACCTGAGGTGTGCCCCAATGGGAGAACAGATGCTGTACTACCTCCGGCAGGAGAGACCAACTGGGATGCAGCCCCTATCCGCTCAGGGCATCGGCCAGGGTGTTGGAGGCTCCTGCCACGTGAATGGCTAGAATCCGCCTCCAGGCTGCGACACGAGTGACCAAATGCGGAGACTTCCTTGCATAAAGCATGGAGCGCGTCCCGCCCTGGCGGTTTAGATAGTACATGGTCGTGGTATCGTCCGTCTGGACTCGGACCACTTGACCCCGGAGGAACGGAGCAAAGGCGGTGAGAGCTAGGCGGACGCCTGAGCTCCAGCAGGTTGATGTGGCATCGGGACTCCCGCGGGGACCAGAGGCCATGAGCCCGGTGTTCCCCCAGATGGGCACCCCAACCCATCAGAGAGGCATCGGTCGATAGAGAGACCGTCGGCTCGGGGCGGACGAACGGGATGCCCTCCTGCAAATGATCTGGAACGGTCCACCACTGGAGAGCGTTCCACATCCCCTGTGTCACCGACACAAGCTGGTCCAAAGGATCGCAGCGTTGTGACCACTGGCTGGCCAGTCCCCACTGAAGGGGACGCATGTTCCAGCGGGCCCAACGGAGCACGCTGGTGCAGGCCGCCATGAGACCCAGGAGGCGCAGGAAGTCCCGGCAGGGGCGAATTGCCCAACCAGAAATGATCGGGCAAAGGAGGAAAGAACCTCGGCCCTGTCCGCCGCGAGCCAGGCCTGGCTCGAAGAGAGTCGAGCCGCGCCTGATGAATAGAATCACCTGCTTCGCTAGAGTTCCGACCTGGCCTCGCTTGATAAGGGAGGCCCAGTTGAGAGCAGACCTGGAGGCCAGATCTCTGACCACTCCGCCTCCTTCCTGGAGGGAGCTGCTATCAGCCAGTCGTCCAGGTAAGGGTACACCCGGACCCCTCGGCGCCAAGGGAATGCTGTCACCACTGCCATGCATTTGGTGAAGACCCTGGGAGCTGGAGACAAGCTCAAGGGCATGGCTTGGAACTCAAGAGGGATCCTTCCGCTCGGAGCGCAAGGAATCTCTGGTGAGACGGACGGATAGGACGTGAAAAACGCTGTCCTGCAAGTCCAGAGAGCAGAACCACCGCACGCTCCAAGGATGATATTATCTGAGCCAGAGTGACCATATCCTAAGGTTCGAGACCTTAGGAACTTGTTTAGGTCGTGTAGGTCGAGAATGGGGCGCCAGCCCCCCGTCCGCTTCGGAACCAGGAAGTACCTGGACACAAACCCTGGGTCTGAAGGAGGGTCCACCACCTCTCTTATCACCTCCTCCTGGAGGAGGAGAGCGATGTCGGCTCGACGAGCCGCCAGTGAGGCTGGGGATCCCGAAGCCCCCCGAGGGGCGACGGCTCTGAAGGGTGGTGCCTGCTCGAATTCCAGAGGCAGGCCTCTTCCCACCACCTCTAAGACCCACCTGTCCGTGGAAACAGCGGACCAGGCGGAACGGAGTGCCGGAGCCGTCTCTCACGGGGACCCAGGGGCAGGTGACGGGAAGGGGGCGACACCCCTCAGCCCGCCACTGGGCAGGCTTGGAGGAGGGACCGCCGAGGGATCTCCTGGGCCTTTCCTCCCTGCCTCCTGTTAGAGGAAGCCGCGGTTTGGGTTTGGGATGCCAAGGCCGAGCCTGCTGGCCCTGCTGCGCTGGGTCAAGGCCCCGGGGCACAGAAGGACGAAGGGCTTAGGCTGTGGCTTAAGGGCCTTTGTCCTTCTGAGCGGAAGAGACCGAGTCCAGGTAGCATTGGACTTCTCGATCCTCTGCAGGTGACCTTCCACCCCAGGGCGAAGGGTCAGTCCCAAAAGGGAACATCCGCCAACTTGTGCTGGGTATCCGAAGTAAAGGTGGATATCCTCAGCCAAACCCGCCCGACCATATAGCCACTGCGGCCGCCACCGATCTGGCACATGAGTCCCTATATCCAAAGCAGTCTGGAGCTGCTGTTTGGCCACTACCCTGGTCCGCACCTGCTTAACCGTAGTCTGCAGATCGGCGGAAGATGAGGATGACCTCATCCAGGAGCCCAACAGGGCATGAGAAAAAATGTGCCATGAGGGCGGCCGAACTGGCCTGGCGAAGGCCGAGAGGGGCCTTAGGCGAGACTTTTCACCGATATAGTCCAATTTCTTGGACTCCCTTGTCAGGAGGTTTGTCCACATCCCTGGCGTTGCCGGGCGCTACCGGAAAACGCTGTCGGTAACCAACCCTCAGCAGAGGGTGTCCAAAACGGACAAGGAACCGGAGGGACCGCATACTTCCTGGCCATCCTGGCAAGGCGCAGGGCAGGAAGCAGGAGGCTGCCAAAGCTCCAGTGCTGGACCCACTATGGCCTAGCCACGGAAAAGGCCTCCGCAGAGAATCCCTCGGTCCAGAATCTCCGTGAGGATACCTGGCCCGTTGGAAGCAGGTTCGAGCTCCATCCGGTGGACTCGAGATGAGCGAAGCAGTCCTAGGAAGGACGGCAGGGCTATCGTCCATTGACTGACCTCCTGAAGACTCCAAGTCCAGTGCTTGGAGAAAAAGGAGGAATCATCTTCGGACTCGGAAGAGTCCTCGAAGAGCTGCCTCTGGCCTGAGCCACCCTTCACCTGCCGAGGTCGGTCGGGAGTGAGGGTAACTGACAACCGATGGGGTAGACCCTAGCCGACCGAGAATCCTTGGTCGAGCCCCAATTGGTGGCTGTGGAGGCGGAGGTTCCACGAATCGGTGGAGCAGCTGGTTTTGGCCGAACAACCGGCCTGGGTATAGGCTCCTCGGATAAGTCGAGGGGTTGTGTCGGCCGCTCCGGTGACAGCCACTTAATGGCCGGGGAAGGCGACGGGGTCGGCTTACTCCCGGCCAGGAGGAGCTGTTGCAACATAAGGTCCTCGTACCGTCGACGTAATTTACGCCGAAGCCTCCCCTCGTCCGAGGAGGAGGACGAGGGCGAGCGGCGACGCCGCTTACCGCAGTGCCGAGACCGAGACCGCCTATGACGGTGGGATCGGCTGGACCTCGAAGAGGTCCGAGACCGAGAGTCCCGGAATTTCCGAGGTCGGTGCGGGGAGGTGTCGGCCGGAACCGGCACTCCCTTCGGCTCGGATGGTCCATCCGAGGGCTCCGGAACCGGAGGCACAGGCGAGCCCACGGGATCCCCAACTCCTCCCGGGGGAACCGGGGAGAGGGGAATCTCGGCTGCTAAAGGCGACAGCCCGTCCAACGGGTCAAGAAAATCTCGACTTCGTCGGTGGGAGTCTCGTCAACTGACCTGGCGAGGACACCGTGAGGCCAGTGGCGGCCGGCGGTCGACAGAAGCCGGCGGTCGGCGACTCGGGAGAGGGACCTTTCCGCTCCCAAGAGCGTCGGCAGAGGACTTACTCCTGTCCTTCTTTTGGACCGAGAATAAGGTCCAGCAGGACGTAAGCCCTTCTCCCTTAGTGGAGAGGGACAGACAAAAGCTCCTAAAAGAAGCCGTGTAGGAAGAACCCAGAAGGCGGGATAAATGCGCGGCCGAGGAAGATCACGACCGCGCCGCCTCCTCTTGAGAGGCGATATCCGCTCGACTGATCCGCCGAAACCCATGTATGAGACACCGCCAACAGACCTCCCTAGACTTCACGGAGAAACGCTTCTCGGGGCAGCCCAGTTGCAATCGGGCAGCACGTCTTCGAGGACGTAGGCGAAAAGATGAGCACAAGTCGCAAGCCTGCGGGTCGTGCTCAAGGCCTAAACAATGAACACGTGGAGTGTGGATCCGTCGAGACATCTTCTGCCGCATGGGCATCTCGAAATCCGGAGTCGATTGTCCATCGCAGTCGCCGAGGATCAAGACTGAAGTCTTTTCGCAAAATTTATTTTTAAATCCGCAAAACGGAGAAATAGGAACCAGTCTCAAGCACGGAAGCGTTAAGGAGGGAACCTGAGCTTCCAAGCGGTAAGGAAGATCTGGAGTCATGGGGCGGAGCCGAGAGTTATACCACCCGGGTGGGTGGGAGGAGCAAGCTTGAAGACCTTCCGGCAAGATTTAAAGCGGCAAGGATACCTGCCAGTGAGTGTGGATGAACAACATATCCATGTCCCTAGAATAATAACTACCACACTTTTACATCTCAGATGAAACATGATTTAGAGAGATGGGGTTTATTCCCACTAAATATGCTGCAGTGCACTGAAGTAGTCCGAATGGTAATCCTCCCCGAGAGCTCTTTATTTGTTCCAGAACGTACCCTCTAAACTACTGAATAGTTTGTTTAAAGTTTGGAATAAAGCTCTGATGCAGTTCCTATGGGCGGGCAGGCGTCCGAGAATCAAGATGGGGATTCTTCATCTCCCCAAGGTAGAAGGGGGTCTAGCTTTTCCCCAATCTAAAGTTTTACTACTGGGCCACTCATCTTTCTTTTATATTACAGCGTTTGATCGGGGTGACCCCGGCCCTGTGGAGGGAGATCAAGGAGGGTATACTCCCTGACCGGGAATTTCATAAGGTGATTTTATATAAAAGCACTCCCCTGATGGGCCGGCACACCTGGGACCCATGGGTTACATACCAGACTCAGGTCTGGTTGGTGATGAGGAGGTCCCTGGGGATTATCCCTTACCTGGTTACCCTCTGTCCGTTAGATGTACTGGAGGATTTTACCTGGCTCTTTGACCAGACCTTCGGAATTGAAATATACTCATTCCAACGTCTCCGTAGCGCTGCAGATAGGCCCCAATTTTAAGGAATTCGGCTATTAGTCTGGAATTTCATTTAAGACAATCAGATTTTTTTTATACTTGCAACTGCGGCATTATTTTGGTCCCTTGCCCCCAATGTCAAGTCCTGATGCTTGGGTGATTCAAGTCTGCCAACAAATAATAAATGCACAGGGAATACCACATAGAGTCTCAGTATTATAGAAGTCCCTGCTTGAGACAGCGGGGGAGATATATCCGGGGTAAAGGACAAATGGAACGAGGAATTGGGCTCCCAAATCACACCCCAACAGTGGAGGGCGCTCTGGGCTATGGTATCAAAAACTACATGCTCCTATTCTTGGAGGCTATTCGCATGGCAACTGCTGATAAGATACTTCCGAACCCCGGTAATAACCTCACACTATGGGGCCACCCGCTCTGCGGCATGCTGGCGTCTGTATGGGGAGACTGCAGCTCACCACTCCCACATTTTTTGTTTTTTCCCAAAATTGCAGCCCTTTTTACTGGCCTTATTCGGGGAGTTAGAGGATCTTTTAGGGATCGGACTTCCCTATGATGGTAATTTTTTTCTTTTGCACTGTTTCCCCCCGGCGCTGAGGGATTCTCATAGTCGCTATCTTCTAAACATTCTTCTCCATGCAGCGAAGAAAGCTATTACTAAATGTTGGCTCAAGGTTGAACCATCCACTCTTTCGGGTTGGAGGGAAATAGTGTAGGATCTATACAGATCCGAAAAAATAACTCACAATCTAAACAATCAGGCAGAACTCTTCTCCTTGAAATGGAGAAGACGGATCATCGATATTATGACTAAGGACCCTTATTTTGTACCTTGAGAGGGTACCTTCCCTGCTTGACTGCTCAATCCATGGTGAGGGGCCTGTGATCCCAGCTTAGACTTAGTTAGGTACACTCACAACTGGGATTGAAGCTTCAGAGAGGGAGCCACTGGGGACCCCGAGGAGGGTGGGGGGGTCTGGGAAATGAAAATTTGAATGAAATAAGTTTTACCCAGGGATAGGAGACAGAGATTTTTTGGGACGGATGACGCTGAAGTGGGACAGTTTACTGTGATAACCGTGGGACATCTTTGTATGTGGATTGGTAACTTTGCAAGGTGAATGTAATATGCTTTTTAATATGCTCTTTCACATTTTCTTTTTAGTCTGAATAATAGAATGACTGTCAATGGCTGTAAAAACTGTCAGATCTTCTCTAATAAAAATGATATTTACAAAAAAAAAAAAAAAACAAACTTGAAAGCATACAGGAGTCCAGATCTAAATACAGGATTTGATCTGCGTCCATATTTGGAAGCAAAACAATAAAACAGATGTTTGGGGGAAAGATTCTGGTGATTTCATTTGTGAGGATGTAGTTTACTACAGCATGATGTTTAATGTACAGGAGGGGGATTGTCGATTTATTCCCAAATGTTACTTGATTACGAAATGAAGTGGGGGTTTGGCTTTATTTATAAGTCATTCTGAATTACTTCAGACACATGAATGGTGCTTTATATCTATTAGATGTTTTAACATATGATATACTGGTTGTATTACTATACATTATCTGGTTCCAGTTTACCCCATCCCCCCCCATCCCCATCCAGGTCCTCTTGCCCGTTTTGTGATTTGTTCTTTGTTTTTGTTTCTCTTTTTGTATTTATACTTTCATTCCCATGATGGTATTTATAAATGGTATTGTTAAAGAATGTAATGTGACTGTGCCAGTTTTTACATGTTTGTTTTTAATGACCCGTTTTAAAGGATAGTAACACGTCATGGTGATGTCATCAAGTTATGACTATTTAAACATGTCCATGTATTCATAGCCCCAGCCTTTGACAAAGGACTAGTTCAGAGTCAGAAATATGTCAAGCGGGCACTGTTTTCTGAGGAGGCCTATATCCTATCTTGCACTTTCTTTGTGATGTGCCCACAAAACTAATACCTTTTGTGAAAAGCTGGCTGGAGCCTCTTCTATGCAGGATGAGTGCCTGAATTCTCTTGTGTGTTTGAACTGTATCCTGTTTGAGAAGCAACACTTTCCTTGTGTGCACCTATTACCCATTTGGTTCAATATACACCTTTACTTGGGTCATTATTGTCTGGACATTCATGATAGAAGGGATGCCACCTGTGGTACTTCAAAGTACTAGACCCGGCCTCCCAGGTACTACTTGGATTCTGCAAATTGCATGACCATCACAAATACATTTTCATGGCTAGAAGAAAAGCTAACTCACCACAGTAATCATGTTTCTTCCAGAGGGTATATCTGTGAGTTATACAAGCACTCCCTATCTCCCCTTCTATGACTGGAATGAAAAGGATGCTTCATGCACTGTATATAGTACATATCAAAATGATTTAATTTCTGCTTGAACATTTGATATGTTATCATATTATCAGTCAAATTTTGCAGGTTTTACAACTTTTTCATTTTGTGATTGGGCAATACATTTACATTTTGTAATACAGTACATAGCATAGATTAGTTAGGTGGTCACTGTTCTCTTCTGCTCTTCAGCTGTAACTTGCAGAGGGGTTAGATGGAGCATGGCCACACTGCAGAGCTTGAACTTTGACATTTTAAGGCTACATCGCCAGGGCAACACCTCAGGTCTGAGCTGATTCAAACTGCATGACTCACAAATACTGTATACCCCTTAAAGGAAACATTACTACTGTGAGTAATTTTTCTTCACACCATCAATCTGAAAAACAAGTTAACACACACTCCCTCGCAATACAGACCAAACCCCTAAACAGAACCTTACCTGGGTGTCAACCCACTTGGTTCCCTCTGGAGTGTGTTCCACTCTCCCATAGAAGTGGACAGGAAGCATGTACTCGGGACGAGCTTTTTCCCATGGATTGCCATACCTCAGCCAATCGTCAGCCTCCTCTAGCTACAAGATCATTAGGAAACAGAAGCAAACTTCCATGAGACAGTTGTCATCTACTGTGTTATTTCACATCCCAATATCAGGGAACAGTACGCTTGTTCTTCAACTGGATCAATTCTACAGTTAGCCTGAACTAACTAGAGAGTTACCCGTGATGCCACTTCCTCTAGTATTCTACAACTTATGAACTCATGGTGCCACAAAATTTAAAAAGGTCTTACACTCAATGTGGATAAGTAGGAAATATTCCAAGCCAGAGTGTGGGTTAAACTATGTTAACTACACCCCTTGTGCATTGGGTCCACTGCGTAGCCAATGGCCTTGAACCAACAGGGGCTCTCTTTAACATAGTTAAAATACACAAAAGTACAGTTATGTAAGAACTTACCATAACAGTAGATCTTCGAGAGGAGCTCTTGCAGCAGGTTACACTATAAGGGCTGAAGCCGGCAGGCACCAGGACTCCATGGAAATCTTCTACCTAGCAGTCTGCAGCGGGGGACCGCCCCAGACATCAGTCCACCCCCCCCCCGATGTCCCTTATGGCATAAAAGGGGTGGTCCCCCAGCACTAACATACTAGACGCCAGCAAAGAAGGCCTGTTGGTCTATCAAGCCTGCTCGTACTTCAGCACCTTGATTGGGTACTGTAGCCCTCTATCTGTCTCACAGAAACATAGAGGTTGACAGCTGATAAGGACTTCAAGGCCCATCCAGTCTGCCCATTTCTTTTTCTACCTTATGAATGTCCCATCAGCCTTTGCTCTGTCAATGACCTATCTATTCATACTCATTTGTATTGCTCCCTTATGCCTATCCCATGCCTTTTTGAAGCCCTGCACTTTATTCATATCCACCACTTCCTGAGGCAGGCCGTTCCATGCATCCACCACCCTTTCTGTGAAAAAGAACTTCCACACATTACCCCTTAATCAGCCTCCCTCTAATTTCATGCTTTGTCCTCTGGTCCTGCTATTTTTCTTGTACTGAAACATGTTAGACTCTCACCTTGTTAATGCCCTTAAGGTGTTTGAATGTTTCGATCATATCACCTCTCTCCCTCCTTTGCGCTAGGGTATACATATTGAGCTTCGTTAATCTGTCCTCATATGTTTTCTGATGCAGTCCCTTCACCATTTTGGTTGCCCTTCTCTGGACTGCCTCAATGTCCTTGTGAAGGTGTGGCCTCCAGTACTGCACTCAGTACTCCAGATGGAGCCTAACCAGTGTCATGTAAAGAGGGATTATTACCTCCCTCTTCCGACTTGTGATACCCCTACTAATACACCCAAACATCCCCTAGCCTTATCTACTGCTTTAGTGGTCTGCTTGGATGATTTCAGGTCATTGGTGATGATGATGCCCAAGTCTCATTCTTCCCTTGTGACTGTCAGCAACTCCCCTCCCAGCCTATAGGTGGCTTCAGGGTTTCTCTTCCCTATGTGCATGATCTTGCACTTCTTTGCATTAAACCCCAGTTGCCACTCTTCCGACCATTTTGCAAGTTTATCCAGATCTCTTCTCATTCTGCCCATCCCATCTGGATCATCTACTCTGATGCAGATCTTGGTGTCATCTGTAAACAGACAAACCTTACCCTCCAGTCCATCTGCAATGTCACTGATGAAGATATTGAAGAGGACTGGCCCCAGGATTGATCCCTGAGGTACCCCACTTGTGACTTGCATCTCTTCCAACTGTATACCATTTACCACCACTCTCTGTTTTCTGCCAGTCAGCCAGTTTGCCACCCAGCTGACCAACTTCTGACCCACTCTGCACCTACCCAGCTTATTAATCAATCTTCTATGTGGAACAGTATCGAAAGCTTTGCTGAAGTCAAGGCAGGCAACATCAACTGCTCCCCCATGGTCTATCACTCTGGTTACCCAGTCAAAAAAAATCTATGAGATTAGTTTGACAGGACCTTCCTTTTGCAAACCCATGCTGTCTTGGATCCTGTACTCCTATGGATTCCAGGTGTTGCACTATACTTTCCTTAAGGAGTGCCTCCATAATCTTGCCCACTACTGAGGTAAGACTGACTGGTCTGTAGTTCCCTGCCTCCTCCCTGCTACCACTCTTGTGGAGCGGGATCACATGAGCCCTTCTCCAGTCTTCTGGGACCTCTCCTGTGCTCAGAGACTCACTAAACAGTTCTGATAATGACTGTGCTAGTTCCACCCTTAGCTCCTTTAGTACCCTGGGATGTATGCCATCAGATCCCATTGCCTTGTCCACCCTGAGCTTATTGAGCTCTTGTAGGACCCTTTCTTTTGTGAAGGGACTAGTGCACACCTCCCTCCCCTGTGTCCATGGTGCTGAGCTGTGGGCTCTGCCCTACCTTTTCTTCAGTAAATACTGAGCAGAAGTATCTATTTAGGATAGATACCTTTACATGGTCCCCCCCCCCCCTCGCATGCCCCCTTATCCCCTTTGATCTTAGCAATATCCCCTCTGGTCTTTTTCCTTTCACTAATGTAGCTATAGAATGTCTTGTCACCCTCTTTTACTGTTTGTGCTAGCGTTTCCTCAGTTTGGGCCTTTACCTGCCTTACTGCCTTCCCTACTTCCCTTAGGGAAGTTTGGTATGCCTCCCTAGCTTCATCCTGCTGCATTCCCTTATATTTCCTGAAGGCCAGCCTTTTGGCTCTGACCATTTCTGCTACTGCTTTTGAGAACCAAAGTGTTTCGGTCTTCTTTTGCACTTCCTTTTCTCTCTAACACGAAGGGATGCTGCTTCAAGTAGTGCATCCTTCCACTGTTACTCCATCCCTAGTCCTGCGCACGCCCCCCCTGGCAACACCTCAGTTCTTCTGCCGGAGACCTTAGCAAGCATAGAAAATAAAGGAGAACCAAGGAAAAAAAGATGGAGAAGCAGTCACCAGGTGGATGGAGGGAGGGAAAGCAGCACCTGCTGCATGAGCTCCTCTCAAAGATCTACTGGTATGGTAAGTTTTTACATAACTGTACTATCTCACTTTAAGGGGGCTATTGCAGCAGGTTACACCACAAGGACAGAGTCCCAACAAGTGAGAGGACTGACCCCAGTCAGCTAGGAGGAGGTAAAGGTCAGAACAGACAACTCAAGAGAGCAGGCCCTGAAGGACAACCAGTCCAAAACCTGCCCTGCGCCTAGAAGCAATGTCCAGACTATAATGACGGATGAAGGTGTGGACAGAACTCTAGGTGACCGTTGCACATATGACAGCAACGGACGCATTTCTGAAAGATGAAAACGAAGTAACTACCCCCCTGGTAGAATGGCCTTTAACGGAGTCCGGTAAAGGCTTGTAATTTTTGCGGTAAGAGTAAACAATGCAATTAACCAACCGTTTGGACAAACATTGTTTTAGAAACTGAATCCCCCTTTTTTTCTCAGGGTGAAGGAAACAACTGATCAGTTTTTCTAATGGCTAGGGTGCAGTCCAGACAATAACGAAGTCCCCGGTGAACATCCAGAGTGCGCACTAAGGCCTCCCCTGAGTTAGAATACTCTGGGTAATACACAGGAAGATGGATGTCCCAATTCAAAGTTATCTCAGGCACCACCTTAGGAAGGAACTTAGGGTTGGTTCTCAAGGAAACCCTGTCCTTGTAAAAAAACTACATACGGCTCTTTACACAATGGAGCTTGAAGTTCGGAAACCCTTCGAGCACAAGTAATCACAACTAAAAATAACACTTTCCATGACAGAAAGTGAAGCTCTCAACTTGTGGCAGACTCAAAGGGAGGCAACACAGGTTTCTCTAAGATAAACAACAGATCCCAAGGAGGGATAGGGTCCCATATGGGAGGCTTTAGATGCAGAATACCCCGCAAGAATGTGCGGGATAGATCAAGTTGAGCAAGCGTCTTGCCTTCAATGCGTGCATGACATGCAGAGATGGCTGAAAGATACTCCTCAATGGACAAATAACTCAGGCCTGAGTTAGATAAGGAAAGGAGATGCTCTAGAACGAGATTCTCCGGACATGTAAAGGGATCCAGGTGATAAGTGGTGGCCCATATGTAGAACCACTTCCACTTCATAGCATAAGTAGATCTAGTGGAGGGTTTTCTGGCAGCCACTAGAACCTCTGCCACCTGAGGAGACACTCCGAAACAAGCAATTGCAAAATCTGTAGGCGCCATGCATGAAGGTGCAGAGACTTTAGATCCGGATGGACCAGGGTACCCTGCTCCTATGGTAGCAGGTTGGAGCACAGAGGCAGGGGAATCATAGGTTCTACTGCACGTTGCTGAAGGCGTGGAAACCATATCTGTTATGGCCAGAAGGGGGCCATCAGGATCATCTCCACCCCTTCTGACTGCAATTTGAGCAGAACTTTCTGCAGCAGTGGAAACGGTGGGAAGGCATACAAAAACCTCCCTGTCCAAGAGAGGGACAATGTGTCTCGCCAGAAAACACCAGGCCCTGGATCTAGCAAGCAGCAAACTGGGCAGTTTTGTTTTGGATGGGGATGCTAACAGGTCCAGCTCTGGTCGGCCCCGTCAAAGAGATCGTCTGCCAATGTGGGAAGAAGTTCTCTTTCATAAACCTTGGACCGAGAATGGCTTAGACTGTCAGCCAATGTATTCTGGATGTCTGGAACATGCACAACTGTCCGGCTCAGGTGATGCTTTATGGCCCAATACCACACTCTCAAGGCTTCCAAGCAGAGGGAGTAAGAGTGTGTTCCCCTACTTGTTTATGTAAAAGATCACTGACATGTTGTCCATCTGGATCAAAAGGTGACCCAGCAGCAGATGTGTCTAAAAGGCCTGCACAGCATACAGTACTGCTTGCATATTCAAAACAATGATATGGAGATGCTGGTCCAATGGGGACCAAATCCCCAGAGTTGGACGGTCTGCCAGATGGGCACCCCAACCCTGGCCTGACGCATCTGTGGTCAGAATTTGCCAAAGTGACTCCGACCGAAAGGGAACTCCCTTGGAAAGGTTGGAGTTCAGCCACCACGTCATGGTCTGATGGACTGAGTTGGACGTCCAAATGCTGGTCCTATTGAACCCGGATGTTCCACTGGGCCACTCTCACATGCCGACGAGCCAAGGGTACAGTTGTGATGGCCACTGCCATATGTTCCAGGAGTCTGAGAACCATTCTGGCTGGGACTTGCAGAGATGACAAGACCAGATGAGCCTGGGTCTGAACGCATTCTGCTCTTCCTGGTGGAAGAAAGGCCTTGCCTTGCTTGGTGTCTAGAATCACCCCTATGTACTGGAGTATCTGACTTGGCCAAGGGGAAGATTTTGGAAGATTGAAAGTTATCCCCAGATCCTGAAACAGGGACAAAGTGGCCTCCATAGTTTGAGCAACATGTCCTTGGTAGGAGCAGTCAGAAGCCAGTCGTCTAGGTACAGGTAGACCTAATGACCTTCCCTCCTTAAGGCCACTGCCACTACCGCTAGGCATTTTGTAAAAAACAGTGGGGCCGAGGACAGACTGAAGGGCAAGGCTTGAAACTGGTAATGGTTTCCTTGGAAGCAGAAGCGCAGGAACCTCCTGTGGAGTGGAAACACCAATATGTGGAGGTAAGCATCCTGCATATCCAGGGAGCAGAGCCAATTCCCTTGATGCAGTAAGGGAAGAAGGCCAGGGAGAGTGACCATCCTGAACCTTTTGTAATCTGTGAACTTGTTCGGATGGCTGAGGTCCAGAATGGGGAGCAGATCTCCGGTTTCTTGGGTACCAGAAAGAAATACAAGTAGAACCCCTTGCCACACTGTGCCAGGGGAATGGGTTTGATGGCCTGCTTCTGCAGAAGGGCTTGTATCTTGTCTTGAATCAAAGCGAGATGAGCATGGGAGTAAAGAGAGGGAACTGGAGGATTGTCCAGAGCAATCTACAACAATTCTAGGGTATGTCCTTGTTCCACTAACTGTAGGACCCCACTGGTCCAAGGTTATTCTGCCCAACTTTCCCTGTAAAGAAAGAAGTGACCCCTCCCCCCCCCGCCTCGCTCAGGGATTCTGATGGGGGGGGGGGAGGTGGGTAGAGAGTCAGGCTGAGGAGCCGGGGACAGGCAAAGCAGCCTGCGAGGTTCTCCGAGTTCTGGGCACTGAACCTCCTGTGGCTTGGGAAGCAGACTTTCTCTTAAAGGCACCCCTGGGCTGCTGACCTCTAGGTTACTGCTTGGAGTTGCAATGAAAAGGCTTCCACGGGGAAGAGTTAAGCTGAGACCGACATAAGGTATAGACTGATTGGACAGTCTTACCCAACTCTTGGAGGCGAGTGATTATATATTTAAAGTCCTCACCAAACAAGACAGGGCCCCTAAAGGGGACGTCCAGGATCTCTGACTGGATGTCCAGGGCAAACCCAGAACCTCTAAGCCATGAGTGGCAGCGCAGGAAAATTCCCATAGCTGTGGCCCTTGGTGTGGAGTCCGCAGAATAATAGGAGGCTAGGAGGACATGGGTCTCCATATCAGAGCTCGACTTAAGAAGGTGCAAAACCTCAGTTTTCCTGGGGAGATCCAGCTGAGCTTGAACCACCTCCAAGGCTTTCACCCATAAAGCATTCTAATATTGAACCATGTGGGCCAAGAAGTTTAGGAAACGGATGCCACAGGTGGCCAAAGAGTAGACCTTTTTGCCAGAATAGTCTATCTACCTAGAGTCCTCGTCAGGAAACTGAGTACTAAGGTGCCGGGGTCATTTTGAGCGGTCATGAGCCGCATTGATAATGACAGAGTCAGCCTCTGGGTGTCCCCATAGAAAGGCTCATCCTGAGGGGCAATATATAAGTGGTCCACCTTTTTGGACATAGCCAGAGTGGAGGAAGGATGCTTCCAAGCCACCTTGTTGACATCCTTGAAGAAGTCTCTGAGAGAGGGAACCACTAAGGGCAAGGACTCCTTCTTGTAAAGAAACGTGGTCAACCAACATCACTCAGGGTCCAGTTCCTCAGAGTCCCAGCCCATGAGGGCCTGGATGTGCTTCATCACATCCATGAATGTCGGGTCATCAGGCAGAGACTGCCGAGTGTCCTTGGGTTCCTAGGGCTCCGAAGAACATCTGAATCCCCCAAATCATCACATGAGGTGGAGGAAGAATATCCCTCCGATTTACCCAAATCCAGTAATGGGAGAGGGTGAGTGCTGGGGAATAGGCTTACGAGGCCTAGAATAACCTGTGTCTGGCTGCGGTGTTCACTCCCTAGGAGGAGGCGGCGTCAGAGCCTTCTAGGGAGGAGCCTGAGGAGTTGGAGGCTCCTTTGGGATTTCCATGTCCTTAAGATATGCCCACCAGGAAGCAAGAAGTGCATTAATCTCTGGGTGTGAGAACTGGGGCGAGGACAGGGTAACCAGCGTCTGAGGAGAAGGCTTAGAAGACCCTGGCGTCAGTTCATCAGGTTGTGGTAACCCTGCCACTAGCTTCTCTGGTGTCAGGTTAACCTGCGTTAGATCCCTAGCCAAAAGACCCCCTGCCATCAGTGTGACTGGGGTCGAAGGGTCAGGCGTTGGTCCCACTGGCATCAGTTGTATTAGGTTAGGAGGCAACAGTTGTGGTGTCGTCTGGTTCGGCATCAGTGAAGCCTGCCTCGGCAGGGGCAGGTCTGGGGAAGCAGCCAGTGTCGGCCTGGAGGGAGAAGCCAGAATAAGAGAGCGGAATCCAAAGTGGGTAAATGAGTCACCCTCCTGGGGGAGGCGAGTGCTTGCCCTGGGCATCGCAGGGTGACGTCGGTCCTAGACTTAGTAACCAACCTCGCAGATGCCTTGACTGAGACGGCGACAGACACAGACCCGCCACCTGAAGCAGGAGATCCAGTTGAGCCACCTGGCTAAGAACCCATGTTCAGGATGGGCCTGAGCTTCAGGGGCTGACAGACTGAGGTCGGAGACCCAAGTCCCAAGGAACCACCGCACGCAACAGACACCGGAGTTGATGGTTTGACAACTGGCAGCCAGGAGGGAGAGAGGGCTGACTGAGTAGAAAGGGCTGACCTCCCGTGAGAGGAAGACCCATACTCGGAAACAGACTTATGCAGAGACCTGCAGCAGGAAGAGGATCAGGGTCTCTCTGTGCTTCTGGCGCTTGCGCTTTCCCGAAAATGTTTTCAACTCCATCACTGAAGTGGAGGCCAGGGAAGAGGAGGTAATTTGGTGAAGCTCCTTCTCCATCGAAAAAAGTTTCCGCTATAGCAGGAAGGATTCCAAGATTTTCTGGCAGTGAAACTGGGTCCACTGATTGAAGACTTGGCAGTGCTGTCCAGCCTCAACGTCGTGATTCTGGCCTAGGCAGAGCAAGCACACCAAATGGCCATCCTTGTGGGGCAGCTGCTTACCACAAGCGCAATTCACTCGCTGCCATTTGGAAGGAGAAGACATGCACAGAAATACAGAGAAATAATGAAAATTAAAAAAGCTTGGGTAATGCAGAAAATGGCGATCAACTTGAGCAGAAGACTTCCGTGGAAGTCCAACTTACGCGGGTCGATGGCGGGAAAAGAACTGAGGTGGTGCTGGGGGACCGTCCCTTTTATACCACAAGGGATGTCAGGGGTGACCCAACATCAGGGGGTGGTTTCCCACTATAGACTGCTAGCTATAAGCTTTCCATGGGGCCCAGGCACCTGCCGTCTTCAGTCCTTATGGTATAACCTGCTGCAAGAGCTCCCTCAAAGTGAGACCTCTGAATTTTCTTATTTCACTTACAACACAGTTCAAGTTTGGGTGAACAAACATTAGACTTCATACTTTGACATTCTCTGTGTCGCAAGGATATAGATTGGTTACTTACTAACAACAGTATATCTTCAAAAGAATTTCCTGCATAGAGCCAAACTTCGAACTGCAAGCAGTCAATGTCGGAACCACTCTAAAGTCTGGCCAAGCTGAAGTGACCTACGTCAATGTGTGTTGGTAGCACCTACAGAAAATGGGTAGCCCCACTCCTCCTCAGTTTCCCTGCTGGAGACCAGCTTGGAGTTGTACCATACTGGCAGGAAACAGAAGACCAGAACCCCGTGTAGGCTGACAGGAGAGATGAAGGATTCAGACAGAAAAGCACTCTGGAAGGGAGCAAGAAAAAGTAGACGACCAAGTGTGCAGTTATAGGCACATCTTCCAGAGTACACAACTTGAAAATACAAGGGGCAGGTTGCTCTACAGAAACGGTCTAAAAACATATTGTGTTGCTGGTAATGAACCTATCTTTGAGCACATCTCACTCCACAGAGTCACACCATTGTAACAATTCCAAAACAGTACCAGACTGCAGAATAAGAAGTCCAGACAGGAGGGAGATAAAGTCCAGAAACACAGCAGGCCTTGGGAGAAGCAAGGCCGAAGCCAGCCTGTCTTCTGGACGCCACCTCAGTGTTTAAGGAAAGGATGGATTACAGTCCACATGGTAGTGCAGCATAGATCAGCTGCCAAAATGTAATGACAACAAGTCACAGAAGAGGCCATACCACAGGTGACATACCTCCAGACAGGACCAGGAAGCACCTTCTTTGGCTTCTGTAAACAAAATTAAATGCAAGATGCCAACCATGTTGGAAAGGCAGTACCCAGAAAGACGGACACCCACCATCCTGCTGGTGAATATTATGGAGTGAAAGTAAGCCCTCCAGGATCACAGGACAAAGGACCCATTCAGGAGAGGAACAACATGTTCTTGCACCTAGAAAATACCAGACCAAGGAACCAGCTGTAAAAGGCCTGGATCAGGGTGGATATGGATATGGATGCTGGCCAAAAGTACATGACACAGGAACAAGAACCAGAAAGACCAGCATGGGGAACAGCTTGGCGGGGGTGCACCCTAGCAGCCCAGCATGCAAGACACTTTGGTGACACTCTTCTCAATTTGGCCTGTTTTTATATAATTAAAGTGTTGTTTATTCTCCTTCAGAAGAATTTGACAGTACAAGTACCGCGAAGTGCAAATATCGTGGAAACATACTGGTTTAGGAATGGGAGACCAAGCCAGCCTGGTGGCACTGAGGGTTGAGGCGCTGGACACCACACTTGCACCACACCAGTGACCCAGGTTCGGGAATGGATTCGGGTCATCGGGGTCAGTCAGGAGAGGAGGACTGAGCGCCCCAGGGACTACTCACCCTCCCGGGGAGACAGACAACAAGAATGTGCTGGTTCTCTATGTGTCTAGGGGTTAGCGAGTCGCGGTGCAATAAAGGGGTGACACTGACAGACATGCGGTGCGGAGAAGTGCATACCGTGATGTCATTGGTGTCCTTGCACGCCTGTGCTGAGTGGGACTCCGGGGACGGGGGAAAAAAAAAAAAAAAGAGCTGAATCCTCTGGTGCTTTTGAAGGTCTGGCCACAGCGCTGCACTGGTCACTCCCAGGAGCTCCCTCTGGACCCGACCCCTTGATCTTCCGTGATGGGGTCCGCGACATGGCCTAAAGAGAGGGTGAAGGCAAGGAGGTGGTAGCTCGGGCATGGTGCCCAATGCAGGAGCCGCCAGCATAGACCTGAATGGGGAACCATAGGACCACCCCAGGGGAGGGGCCAAGGCACCCAGAAGAAATAATTAAAAAAAAAAAAAAAAAAAGGAATGGGAGACCAAACAGATCAGCTAAATCTGATCCAATGGCACAATGGACCTCCAAGAGTGCAGCATCTCAAGCACAAGAACTCCCTGCTGGCAGAGAGGCACAGACTACACTTGACAGTTTGCACTGGGCCCAACCAAAGAACACATAAAAGCTGGATATTTACATGGAAAGGTTGATGGCTATGGAAAACAAAATGGATTATTTGGCAAGCTCAGCAGCTGACTCTGCTTCAGTGGCCGGAAAAACATTGGCAGCAGTGGCAACATCAGTACAAGAGCTGGGAATTTCCTGCACTAGGCTGCAACAGTCTCATCAGTCTCACAAGTCAAGTGTGAGACAAACAGGTTACTCACCTGTAACAGTAGTTCTAGGAGTGGTATATGTTGTTCATCCACACTCTTTGGCATGTCTCCTTCCCCTTTAAATCTTGCTGGAAGTCTTCAAGCTGGATCCTCCCACCCACCCACTGGTATATGTCTCGGCTCCACCCCATGACACCAGATCTTAGCCCGCTGGAAGACAGGTGTGCGTCCGCAGTCGGGGAGGTCGGATGGGTCCGTGTGAATGAACAACATACACCACTTCTAGAACTACTGTTACAGGTAAGTAACCTGTTTTTCTAGGATCAGGGATAGACTGTTCATCCACACCTTTGGAAGACTTCTAGCAGTTCTCCGGGAGGAGGAGGAAGTTAAGGCTCACACCCCTACTTAGGGAACAGAGATTGGAGAAGTGAGGCCCCAAAACCAGCATCCTGGTGTGACAAGGTCGATGTGATAATGGGTAATGAAGGTGTTTGCTGACCTCCAGGTAGCAGCCCGGCAGATTTCCTGGATAGGGATGTCCCTGGAAGCAGCCACCGAAGAAGCAGTATGGCAGGTACAATGAGCTCTTATCCCTCTGGGAGGCTCCATGCCCGCCAATTCATAACACAAACTGATGCAAGATGTAATCCACCTTGCAACTGTCCATTTTGCTGCAATTCTGGTAGAAGCGGCTTCAGCGTAGGTGACAAACAGCTGGTGAACCTCTCCCCAAATTTCTGCCGTCCTCTCCTTGCAATAGAAGAGAGCTCATCTCGGGTCCAAAGTATGGTGCCTGTACTCGACTTCCAAGGTGTAATTAGGGTAGTAAACTAGCAGAGTTAACACCTGGTTAAGGTGAAACTCTGACACTACCTTCGGAAGGAATTTCAGGTGGGGACATAGGACAATCTTGTCCCTGTGGAAGACCAGATAAGGGGGAGTCCGCCAAAAGGGCCTGGAGCTCCTCTGTCCTTCTGGCAAACGTGATAGCCACCAGGAAGGCCATCTTCCATGACAAGTGTGACAAGGCACACTTGTGCATTGGTTCGAATGGCTTGCCCATGAGCTTTGCCAGTACCAGCGGTAGATCCCACGGAGGTGGAGGTTCACGCACCGGAGGGGATATGTGATCCAGACCTTTGAATAAGCGCCCAACCACTGTCTCCTGCGCATTACCAGGCCATGCCCGGTAAGCAGACATGGCTGCCAGGTGCACCTCAAGGGTTGATGACAGAAAACCCTCTTTGGAGAGAGGCCAAAAGTAGTCGAGAATGGTAGCCACTGGACAGGACAGAGTCCAAGCCCTTACCCTGAAACCAAATGGAAAACCTTTTCCATTTGACGGCATAATATTTCCCAGTTGATTCCTTTCTGGATGCCTCCACCACGGTGAGGACATCCTCAGAAAGACCCAAAGCCTGGAACTCTAGCCGCTCAGGTACCAGGCTGTGAGGTGCAGGGACTGAAGGTCCGGATGGTACACCTTCCCCTGATTGAAAGATATCAGGTCCGGGCATGCTGGGAGCCACTCCGGGGGCCTGCAGCTGAGGCTGAGGAGATCCGGATACCAGAACTGGCGTGGCCAGTCTGGGGCTACCAGAATCACCTTCGCCTTGTCCCTCCTCACCTTGAGGAGCACCTTGTGGATCAAGGGAAATGGAGGGAAGGCATAGAGAAGGCCTGGGGTTCATGGCCTCGAGGAGGCATCCCCCTGCAGTGAGCCCTGCTGAGGGGGGTTGACATGAAACAGCCTCAGCTTGGTGTTTTCCCTGGAGGCAAACAGGTCCACCATCGGTCTGCCCCAGTGGGAGAACAGGCTGTAAGCTACCTCTGGATGAAGAGACCACTCGTGGGATGTTTCGCCTAAGCAGCTGAGGGCCTCCGCCAGATGGTTTGAGGCTCCTGCCACATGGATGGCTAGGAGATCTGCCTCCAAACAGCTCATGAGGGTCCAGAAGCGGAGCACCTCTCTGCAAAGCAGATGGGAGTACGTGCCGCCCTGTTTGTTTAGGTAGTACATGGTCATGGTATTGTCCGTCTGGACTTTAACTACTTGACCCCAGAGCTGAGGAGCGAAAGCTAACAGTGCCAGTCTGACTGCTCTGAGCTCCAACAGGTTGATGTGGTATTGGGACTCCTCAGGGGTCCAGAACCCATGGGCCCTTTTATCCCCCATGTGGGCTCCCCAGCCCATGAGAGAGGCATCGGTCATAAGGACGGCCATCGGCTCGGGGCAGACAAATGGGATCCCTTCCTGCAACCAGTCTGGGGCGGTCCACCATTGGACAGTGTCCCACATCTTCTGAGTTACAGTGATCAGCTGGTCAAAATGACCATGGCGCTGAGTCCATTGGGCGGCCAACTCCCACTGGAGGGAGTGCATGTGCAACCGGACCCAACGGACCACTGAGGTGCACACCGCCATGTAACCCAGAAGGCGCAGAAAGTCCCAGGCAGGGCACAACTGCCCAAACAGAAATGATTGGACGAAGGAGGAGAGCACCTCTGCCCTGTCCACCGGGAGAAGAGTTCTGCCCCGATGAAGCACATCACCTGGGAAGGCACCAGTTCCGACTTGGCCTTGTCGATCAGGAGGCTGAGTTGGGAGCAGATCTGGAGGGCCAGATTCCTGGACCTCTACACCTCCTGTTGGATGGGACCAGCTAAGAGCCAATCGTCAAGGTAGGGATAAATCCTGCCCCCCCAATTCCTGAGATGGGCTGCCACCACTGCAATGCATTTGGTGAAGACCCGTGGGGCTGATGACAGGCTGAACGGCATGGCTCGGAACTCGCATAGGGTCCCTTCAGTTCTGAAGCAGAGGAACTGCCAATGAGACAGATGGATTGGGACATGAAAGAATGCGTCCTGCAGATCCAGTGAACAGAACCATATGTTTCGCTCCAAGGATGGTATGATCTGGGACAGAGTGACCATCCGAAAATTGCGTGACCTGAGAGAGTGACTCAGGTTGTGCAGATCTAGAACGGGGCACTAGCCCCCCCCCCCTCCACTTGGGCAACTGGAAGTACCTGGAGACAAAGCCTGGGTCTGCTGGAGGATCTGCCACTGGAGCTACTACCTCCTTGAGGAGGAGCTGAGCAATGTCGTCTCAGAGAGCCGACTGAGCCTGGACGGATACTCTTTCCTCCTGAGGGGCGCAGGCTCAGCTTGAAGGGTATTGCTCGAATTCCAGAGGCAGTCCCTGGCCAACTGCCTTGAGAACCCACCTGTCCGTAGTAATAGCGGACCAGGCGGAAAGGAAGTGGTGGAGCTGGCCCCCCATGGGAGGACCCAGAGCTGGCGTGACGGGAGAGGGAGAGGCAGCCATTGCCCTGTCACTGAGCAGGTTTGAAGGAGGAGGATCCAGAACCTGAAACTGAACCTCAGCCTCCTTTACGGGCCTGGGAGGGCCCAGGCTTGGGCCGGGGTCGCCAAGCTTGAGCCTGCTGCTGCTGTTGCTGCTGCCCTCCTTGAAAGAAGTGTTGCTGTGCACAGGGGGAAGAGTGCCGAAAAGGCTTCTTCTGCTGTTTCTTGCCCGAAGAACCTTTTGCAGAAGTTGCGTCCAAGGTGGCATTGGACTGCTCAGTGCACTGAAGGTGACCAGCTACACCTGGCCTGAAAAGGTTGGTGCCCAGAAAAGGCACAACAGCTAGTCTGTGCTGCATATCTGCCAGAAAAGTGGAGAGTCTCAGCAAAGCCCTGCGACAAGAGGCAACTGCGGCTGCCACCGAGCAGGCACAAGAATCCCCAATGTCCAGGGCTGTCTGAAGCTGCTGTTTGGCAACAGCCCAGCCCTGATCCCAGACCTGCTTGACCGCGGTCTGCATGTCCGCGGGGAGGTGTGGGAAGACTTCTTCCAAAGACCCCAGAAGGGCATGGGACAAGTGTGCCATGACGACGGCCGAACTTGCCTGATGAAGGCCTACAGATGAGGCCGCATAGAACTTCCGAGACGAATGATCCAAGAGTCTGGAATCTTTTTCAGGAGGACGGTCAGTGTCGGCAGAACTGCCAGTATGCCTGAACACAGAGGCAGTCACCAGGCTCTCAGCTGGAGGGAGCTCTGTTAACCCCGAAAGGGACCCCACGGGCACCACATACTTGCGGGCCAGGCGGGCAGATGGAGCTGGACAGGAGGCAGGGTGCTGCCAAAGTTCTAAGGCCAAGCCATCTAAGGCAGGGCCAACTATGGCCTCGGCCACAGGAAAGGCCTCCATCGGGGTATTCCCCCCTCGAGGATGTCTGTGAGAGGGTACTCTGCCTTTTTCTGGATAGGTTCCAGGGGCATCCCTGTAGACTCAGAGATGAGGCGAAGAATGCCCTGAAAGGACGAAGGACCTTCCTCAGTCTCCAACCTACCGGACGATTCATCATCCCCGGGGTGAGAATGAAGGCCGGTCTCATCCAAATCAGAGGAATCCGGATACAACGGTCACTTGCCTAGGTCACCTTCGAACTGCCGAGGGCGCTCCAGGTGACAGTGACCGAAAGACACCGGGGGAAGCCCGGTGTCCGGTCTGTCTTCCTTAGAAGAAGCCCCTCCCACAGGCTGCTTGGGCAGTGGTTCCACCACAATCACCGGCCAAACTGGAGGTTTCACTATCTCCGCAGGGGGGTGAACAAACTTAAATCGGATCTGAAGGAGTCGGCTTTGTCCTGGGAGGCGAAAGCCAAGTAATGGCTGGGGTAGGAGCCAGAGTCGGCTTGTGCTGGCCAAAATCAGCTGTTGCCACATGAGGTCCTCATAGTGCCGTAGTTTCCACCGGGGCCTCTCCTCATCTGAGGAAGACGAGGACGACTGATGGCGTCACCTCTTTTTAGAGCTCTTGTGGCTCTTCCTCGGCCTTTTGGTCGAGGGGGTCCTAGACCTCGATCGAGATCGGACAGGCTGACTCTGTCGTTTGGGAGACACTGGCGGGACCAGTGATTTCCCAGGGTCAGGGACCACTTCCTCGATGGGATTCCCAACGGGTTGGGTCTCCTCTTCGGGGAAGGAAAGGACCAGAGTCTGACAGAGAATCATCGACCAGAGTCTGCGATAATGGGTTGATTGGGTGGATGATTATTTCAACCTCGTTGATCCAACACTTCAGTTGACTGGCCAGACGGCAAAGCCAAGAAGCCAGCGCCCGAAGAAGCAATTTCAACCAAAGTCAAGACTGCCAATTCCTGGGACAGAGATGTCTCCCGATACCAAGAGCGTCTCCATCGAGATGATCCCAGGTCCTCTTTCCGCTTACGGGACCGAGAGGAGAGAGTGCTTGCAGGACCCTCCTCCTTAGTCAGCAGAGACTGGCATAACTCTCGGAAAGAACCCGAGAAGGTGAAGCCCAGGTTGAGCAAAACAAAGAAGCTCCGAGAAGAGGATTCCCCGGCGCGAGTCACTTCCTCCTCGAAGGCTTGCATGCGTTCCAATTGCTTGGCGGATCCTACGGCCGTGGAAACCACACACCGAGCCTCCTTAGATTTCACCGGAGAGTTCAGTTTTTCCAGCCTCCCCAACTTCAGGCATGCGAGATGGTCGCTAAGGACGTTAAGGTGAAATGCAAGACAAAAAATCTCACTTTGAGGTGTCATGGTCGACACCCAGGCAGTATATGCACGCAGTGTGGGGACTGGTGCACGACATCTTCTGGCTGCACGAACACCGGCAAAATCCGGGGGAAGACTTGTCTTCCATAAATCGAAGGTGAGCAGTCACGATCACTAATGTGAACCAGACGAAGTTTTGGAATAACCAAAGATTTTGAAGCCAGGGCCTACAAAATGCAGGAGCACGAAGGAGGCAACCTGAATCTTCCAGCGGAAAGGAAGATCTGGCGTCATGGGGCGGAGCGGAGGGTTATACCAGCCGGGTGGGTGGGAGGAGCCAGCTTGAAGACTTCTGGCAAGATTTAAAGGGGAAAGGGACATGCCAAAGAGTGAGGATGAACAACATATCCATGATCCTAGAAAATAGCTTACGCCAAGAAGTCTCATTTGCCGGTATCTTTTTTGATATCCCCAAGCTACAGTGTCAGAGTGACGCCGTAGAATACATCTAACTTATTTTTGAAACTGGTGATTGAGTCACTGTTAACTATACTATGTGGAAGTCTGCTCCAGCATGATACCACTCTCTGGTTAAACCAAGACCCCCTTTTATTCGTCTTGTACAGGTCCCCTTTTAATTGATAATCATGGATCCTCGTAGGTTTAGCAATAATTTTTCTTTCTAATCCAACACATTTCCACAAGTTTAAATTTTGAAAGGCTGTGAGTATACTAAACATAAAT
Source organism: Neoceratodus forsteri (assembly GCA_016271365.2). Lineage (NCBI taxonomy): Eukaryota > Metazoa > Chordata > Ceratodontiformes > Ceratodontidae > Neoceratodus > Neoceratodus forsteri. The sequence continues at coordinate 263,555,213 of CM028132.1, read as the reverse complement.
CTCCCCGTAGCCTACGATATTCTAATGAGTAGAATTCCAGCTCCATCAATCTATCCTCATATGGGAGGGACTGCAGACCATCGATCCTTTTCATTGCTTTACTCTGAACAGCCTCCAGGTTCTTGATATTTGTTGTATGATAAGGGATCCAAAACTGCACACCGTACTCCATTAAAGATCTCACCAGTGCACCATACAATGGCAGTATCACAGTTTTGTCTCTACTTCTGATATTATGTACAATACAGTGTAACGTTCTATTTGCATTGTTAACCACTTTGGTCATTTGTGATCTAAATGTGAGGTCATTTGCAACTAGTACACCAAGATCTTTTTCACACTCCACGCTTTTTAAAGTATATTCACTTAATTTATAGATTGTATGAATATTATTAAAACCTAAGTGCATAACACTACACTTTCCTATATTAGATCTCATTTTATGCGATTCTGCCCACGTAGGTATTGTATCCAAGTCTTTTTGCAAGTTCTGTGCATCTATTACTGTTCTCACAGTTGCCCCCATTTTACTATCGTCTGTGAACTTTGTTATCCATGAATCCTTGGATGTGGTCAAGGAAGAGACACAAATATTAAATACTGGGCCCAACACTGAGCCCTGTGGGACCCCCACTCGTCACCTCACCCCACTCTGATACATACCCTCTAATGTTGACCCTCTGCCTCCTATGGCTGAGCCATAACTCAATCCATGTAATGATTTGTGGTTCAACTCCTAGTTCCTGGAGACTACCAATGAGGTCAGCATGGGGCACTAAATCAAAGTCCTTGGAGAAATCAAGGCATACCACATCCACCGGTAAACCTTTCTCAAAGACCTTGCTCACAGGCTCGAAAAAACACATTAAATTTGTCCAACATGATCTCCCATGTGTAAAACCACGTTGTGTGACGTCCATGAAACCCTCTGTTTGTATATGATGTTATAAGGACTCTAATGAATTCCTCCATAACTTTACACAGGATACATGTCAGGCTGATGGGCCTGTAATTTCCAACTTCTGATTTCACCCCATTTTTATGGATTGGTGTCACACTGGCAGACTGCCAGTCGACCAGGATTACCCATTTTTCAGACACTCACTAAAAAGATACCCTACTGGGCCAGCTAGTTTGTTAGCCAGTTCTATAAGCAAGCAAGGATGCATCCCATCGGGCCCTGGGGATTTACTGGTTTTAACATTAAAGTAGTTTAGTCAGCACTGCAGGAATTTTTAAATTATTACTGTCAGTTTTATTGTGTTGTATACTGGTTTTTATTTCATTATTACAGGTTTTAGTTTGAAACACGCAGAGGAAGTATTTATCAAATGCATCTGCCATTTTCTTTTCTTCAGTGATTTGTTTCTCCTTCTGTGCTTACTGGTCCTATTCTTGTAGCACTTATTCCTTTGATTGTTTATATAACTAAAGAAGGGTTTCTTGTTATCTGCTGTTAAGTTTGCCTCTCTAAGTTCCTCATTTGCTTTTGCAGATTTAATTGCCTTTTTACATTGTTTGGCTTTGTTCTCAAAATTTGTCCATCTACAGGATGAGGGATTTCTTTGATATTTCTGGAAGACTCTTTTCTTTTTATTTATGAGTTTTTTTAAGTGAGGGGTTTAGCCATATTGGTATCTTACCCTGGGAATTATATCAGATTTTCATTGGGGCATAATGTGTAATACAGTGTTCTAAGCTTTATCTTTATATTATCCCAAATTTGTTGGACATTAAATTCTTTACATTCCTCCTCCCATTCCAGTTATTCAGATAGTTTCTCTCCTCTTTGTAATTTGCTTTATTCCAACATTATATTGTAGTTTGCCCCTTATCTATGATCTTATTTCTGATGATTTTAAACTCTACCATATTATGGTCACTCAAGCATAGCGGTTCCCTGACAATACAATCTTTCACATCCTCCCCCATGTTACTCAAAACCAGATTGAGAATATTCAGACTTCTTGTATTTTGCTTTACATATTGCTTTAATTCACTAGTACTCAATACATTAAGGAATTTGTTTCTAAAGTGTTTTTCCCTGTATATGTAATCCAATCAATGTTTGGGAAGTTAAAGCCCCCCAATACCAGTGTTCTTCCATTTAGGTCCATGCTTTTTATGGAGTTCAGGAAACTAGCATCGTTCTCTACACTCAATCCCGGGACTCTTCAACATACCCCTAGGTTGATTTTCCTTTTCCCTGGTTGGATAAACTTAACCCACACTTGCTCCACCTCTATATTTTCTATCGCAGGGCTTGCTTCATATACTTCGTAACTGTCCTTAATATATAGTGCTACACCCCCCCCCTTTATTAGTTCTATCTGTGCAAAATAATTTAAAACCTGGGACACATTTCCCCCACTGTTCTCCGTGCCACCCTGTCTCTGGAATCATAAAGAGTTAGACGTTTTCTTCCCGTAGGAGAAATATTAGCTCATCTATTTTGTTTGCCAACCTCTTGCATTGATTAACAATGCTTTTATTTCATTAGGCTCAGTTTTCTTAGGTTTTCTTTTTAAACTGCTAGATATCCCTGATGCTTCAGATGGGTATTCTACCATGGGGATACGATGCGTTTTACTGTTACTGAGTTTAGGACTGAGCCTCTCCTCTTTCCAGTCAGTTTAAATTAGTTTCCGAGATACCCTAATTTGAGTTTTCCAATGAATCTAGCCCCCCTTGCACTCAGGTGAAAGCCATCATAGGCAAATAATCCATACTGTCCCTCAAATAGTTCCCATGTCTTTATACAGCTGACATTTTCCTGCAGGCACCATCTCCTTAAGTTGTTATTTATATTTCTAAGCTTCCTTGTCCAATTTTGGCCTGCCTTCGGGACAGGTAAGATTTCTGAAATAATTTGGTTCATAAAACAGCTGGAGAATATCATCCGGGCCCCCAGTGTTCACATTTTGGGGGTGCCAGAGGTTGCGGAGGGGAACAATGTCACAGCCTTCCTTAAACCATAGCTTCTGGAGGTGAATGGACTGGGGCACCTTCTACACATTACAAAGGCTTACAGAATAAACTCTAGAAGAGCCTGTGGACAATTAGATGGCCCAAGAATAATTTTAGTGATCACACGTTCTGTAAGGGAAAGAGACACTATCCTTTGGGCCGCCCTGGAACAAGCACCCACCACTGAAAACTCCAAAGTTTTACGGTTTTCCAATTACCCATATGCTACACACAGGTAAGGAGCACTCCAGTACTCGACATTCGGTAATGCATGTTTTAATGCAGCATCAGTGTAGACAATTTGAAGAACTGTTAGCTATCAGAATTACACAAAAATACAGACATATACTGTATACCCAGAAAAAACACCCCATGGATCAGCATCAGGACCAGAGCACAGAATTAGCAACCAACTGTGTGAGTCACAAGGACAGATGAAGTGGCAGAAGCAGATGACAAGCAGGGTAAAGGTAAAAAAGGCAACCGTCTCTGGAGCAATACAGAACAGAGCTGCAGCAGGAACAGTGACAAGGCACAGCCAGGAAACAATCAACCAGCATAGAGCTTCGGGCTAGCATAAGGACCCCAGAACAGAGCTAGAAACCAATTATGACATATAGATAGTATGGGAAGTAAGTGAGACTTAACACATTGAAGTTGTTGATGGCACATAAACCCCGAGGGCGTAAGCCCGAGGGGTTTGTGAGTGCCATCCAACAACGAGGGTGTGTGTTAAATTCGAGTCTGACACACTTCTCCTCATATTTTATTTTATATAATTGAAGGGCCTGCTTTTTAATAAACAGAGGGAGTTTATCCATCTGTTTCGTTAGTAGCCGATTTAGAAAAACACTTACTTCTGCATTACCTCAGTTTACCAGTGAGCCTAGGAAGCACAAGAGTGTGTTTGGGATGGAGGTAATGCAGAGAAGTAAGTGTTTTTCGTCAGTACTGTTTTGGAAACAGGACAGTTCAAACTCCCACTGTGACAAGGACAATTTAACGTTGCGCTATGTTTAGTCTCGAGCGCTTTGTTGTTCAAAGGGAGCGCGTGAATGCCGTAACACCTACTCAGGTGTTACGGCATTTAACACACGGTTTTGGCAATGGGAGAAAACGGAGACCATTAATTATATCAGAATAACAGGTGGAGTTGCTGGAGCAGACAATAACGTTGACAGTAAAGAAGGTAACAGCCTCTGGAAGAGTACAGGGCCAGCAGAAGCATTAACAAGGCAGAGTCAGGCAATGATCAACAAATCAGCAAGCTAGGGGCCAGCATAAGGACCCACACCAAGGGCCAGCCACCTACCGAGGCATCACAAATACAGTTGGAGCAGCAACAGAAGCCAGGACTCAGTCACACCTTGCCCACAAGAGTACAGAACGTATCATCAGAATCTGTAGGGAGAATAGCACCAACAGCAGATAGTCGGTCAGATAACAGCACAGCCTAAGAAGAACGTCACAATCTTGGGGTTGCAGCCCAGTTTCCAAAGAAGAAGACAACGAGGGGAGAAGCTGGATCTGAAAGAGCAGCAAGGGAGCCTGTCACAGAATAGGACCTAGAGGCAGTCCCCACGGTATTTAAAAAAATAAAATAAACTGCAAGCAACAATGACTGCATCCAAAGCAGCAGCTAATGCAAGCAGCACATTAAGATGGAATTTGACCAAGACATTTCTTCAGTCAGACGGGAAGAAAATACTGGTAAAAAATAAACTGAGGAATGTGGCGACACACGTTATATAGGCAGTGCCGTGTATGGCAACCTGGTGCCGCCCGGTAAAAGTTTTCCAGTGGTCCTAACGCCACAGGCTTACAGTCCCAAAGGTGTGAATTTATGGAGGGAGATGTCAAAGAAGATAAATGGAGGATTACACAGGATTATAGAGTGGGTCAAGGGCGGGGATAAAGAGCTCTTCAAGAGGGAGTCATGGGCGGGGAAAAACGGTTCTTTAGATAGCAGGGAAAAAAAGAAAGGGAGAGGACGAATTGGTAACAGAGGGAGGTATGGTAATTAAGGGGGACTGGCAGAAAGAAAAAATTACTCACCTTAGTAATGTTGTTTCCTCTAATGGAGTCTTGCTATATTATGACAATTGCAGTTTGTCCCACCATTAGAACTGCTCCGGAGGTGAAAGATTTAACTTCCATGCCAGGCATGGAACTTAGAGCACGAGCTCAGTTAGAAAAGCTCTGTCTGGAATATTTCAAACTGAAACTGTCAGATCTTTACGAGCAAAACTCACTAAGGTTCTGTGTGGAAGCTGTAACCTACACTAGCCAACTGGCTACTTGAATATTAACACATTTTCCTGGACCCAACACCAAGACTCAAGTCAGGGGACCAGAAAATAAGATAAGATAAGATAAAATAAAACACAACACCCAAACACCCCAAAAAAGAAGGGGTGGAAAACATAAAATGGGCAACAACAAGTGCCAACACTGGACTGCCCACCCCATACCCAAAGTAGAAGTTCTGAGAGGGGCAGGCTGGGGGGGAGGTCATAATATAGCAAGACTCCATTAGAAGAAACAACATTACTAAGGTGAGTAATTTTTTCTTCAAAACAACATGAAGTCTTGCTATATTATGACAATTGCAGACTACACAGCAGTACCTCCATGGAGGAGGGGACAGAACCTACTTAGGGAATAGGCTCTGAAGCATGGCTGTGCCAAACCGAGCATCCCTCCTGGGCTGGATATCCAGGGAGTAATGCTTGGTGAAAGTGTGTACTGTTTTCCAAGTAGCTGCTTGACATATCTCTAAGATAGGGATGTCTCTGGCAGCAGCTAGAGACGCAGCTGTACCTCTGGTAGAGTGAGCCCTCAGGCCTGAAGGGGAAACCTTACCCAGTTTTTGATAGCAAAATTGGATACAAGAGACAATCCACCTGGCAATGGCTCTCTTAGTGGCAGGTTTCCCTTTCCCAACCTCACCATAAGTGAGAAATAGTTGGAGGGAGTCAAACCTGTGACCCTTGGTACGCTCTATGTAGTAACTAAGGGCCCTCTTAACATCTGTTGTGCAACCTCCTCTCACCAGAGGAGGAATGGTCAGTGAAGAACACTGGAAGAGAATAAATTGATTAAGGTGGAAATCTGAAACCACCTTAGGCAAAACTTCATGTTAGTCCTGAGGACTACCTTATCCCCATGAAAGGAAATAAAGTCAGTCTCCACTGACAAAGCTTGTAACTCACTTATGCACCTGGCAGAAGTGATGGCTACTAGAAACACAGTTTTCCAAGTCAAGTACTTAAGCTCTGCCGAAGACAGAGGTTCAAAGGGGGTTGCATCAGCTGAGCAATGCAAACATTAAGATCCCAGGCAGGGGCAGGGTCCCTGAATGGTGGATTAGTATGAAGCCATCCCTTGAAAAACTTGGAAAATACAGGGTGAGCGGAAAGAGAGGAGGGCTTCCCTGCTGAAATAAAAGCAGAGACAGCTGCCAAATGCACTTTCAGGGTAGCTGGTCTCAGTCCCAAAGAATTAAGATGGACCATATGGTCCAGAACAGTGGGCAAATGAGCAGATTCTGGGGAAATTTGCTTCCCAGAACACCATATGGAAAACCTTTTCCATTTAGAGTTATAAGTAGCCCTAGTGGAAGGCTTCCTAGAAGCTTTCAAGATTTCGAGGACACCTTGAGAAAGGTGTAGGTCAGCAAACTCTAACTCCTCAAGAGCCAGGCCTTGAGGTTGAGGGATTTGAGATTCGGATACCAAACTCTCCCCTGGGCACAGGTTAACAGATTGTGGTTCCTGGGGAGACACAGGGGAAAATGGACTGCTAAGGACAGAAGGAGTGGGTACCAGGGCTGCCTGGCCCAGTCTGGAGCAATCAGAATCATCTTGCAGGGCTGAGATCTGATTTTGACTAGCACCTTAAACAGGAGAGGGAAGGGGGGAAAGGCATAGAGAAACTTCCTTTCCACAATCGAGGAGAAAGGCATCCAGGGGGACTGAGCCCAACACTGGGGGTCTGCAACAAAACAGTGGAAGCTGATGATTGTCTGTGCTGCAAAAAGATCTATCTGAGGGGTGCCCCATCTGGCAAAAACTATCCTCAGTACTCTGGGATCCAGTGACCATTCGTGATGGCCCTGGGAAATCCTGCTGAGAGCATCTGCCAGGACATTGTCCTTGCCTGGGAGGTGAACTGCTATGAGGGAAGTGTTCAGGGAATAAGCCAGAGACCACAACTATTGCCTCGGTGCACAAGGTCAAGACCGAGTGCCCCTTGTTTGTTGATGTACCACATTGTAGTGGTGTTGTCTGTTCTGACCTGTACCACTTTGTTCTGAACAGATGCAGAAAAACCTGAAGTGCTAGAAAACAGCTCTGAGTTCCAACAGATTGATGTGGAGCAGAGATTCCTGAGGGGACCACAATCCCTGGGTGGAGAGGTCGCCCATGTGAGCTCCCCATCCCAAAAGGGACGCATCTGTAGTAAGGGTCAAAGAGTGAGATAAAGGGATGAAAGGAACCCCTTGTCTCAGATTGCTCTGATCCTGCCACCACTGAAGGGCCTGGATCAAGGTTCGAGTCACTGGGATCAACTTGGATAGGGGATCTCTTCTTTGAAACCAAAAGGCTCTCAAATGGAACTGAATGTCCCTCATCTGAAATCTTGCTCCTTGCACTACAGCTGTGGAAGCAGCCATGTGTCCTAGGAGCTGTAGGAAATGCTTTGCTGGTCGAGAGACCTGCAGAGTGAAGGAGGAGGCCAGGGCCACCAGGGTCCTTACCCTTTCTAGGGGAAGGAAGGCTCTGGCCTGCTTTGTGTCCAGTTCTGCACCTATAAAGGTAAGTACCTGGACAGGTTCCAGAACTGACTTTGGAAGATTGAGAAGAAAGTCCAGAGAGGTAAGCAGCTGCTGGGTAACTTGCAGGTGTGATTTGACCTAGTCTGGAGACTGACCCACAATGAGCCAGTCGTCTAGGTAGGGAAAGATGACAATCTTTTGCCTTCTTAAATGAGCAACTGCTACTGCCAGGCATTTTGTGAATACCCTTGGGGCAGAGGTAAGGCCGTAGGGCATTGCTCTGAACTGGTAATGGCCTGAGGGCAGTTCGAATCCGAGGTACTTTCGGTGGGAGCTTCTGATAAGAATATGGAAGTAGGCATCCTTGAGGTCCAGGGAAGCTAGCCAGTCCCCTGGCCTTAGGGAGGGTAAAATCATTCCCACAGTCACCATTTTGAATTTTGGTTTTAAAAGGTGCTTGTTCAGATATCTTAGGTCCAGGATGGGCCGCCATTCTCCTGTCTTTTTTGGGGGTAAGGAAGTACCTGGAGTACAGACCCTTGCCCTGGTGTAGGGAGAAACCCTTTCTACAGCTCTGAAAGCCAGGAGGGTTGAGACTTCTGTTTCCAAAGCAAAAGTCTCTAGAGGATTTGCAGGTGGAAAAGATCTGATTCTCATCTTTGGGAAATGTTTTGAAGCTGAGAACCAGACCCTGGCTTACTACTTCCAGGACCCACTTGTCTGATGTTAAAGACTCCCAGTCCTGGACGAAGTAAGCCAGCCTGCCCCCTACAGGTAATGGAGAACCGGCCCTGGGCATCCCATCAGGGTGCCTGTTTGGCAGGGGCTTTAGGCTGAGGGGTTGGAGCAGGCGTGTGTACCCGCCTGCCTCTCCTCTGAAGAACCCCTCTGAGCATAAGCCAAGAGGAGGCCTGGTTTGGTAAAAGGCCTGTGAAAAGGCCTGCCTCTACCCCTGGGGACTGCCTCTGAGGAGTGGCTTGCCGCTCCTTGGCTTGTGCACTCCTATAAGTGGTTCTATATTCATCCATTTTCTTCATATAATTCTCTGTCTGCTCCCCAAACAGAGAATTTCCCACCACAGGAAAATCCATAGCCTTAGCCTGGGTATCCTGTGACAAACTAGTACACCTGAGCCAAGCCAGTCTACGAAATGCCACAGATGTAGCCATGACTCTAGAGGATACATCATTAGAATCCACTGCAGCATGGAATTGCACCTTAGATGCCTCAATACCATCAGCAGCCACCTGCTCCAGCTCCTTGGCAAGCTGACCAGGGGCCTGTTTGGCTAAAGCCATGACAGTATCCCATCTAGATTTCTGGTATCTTGCCACATAAGCCATATAATTTGCTTGTCTGAGTCCCAAGGACGCTGCCATGTATTGTTTTTTAGCCATGGCATCAATCTTCCTGGAGTCCTTGTCAGGAGGATGTGAAGCCAGGGGAATATTAGCCTTATCACAGGCTACAGCCTGAACTACCCGAACATGGCTGCATTGCTGTGAAAGAAATTCTGTATCAGGACCTGACAAAGTGTACCTCCTGTCCATCTTTTTGTCCTCAGGAGGCACAGAATTAGGAGCTTTTAAAATTTTTATTGTTTCTTTCCTAAATGATTTATGTAAAGGAATAGACAATCTCCTGGACTCTGGGATATCCATCATCTCTACAAAGTCAGGCTCCTCTTGCTCATCCACAGCTTCCTCCAATGGAAGCTGGAGGGTTTCAGCAACTTTTTTATAAAACAGAAAATGAGAAGGGGACTCAGAAAGCCTAGGGGGAGATTCTCCTAAAGGTCTGTCTGGGGAGATGTCCGGTTCAGTGGGCACATCCAGACTTTCAAAGTCACATTCACACTGTTCATAATCATCCTCCCCCTCCTCTGGTTCATAAAACTCCTCTATATCATATTCTTGAACCGGTGGAACCGGCCGAACCGACCTTTTGCCAGATAGTGGCGGTTCGGACGGAACCGGAGAAAGTGACTGGACAATTTGGATTGCTTTGGCTACCTCTGCAGCAGTTGGAGAAGGAATTTTTGACTCCACACCTGCTGATTTTCTAGTTCTCTTTGCTGGAACTGGCTCCTCTGAGTCAGCTTTACGTTTGCCCGAGGAAGTCTCGCCACGGTCAGAGGGCACTCCCTCCGGTTCGGCTGGCACCGAACCGGGCTGGCCATCCAGGTCAGCGGACTTTTTGGCCTCTCTTTCCCTGAGCCTACCAACTCTCTTATCTAGGGTAGCTGCAGGGAAATTCTTGCAAATCTGGCAGTCTGCATTGAGGCGGTCAAACCCCAGACAATAAACACATGTGGTGTGTGGGTCAGCCTTGGCAAAGGCTTCCCCACAGACACTACAGTGCTGAAACCCAGTGGGCCCGGTTTTCTTTGGGTTTCTCAGACATCATGCCAGCCTAACCAAAAACTTGCTCTTTTTCCGGCAGTGCCAGGCAAGACACCCTTATCGGTTCCCAACCGTGTCACGGGTCGTGGAAAAAACCGTAATGAAATTCGTTTTTTTAGAACCGATAAGAACCGGGAACCGCACTCTAAAAAGCTTTTAAATGCTTCAGAATAAAGTTTTAAAACAACCTGATCGGTTCAGACCGAACCGATAAACATTTACAAGTTCCACACAGACAAAAACCTGTCTATTACTTACAATACCACAGACAGAGCTTGAACCAATCAGTTTGCGGTTAAAATAATAATAATCGCAGTTGAATTTAACCGAGAAAAACTCTTTAAACCGAGAAATGAACGAGCAGTAGGAGGAATCTCGGAGCGACTGTTCAGTGAGGCGGAGTAAAGAATCTGACAGTTTCAGTTTGAAATATTCCAGACAGAGCTTTTCTAACCGTCAGTAACCAAGTTCCATGCCTGGCATGGAAGTTAACTCTTTCACCTCCGGAGCAGTTCTAATGGTGGGACAAACTGCAATTGTCATAATATAGCAAGACCTCATGTTGTTTGAAGCAGCCGTTTTTAATGACTACTTTTGCTCTGCATTCCCAAGGGAAGACAGAGGGCCTCTACAAAAGAGTGGCAATAAGATAGCTGTAAAAGGGATCCATAAGATAAGGCAAGTATTTATCAGTGGAAGGGTTTGGAAAGGGCTTGCAGCCCTAAAGATAGAGAAGGACCAGGTGCCAGATGGGATGCATCCAAGGATGCTCAGGGAATTAGCAACAGAACTACCTGAACCACTGGTGAGGCTACTCAAAAGCTCAATTCAGACTGGGTGAAAATGTCGATTTAACAGCTGAGGTAGTTCTGTTAGCCATATACCTAGACCATCTCCCCCCCCCCCATGGACAAAATCATTGCTGCCCATTTTCATACTACAGTACCACCAAAAAAAATCACTTACAAAAACATGGATGACACGAGACATCCCCGCCATTCATGACTGGAAACGAATTATGATATCAATACATCAGTTGGAAGGTCTAACTGCAAAAATGAATAACCAGTCTCCGACCTTTATCAGGCAATACGAACATACGAAGAAGCCAGCAGAAGAAGGCCATTTGGTCTATCAAGTCTGCTCGTATTGCAGGGTCCACAGCTTGAGCTAATGTCCCTGCCCTCCCTCAATGGCAACGATGGACACTACATCAGGCAGCAGCAGATCCTGAGTTTTGTTCATAGTATAACCCGGAAGGAAGGGGGAGGGAGGGAGGGAGGGAGGTAATGAGAGGGGAAAGGGTCTTAGGGAACTCTTTCACTGTTTAGCCCATATATGATGTAGTTTACCCCTGACAGTTTTTCAACTTTACCATTGTATAAATGAATCAAGTAGTAATTTTCTGCCTGGCAACATAAAAAAAGAATTGATACTGAAGTATTTACCAGAATGTCAATTTATCTACCGTCTCTCATTAGTTTAAAAAAAATATCTTAATAAAAATATATAAAAAAAAAAAAGCTAAATTCAGACAGCGGAAGTTCAAAAACTGGAGGGTAGCAGATGTGGTCACGTTCCATTGGGGGAGAGAACAAGGAGCAACCAGATAACTACAGACCTGTCAGCCTTACATGTATTGTGGATAAACTGAGACACTACTCAAAGAGGACCTCGTACACTACCTGGAGAGCAATGAACTTCAAGACAGTAAACGGCACGGGTTTATGGCAGAAGGTCTTGTCAAACCAACCTGATCATGTAACTGCTTTGACTGGGTAACAAGGGTAGTGGATAAGGGCCTTTCTGTGGATTTACTCTACTCTGATTGCAGCAAAGAGTTTGACTCAGTACTTCACAGAAGACTGCTGAAGAAACTAGAGGATCTGGGTACAGCGAAATACGTTGTTAGATGGGTGAAAAACTGGTTGGGAGGGAGAAAACAGAAGGCTGTGGTTAACGAAGTCAAATCATAAGAGAAGGTGGTCACCAGCTGGATGCCACAAGGATCGGTCCTGGGTCCAGTCCTTTTCAATATGCACATTAGCGACATCAGAGAAGGAAACCGGACAAGATGTGTCTCTTTGCAGATGACACTAAGCTCTGTAGCAGGGTAGACAGTGAGGAGGGGGTTACACAGATGCACAGAGACTTGCAAAAGCTAGAGAGGTGGTCAAAGGTTTGGCAGTTGAAATTCAATGCCAAAAAGTGCAAGGTGATGCACAAAGGGAACAAGAACCTGAGGACAAAATACTGGATGGGGGCATAAAGCTGTGCACGACCTCTTAGGACAGAGATCTAGAGGTCATCATCAATGACTCCCTAAAACAATCAAACCAGTGTAACAAGTCCTAACGTAAGACAAACAGGATGCTGGGGTGTATATGAAGGAGTTATCGACAGCAGAAGAAAGGAAAAACAGGTTACTCACCTGTAACAGTAGTTCTAGGAGTGGTATATGATGCTCATCCACACTTCCTGGCAGTGTCCTTTCCCTTTAAGATTAGCCGGAAAGTCTTCAAGCTGGCTCCTCCCACCCAACTGGGTGGTAACTCCCTGGGCTCTGCCCCATGATGCCAGATCTTGCTCGATGGAAGCATGTGTACACCGAAGCTAGGGTGGTCGGGTGGGTCTGTGTGGATGAACATCATATAGCACTCCTAGCCCTACTGTTACAAGTGAGTAACCTGCGTTTCTAGGGACGTGGATATGATGTTCTATCCGCACTTTCTGGCAGACTCCTAGTAGTTCTCCGGGGAGGAGGGAGGCAAGGCGCACACCCCCTACTTAGGGAACAGAAACTGGAGAACTGGGGCCCAAAAAAACAGCATCCTGGCGTGACTCAAGGTCAACGTGGTAATGGGAAATGAAGGTGTATGCCTTATCTCCAGGTCGCAGCCCTGCAGATTTCCTGGATCGGGACGTCCCTGGAAACAGCCACCAATGCAGCGGTATGGCAGGTGGTATGAGCCCTTAGCCATCTGGGAGGCGCCCTACCCGCCAACCTATAGCAGAAATTAATGCAGGATGTAGTCCACCTGCCAATCTTCTGCTTGGCTGCAGGTCTGCCAGGTGCGGCTTCAGAGTAGGTGACAAGCAGCTGGCGAACCTCTCCCCGAACTTCAGCCATGCGCCCTTTGTAATAAGCGAGCGCTTGTCTCAGGTCCAGAGTATGAAACCTATGCTCGGCTTTCAAGATGTGATTCGTGAAGTACACCGGGAGATTAATCACCTGATTAAGGTGAAACTCTGACACAACCTTCGGGAGGAACTTCAGGTTGGGGTGCAGGATAACCTTGTTCCTGAGGAAGACTAGATAAAGAGTCTCCACCGAAAGTGCCTGGAGCTCACTGATCCTTCTGGCTGATGTGACAGCCACCAAGAAGGCGGTCTTCCATGACAGGTGAGAGAGATCACACCTGTGCCATCAGTTTGAATGGCTTGCCCATGAACTTTACGAAAACCAGCAACAAGTCCAATGGTGGTAGTAGTTCATGCACCGGAGGGGAAACATGGTCAAGGCCTTTGAAAAAGCACCCGACCACCTCCTCCTGTGCCACCAACTACCAACCAGCCCATGCCCGGTAAGCAGAGATGGCTGCCAGGTGCACCTTAAGGATCGTTGACCAAAGGCCCGACAGAGAGGGACTAAAGGTAATCAAGGATGCTAGCCACTGGACGGGACAAAGTGTCCAATCCCTTACCCTGACACCACATGAAGAATCTCTTCCATTTGAAGGCATAGCACTTCCTGGTCAACTCCTTCCAAGATGCCTGCACAACAGTGATGACATCTTTGGAGAGACTCAAGGCCTGGAACTCTAGCCACTCAGAAACCAGGCCGTCAGGTGCAGGGACTGAAGTTCCGGGTGGAATACCTTCCCCTGACCGACGGAAAGCAGATCCGGGCATAGGGGAAGACGCCTCAGGAGCCTGCTGCGGAGGCTGAGGAGATTGGGGTACCAGAACTGGCATGGCCAGTCCGGAGCCACCAGGATCACCTGTGCCTTGTCCCTCCTGGCCTTGAGAAACACCTTGTGGATTGAGAGAAGGCATAAAAGAGGCCTGGGGTCCAGGGCCTTGAGAAGGCATCCCATTGCAGCATTCCCTGCTGAGGGGGGTGAGCACAAAAACAGCCACAGCTTTGTGTTCTCCCTGGAGGCGAATAGGTCCATCTGAGGAGTGCCCCACTGGGAGAACAGACTGCAAACTACCTCTGGATGGAGAGACCACTCGATGGACATCCTCAGCCAGGTGGGCAAGGTGTCTGCCAGCTGTTTGGAGGCTCCTGCCAGATGGATGACCAGGAGATCGGCCTTCAGGCTGCACCCAAGGGTCCAGACACAGAGCTTCCTTGCACAAAAGCAGGGAGTGCGTCCCACCCTGTTTGTTGAGGTAGTACATGGTTGTGGTACTGTCCATCTGAACTTGGACCACTTGACCCCAAATGCGTGGAGCGAACGCAGTCAACCCAGCCAAACTGCTCAGAACGCCAGCAGGTTGATGCGGCATCAGGACTTCCCAGGGGTCCAGAGCCAGTGGACTCTGTTCCCCCAGATGGACACCACAGCCCATGAGAGAGAGTCATTGGTTGTTACGATGACCGTCGACTCTGCGCTGACAAAAGGGATCCCTTCCTGCAGATGTGCTAGGACCAGCCACCACTGGAGGGCATCTCCCATCTGCTGGGTCACCATGACCGGTTGGTTGAAGTGCCCCTTGCACTGAGACTACTGGCTGACCAGCTCCCACTGCAGGGAGTGCACTCTTCAGCGGGCCCAACGGACCACGCTGGTACAGACCACCATGTAGCCCAGAAGGCACAGGCTGTTGCAGGCAGGGCGCAATTGCCCAACCCAAAATGATCGGGCACAGGAGAAGAGAGATTCCGCCCTGTCCGCTGGGAGCCGGGCTCTGGCTCTGCAAGAGTCGAGCTCCGCCCCAATGAAACTGATCACCTGCAAGGGCACAAGTTCCAACTTGTCCTGGTTGGCCAGGAGGCCAAGTCTGATGCAAGTCTGGAGGGCCATGTCCCTGGACCACTCCACCTCCTGCCTGGAGGGACCCGCTCTCAGCCAGTCATCCAGGTAGGTGTAAACCTGGACCCCTTGGCGCCTCAGGTAAGCTGCCACCACAGCGATGCACTTGGTGAAGACCCTGGGGGCAGAGGAGAGGCCAAAGGGCATGTCCTGGAACTCGTAGAGGGCTCCCTCAGCTCAGGAGCAGAGGAATCTTCAGTGTGACAGACAGATCGGGACGTAAAACAATGCACCCTGAAGATTCAGGGAGCAAAACCACATGTTTTGCTCTAAAGATGGTATGATCTGAGATGGAGTTACCATCCTGAAGGTGTGTGACCTGAGGAACTTGTAATCCTCTTTAAATATTTAGACGCCTCAATCAAATCCTCCCTTTTTTTTTTATTATTATTATTATTAATACTTTTTCTCCCCTGAAGTCCTAAGCCAATGCCATCTGATGTCCCCCTTCCGCGCCAACCTTGGGTATGAGACCTCCTCCCCCTTCAGCCTCCATGACGTACCGCTTGTGGCAGAGGGTGGGGAGACCCTCAATCCACCAGACCTGATCCAGGACCAGGGAGGCGTCTTCCCGCCTTCCTGCGCGTTGCATCGGAGGGGGACAATCATCATCCTGCAGCCGAGGACTCCTATTTTTACGTTTTCAGCCTTCGGGGATTGTTGCATGCAATGATGCCAATGGAGAGAGTGTACGCGCTCCTCCTGGCGTCTGCTACATCCATCACCCACCACTTCAGCGTCGGCGATCTGCCTCCCAGCCTCTGCTAGGGGGAAAACACACACCGACTGCTGGAAACCCCCCTCCCCGGAGAAGTAGAGCAGTCCTTGGGATGCTTGATCCTTATCCGCCCCTGCCGACCCCCAGTAGCCCATGCCCGTTCCCAAACATGTGTCGTTGGCATGGCACAAGTTGTGGTGCCCAGCGCCTCAACCCTCAGCACCATCGGGCCAGCCAAATCCTCCCTTCTCCTGTCCTCCAGGGAGTACAGGCTTAATTTCTCAAGCCTCTCCTTGTAGGACATCCCCTGCAGACCCTGTATCATTCTGGTAGCTCTCATCTACACAACCTCCAATCTGTCTTTGTCCCTGTGGAGACAGGGTCTCCATAACCACACACAGTATTCGGGGTGCGGTCGTACCAGTGATAAATACAGGGGAAGAAGCACTTCCCTCCTCCTGCTGGTCATCCTCCTTCCTATGCATCTGAGCATTTGGTTAGCCTTTCCCACACTGTTTTGGCCCCATTAAGGTCACTGGTAATAATTACTTCTAGGTCTCTCTCCTACCTAGTGACCAGCAGCCCCCCCCCCCGCCAAGTGTGTATTCCACCCCTGGGTTCCTGTGCCCCAAGTGCATAAGTTTGCATTTCTTAGCATTGAACTCCAGTTGCCAACTTCTGGATCACTCCTCCAACTTACCAAAGTAGGAGGCAGTATAGCGCAGTGGTTTAAGGCTCTGCGCTGCAAATCTGGAGACCTGGGTTTGAATCCCACAACCCCACTTGCATACTGTGTGACCCAGAGCAAGTCACTTAACTTCCTTGTGCTCCCAGGTCGCACCTGTAAACAAGCTTTCAGCTTAGTGCATCTCCCTTGGTTATAAAAGTCTGCTCTCATCCTATCCCCCCCCAATGTCCACCCTGTTACAGAGTTTTGCATTATCTGCAAACTGGCATACTCTCCCTCCCACACCTTCTGTTATATCACTGACAGACATTAACAAGCACCGGCCTCAACACAGATCCCTGTGGAACCCCACTGGTCACCCTCCCCTCCTCCGAGAATACCCCGTTCACAACCACCCTTTGGCTCCTATCTGTAAGCCAGTTTCCAGCCCATTTCTCTATCTTTTTCCCCACCCTCTAAAAAAAAGTCCCAACCAGGGACTTCTGATGCTCTGCTGGACAGGCAGACTGTGGAAGGTTAGCAGCCAACCACCCAGGAGGAGTATGCGTTCCACAAGACCAATCCACCAGAGTCCGATGCCTCAGTGCAGTGAGGTTGATGAGAACTCCGTACTTCCATGAAACCAGAGTTCTCAGGAAGAGGTCCAGGAGAAAGGCCTAGAAATCTTACCTTGAAGGCACACTTGTGACACCTGCCTTTGAAGGTGGGAATCGGACAACCCCACTTCAATGTGCAGTTTTCCTGGGTATAGGGGTCCATGGAGAAGCACACGTCGCAAGCATCCATGTGGTGCTGAGGTACAAGGCAGGTGGTGCAGGTTTAATGCTGTCTGAACCAGCTATTTTATTCCCAGTGGTGCAATGACACACAATGGATAGCATCTGACTTTCTTTTTCTTTGGCATAACCCCATTAGACTCAGCTTGTGGCATCATGCAGAAAGAACAAAGAACTTACTGTAAACAAGAGAAAACCACAGTGATGCAGCAGAAAAAAAGGCCACAACATGGTAAACTAAGGAGCGCTCCCATGGTGTGCTCTCTACAGCGGGAAGAACAGAACCGAGGTTGGTGAAAGCAACAGTTATTGACCAACACATGAAACCACAGGGGAATACACAGGCACAGTGCCCATTTGTCACTGCCAGCTCCCTGACCAAAGCTTTGATCCAACAGAGTCCTAGTGCCTCTGGCCCAGACCTGTAAGTGTGAATCAATGGTGAAGGTAGAGTCTTGGAAGATTTGCATTTATAATGTACAAAACATGCATCTCCTATGCTGGCCCTTATAAATGCTGGTGACAAGAAAAGCATCAGGACCCAGGAATTATATTGTGCGCTATCATTTAAAATCCTTAATTGCTGCAGTGCCATTAGCAGCACACCTTTTAGCAGCACAACATCCATCAATCAGCCTTAACTAAAGGCAAAAAATAGGAAAAGAACCTCTTTACCTGCCAGCCATTGCAGATTTTCTGGTTAAAAATCCCAAACTGGTAACGGATTCCATAACCATAAGCAGCCAATCCAAGGGTTGCCATGGAGTCCAGAAAGCAGGCTGCAAAACAAAACAAGCGTTTGTCAATGCCAAATGTTTGCTTGCTTGTACCTACTGTGCATCTGTTGGGCATATACAGTGCACAGGCTAAAATTAGCAAATTATTTGGAACACAACACACTACATGCTAGGCCAACGGCAGCCCTGTACACAGCATTTCTTTAAAACTCATTTCTTTTTTACTTTTTAAATATCACATTTTCAGCATACTCTTTTCAACATGATAGGTGTCATTTCTAAAAAACTGGCTGAAACGTTATTCCGTGCAAAAACACGTTTAAGGCAGGAATTAAAAAAAAAAAACACCTGCGACATTCAAGAGGTGGAGTGAAAAATGGCTAAGACAAACATTTGGGGTCAGAATACTGAAAATTATCAATGTTGCGAGTAAACACTGAAAACTTTCAATGTACCTTCATAACTTCGTCGTTTAAGATTTTGACCCCTGACCTCACTTCATGAACTTGCATGTAAAATTTTTCAAATCCAGGCTGAAAGGTAATTTTGACGAGCAACTGCAAAATCACTTCAAAGGATGGATTTGAAAAATTTCACCTATCTTCTTCATGAGGTGGGGTCCAAAAATAAGAAAAAAAAGTTCATGTTGAAAATTTGGTGGGGGGGAAAAAAAACATCGAAAAATGACAAGGCTATGAGTAAAAGTTCAAAATGCACTGAAAATACATTGACTGAACATACCTGGTTTCTTCAGTTCCCAGCCAGAGCTGGAGGAAAAGGAAGTGTTTTGTAGCAGAGTAGCAGTGGACTATTTCAAGGTGAGTGTTGGGGGTCTGTGCAGTGGTGACTGCTGAGAGTGTGTGTGTGTCTGTGTGTGTGCTATCAAAAGACATCCATGACTGGGTTTCTGCTTTTCAAGGTAAAATTTAAAAACAACCAAAAACAAAAAAATTTGTCCGGACTTTTTTTCCCCCTCTTACAACAAGGGTGACACTGGGGGCTGGGTACCCCAGTGTCAGAGATGTTTGGCTGCACCAGGGGTGGGCACCCCAGTTTCAGCACATTTTATGTGGCTGGGGTGGACTACATTGGTGGAGGGGGGGGGTTACATGCAAGATGTTGTTCATGGCTGGTCTCAGTGCAGGGGAGTAACTGATAAACGTGTTCAGAGCCAGTGGCACCGGGGTGGGCACAACACATTTTAAGAGGATAGGGAGTGCACTACATTGGGGCAGGGATTAGTACGTGAAAAGACTCTGTGGGAAATGCGCTAGGAGAAATCCAACAGGCTGATAATGACACGTCTTAGCTGGCTGCTGGATGGCATCTT
Source organism: Neoceratodus forsteri (assembly GCA_016271365.2). NCBI lineage: Eukaryota > Metazoa > Chordata > Ceratodontiformes > Ceratodontidae > Neoceratodus > Neoceratodus forsteri. The sequence goes on along the minus strand of CM028132.1, from coordinate 263,535,779 downwards.
GTAGATGAAAGGATGCAGCTGCTTCCTTTCAACCACACAAAAGCTTCTGCCCATCAACCAGCAGAACAACATCATGATCATTGGCCAGTCACTGTACAGCCTCCTGTAGCCTGAGCTGGATTGGATGCGACACAGACATGCCTCTGAAGCCTGCTACTCACAGTATGTTTGCTCTGGGCAGACATACGCAAGCAGATATAAAAAAAAAAAAAAGAGAGAGAAACACAACACATCAGACGTTTGGGCTTCCACACAACTTATAGTCTCAGCCACACCACTCTGTGGTACTTGCGCAGCCAACACACTCAGTCTCGAATTTGAAGTGGTTGATTCGTAGTGGATTATTATACTGGCCTCCCCAAAGAAGAATGGAGGTAGCCAGTCGATCTGTAAAGAGCTAGGGCTACCACTTGCAACGCCAGCAACAAGCCTGGCATTTCGGGGGTGAAGCAGCAGGTTCCACTGCAATTCTGCTACCTAGGTGACCAAAGGTCGCTGTAGAGTAAGAGCAGCTTATGACTAAAAGTACTGCAATTTAAACTTTGCCAGTAATTTGATGAAGAAGGGTCAGACTTCGTATTACATATAGGGAGTGCAAAGTTGGCACTTTGGCAGCAATTGGCTAAGCAAGGTACCACTTGAGAAAAAAAAAAAATTAAAAAGCCCCCTACACAGACCCTCTGTAGCACCCAAAAACTCACCCTCCTTCCACCACCCAGACACAGTCACCATCAAAAAGCAAGTACCCTCCACCCACTTGCAACTTCCCCTTTCAACCACACTAAGATTATGTAACAATTAAACTAACAACGAGACCTACCTTGTCGCCCCTGCAGAGCCACCCACTTCACACATGTCCACCCACACACCCCCTGGCCCAGCAAAAAAAGTCAACACCCCATACACATACACACACTCTGCACCCTTTATCCCCCATGCCACAATGGTGCAGAGTCAGACTCCTTCCTGGACGCTTACCCAACTCGAGTCACACAGCCAAACTCAGAGAAAGGACAGGAAGGCAGTAGAGAGTGCAGCAAGCAGCACAGCCCCTCCTCTCATTACCTCATCCAGTCACAGTCTGAATGAACAACAGCGGGCACTACTAGTAAACTCAGAGGTGAGGAGAGGAGGGTCTGTGCTCGTTATCGTCCCCCTCTGACTTCATATCCTTTGTGTGTGTAACTGGGTCAGGTGACCACGTTGGGACAAGGCGGGTTGGGGGATTTGTTTCTGAGTGGGTAGACTGGGGAGGAAGGTCAGTCAGGAGGAGTCTTGTTGTTACTTCACTTGTTACCTGATCTTTGCTGGGGGCATGGAAAGAGGGGTAAATGTTGGTGTTGCAGTGGTTGGGGGGGCAGGGAGTGCGCAGGCATCATACCCAGTAGCCGCAGCTGTCCCCCTGGCAAAAGCCTTACTCCAAGGATCCTATCGCCTCCTGTCCAGACCCATAAGTTGGAATCAATGGTAAAGATAGATTCTTGTAAGATCATTGTTTTGGTTTTTTTTGTTCTCCTCTAAATGAACCCTCATTGTCAGACTCCATGAAAAGCTACTAAGAGAGTGAAGTGGGACAGCACAATATAGCAGCACTTTGCATAGCACTACAAGCAGTGAATTTTAACCACTTCCCCTACTTGCAAGGATGCCTGCTGACACCATGAACAGCCATGCAATGGGGCACACATGCATACATGGTGCCCACGTCAAAAGGTATGGATTGAAATGTGGACTGAAACAAGCCAGACCAAGCAGTACGAGTCTACTGCCCTTCAGGCACCACCACAAGCTACTGGCCAGTCCTCATTCCACACACCAGATGGACAGCAGAGGAGACCACTGTCACTCTTCAGATGGAATCCACCAAAACAGCATACTGTGTGAGGATGTATACCATGGAGATGGGTTAGGTTAGGAAAGGGTGTAGGAATTGGTGAGCAGAAGGGGGCAGCACGGGAAACGGAGGAAAACAACAACAAAAAAAAAACACACACAAAAGTGGGAATGGTGCCACGTAACTTGATTATGTCTCTTCCCCACAAACTATTTTTCCAGAATATAGAGAAAATAATCAAATTCTGAACACACAAGCACACTGGAGGCTATTCAGTATGCCACAGCCTGTGATGTTCATCCAGATTTAACCATAGACTAAAAACATGCAACATGACAGGCTTAAAAAAGGAAAAGAAACAATACTGAATCCACAGTCTAGACCCTGTAACTTCAGCTGCAGTAGCAGCGGCTTAAACAAGAAACCTATGCCAAAAAAAAAGGGAACTGAAGAATAAAAGCTATGGGGACAAACATGCAGCCAAGATTATTAGAATTAAAAAAAAAAATATTAATAATCAGCTTGCCTACTGTTACCTGGACACAGGTTGTATTTTCAAAGGTTAAATTACCGTGCTTTAGCCGGTGTACCGCCTGTGAGCCTCCAATTAAGTGTACCCTTTCTGACCTGCCCCAACTGGTAGAAGTTCGACCAGGGTCACCTGGTCTGGGGGAATTGAGAAAGTGGGAAGATCACAACTGTTCCTGGCAGGGGTGTAGCCAGATATTACACATATGTACACCAGGTCCATGTTTGCTGCCCCATTTGTCACAATAAATACAACTTTTGTACCCCATGACACTAGTTGTTGCCTCACCCCCATGCATGGTTAAATACAGATGTCATACATTGCTCCCTCAGACACCAACATACCGCCCCAGAGTCTATAAAGCTGTATAGTGTTTGGGACACAAAGACACTGTTGGGGACCAATCCAGCCAATCCTTCTAGTTTTGACTCCCATGAATAAAATTACAGAAAGGTTTAGCTGGTTCTATGTCATGTTTTCATGGACAAAAAAAAAAAAAAAACAGTTCAAAGCCTGTTTGCTGCCCCCTTAAATAAAACCATACACCATGGAATACATGGAGTATGCCTGGCTACACCCACGGTTCCTGGTCCCATGAGTGACAATGGCAGCACTTCTTGTGCTTCTGCCCACAGGTCTGGAGGGCCAGGTACATCTCATGTGAATGGCCCTCTGCGGTAGCCCCAGCCAAAACCACTGGCACCTCTTCCTCCATGGCTGCAAGCTGGTCTGCTGACCCATCAGCTGCAGAGAGTGGTTTGTGGGCCTAAGTCCTACTGAGGAAGAAATGTACCTTCTATTCTTCAATCAAGATAAGATGCAAGGCCTCACATGAAGGACACTGCTTCAGATCATGATGTTTCCTGAAGTAACAGAGGCATGTGTCATGCAGGTCTGTGGCGACCATATTCTTGTTGCAACGCACACAGCATTAAGAAACAGGATTCTTAGGGCCGGCCCAACGGTAGAGCTACCGCTCGCAATGCCGACTACCTGGGTTCAGGAGTAAGCTCAGGGTGAAAGAGGGCCGACCGGGGGGCCGGGGATTAAGCATCCTAAGGACTGCTCTCCTCCTTGGGGGGGAGGGGAGGGGAGGTTGTGACAGCGGCCAGTACTCGACTGGCCCCTGTTGGCAGCCGGAGGTCCGACAGCCAGTGCCCGCAAGGTAAAGGAGGCAGGGCAGATGACATGCATGCCACAATGTCACTGCATGTCATGCCGCTCAGAGATGCTCAGGGAAAAATTATGCCCAATCGCTGCAGGAGGATGCCTGCCCCGCATCGCATGCCCCAAACCATGGACCATGATGCTCACTCCACCATACCTATCTCTGTCAGGGGGGAGGGGAGACCACAGTGGCCCCGTCCTGGGGGGGCAAACCAGGGTGCTACAGAGCCGAGGTAAGTCCCAGAGAAGTTGAGTGATGGGGCTGGGTGCTGGGGTTCAGACCGATGGGGGTCAGTCAGGTATGGGTGCAAAAAGTGAACTAAATTCCATTCAGTAAGTCTTCAGAGAGTACACTGTAAGACTAGATACACTTATGAAGTCAAAAGACTGAAACATTTGAAGTTTATCAAATAATAAAGTGCTTAAAACTTTACAATCTTCTCACACATGCAGAGCTGCAAAGGAGGAGACCTGCCCCTTCCAGCAGAGAAGATCTCACTTTGAGCGGACAGAGCTAGCAGATGGACATTATGAGTGGTGGAAGAACCTTAGCTTGGAGACGCTTGGTGACTCAGCTGTATCCAGCAGAACTGCCAGATGGTGAATATTAGAAATTAGATTTTGAGACGTGCCCCCATCAGAGTGATAAAGACTGTAAAAGCCTTTAATACTGAAAAGTGTTATATAAAGAATAAAGGATGGGGAAGTGTGTGATATGAGAATGTAATGCACACCCTCGGTGTGGGATGCTTCGATAAACCCCTCGGGCTTCGGGCACTGTCCCATCTTTTATTTTATAGAGTTGCTGGTCAGCAATTTTTCTCCTGCCTGACTTCTGTGACCATGTGTCACAGACACAGACACACAGTCTCCCTCTCCCTTTGCAGAATTTACATTTTATTTTTTATTTCTTTTAGTTGTTTCTGTTTATTTATTTTACTTTCAGTTTGAGTTGAGATCACGCTTAACTAGCAGCACAGCAGACGAACATCAGGATCAACCAGATATATCCAGATATATGGATTGTATATGTGCAGAAGGTAGCAGATATATGACATCTACAGGTATATGTGTAGAAGGTAGGATCAACCAGATAGATTTTTTTTGGGGGGGAGCCGCATCTCGTGCGGGGGCTCCTCGGTATGCAAGAGACGGAGCTGCCATGTTTACTGGAGTGTTAAGCTTGCCAACATACAGAAAGAGAGCCGGTGAGTGAGTGCTTCCGTTTGAAAGACTGTTAACGTGAATGCCATAATAACCCATGTGTTATTACGGCAGATATCAACTCAGTCAACCCACAGGGAAAAACTGCTGACCAATAATTATAATCCATTACTTGCTACTATAGGTAAGCAAATTCAATTTTTTCCTATTTATACTTCTAATTAATTTTTATTTCTGTTCTTAGAATCCTAACTTGACACTAAACAGGACATACCATATACCATGCTTGCGTAGTAATAAGGTTGAAGGAACACTAGGTTCATCATGTCCATACTACCTGCTTCATAACCCATTTAGTACATAACATACAAAATTCATAGAGATTCCCTATGCATTGTTATACACAGGGTACCCACTGAGTCACATGGTAAGCAGAAATCTGTCCACGCTTACTTTAAAGAACCCGACACCATTAGAAAAACTTGGAAAAAATATGAGATTTAGACAGTTCAGTTTATATTTCATGTATTTTCTATAATTATTTACTTTTTTTTTGTTTATTACTAAGGACAGCTGTATGAAAGAGGCTTACTGTCCCTTAGACTTTATCTGCTCTTTCTGCTGTCCTACCTATGACATCGTAATCCAGGTTGCACCTGGAAACAAGCTTCTGGTCATGGTGCTTTTCCCAGTTACCAACTTTTAAATAAATAATTAAATAAAATAAATAATCCCCCGTTTAAGGCATTGTAGTTATCCCCACAGCAACAGACTGATGTCATAAACAGAATTGTGATGTCATATGTAGGGAAGCAGCCAGAACAGATAGGGCAGTGATCCTGTTTACATGCAAACGTCCTTAGTAATAAAGATGAATGAGAAATACAGAAACAATATTAAAATATGAGTTCACTTGTGCTAAACATTATATTTTCCTCAAAGTTGTCACAGCGGTGTCAGGGGCTCTTTAAAGGCCTGCACTGTCTTCACAATTGTGTTTTCTGTATCGCTCCACGTTGTCAGCAGGGAGTTAAAATATATATGGGTAGTGAACACCCCCACTGGTGTTTTGGTGCAGCCCAAAGCTGTTAATCTACACAGAGCCTTTGTCAGATGAAGAATTCTGAGACCACCAATTACTCAGTCTTTGCTGTACCATTAGAGGGGTAGGCAGCATAGGTGCAGCTCTCAAAACAGCGTCTGTTCTACAATTGATTTATTTTTCTAATAAGGACAGTGCAAATGGGAGGCAGATTGGGGCTACCTGGTGACAGGGAGCACCCTCAATTTAGAAGTCGTGCCTGTTAAGCTGCGACTTTCAAACCGACTATTCTGCCATACAATTATTTCAGTGCCTTATGTGCATGAACTGAGGACCACTTGCCATTTTATTGGCACAGAGTGCGTCTCTGAACATCTCAGCCTGGTGCCTCAGGTAGGTGTTTTATTTTACTCATTTTTTCAGAGGGGAGGTAGTTGGCTAGATTGTGGGACTAGCACCAACTTACTAAAATGCCAGCAGAATAGGCCTAGTGGTCTTTCATGTCTGCTCATTTGGTCAGCCCCCACCCTGGGAGCTGACCTTGCTGCCCCCCCATCCTCTTGGGCTTCTCCCTCTCCAGTCCAGGGTATTCCCCTTGCATTGGACTTGGCTTCCACAACCCTTCCCCTGTACCTGTCCCACCCACTCTTGAGCCCCCTCCACAGTCTCTGTCTCCCCCAGCCCCCCCTAGGCAGCGATTCCATGGTTCTACCACCCACTCAGTGAAGTAGCACCTCTCCTTTCTCCAGAGTCCCCCCAGCTTCAACCCATGTCCTCTAGTTGCCGCCTTCCTTTCTTCGAGCACCCTGACTGAGCCCTCTATTTACCCGCTTCATGTACTTGAAGACCTCTATCATGTCCCCCATCCCTTCTCTCTTCCAATGTGTACATATTTAGCTCTTTGAGCCTCTCCCCACAGGTCCTTTCCCTCAAGCCCCAGATTATTTTGGTTGCCCTCCTCTGGACCCTTTCCAGGAGTTCAATGTCCCTTTCTAAGTGCAGCCTCCAGAACTGCATGCAGTACTCGAGGTGTGGCCTAGCCAAGCAGTTGTATAGAGGGAGTATCACTTCCCTCCTTCTGGAGGTGATCCCACTAGCGATGCATCCCAGCATCCTGTTGGCCTTGGCCGCTGCCGTCCTACAAGTCTCAGAGTTGTTCACCTTGACATCCACCATCACCCCCAGGTCCCAGTCAGCCATTGAGATCCATAGGTCACTAATCTTTTCTCTTTTTTTTCCTCTCTCTCCCCCTAGCATGCTACTGGTGACAGACATTTCCCTCCATCTCACCACCTTCAGTCAGAATATGATTTTCAGTCAGTATGAGCAGTTTTTCAGCAGTTAGGAAGGCTGAGTGAATCCCCTAAGGACTGAGCAATGCTTCAGTGTGTTTTTTTTTGTTTTGTTTTTTTAGTATAGATTTTATTAGACAAAGTATAATATACATACATATACAATATTATTTCAAAAGATTGTTAGAGCAGGATGATATTAAAGTAGGAGGACTGCTAAACACATGATAGCGAAGACTCAGACATTCTGTAAATTCAGTTATGCTTCAATGTTTTTGATGCCTTTTGGTAGGGTTGCCTAGCTGGTTGGCTCCAACACTTACTGTGCACTTACCTGGCAATGTATTAGGGTAATCTGGGAGCTAGTGGAGTTCTCTAGCACTCGGGGGCAGAAGCCCTTTCAGCGTGAGATTTTGCATCTTTTTCTCCTGTGCTAGGAGCTCCAAGAACTGGGAGGTTCCTCCACTGGCAGACAAGGCTGTGCATAATTCGGTGAAGCACACAACCGCACCTATCAAAGGTTCAAGGGCACTAACTGACACCAACAGTAAGAGAGTGGACACATTGTGCAGTAGGGAATCTGCCTGGAAAGAACGGGGTAAACCTTTGAACACTGAAAACACCTTTTATTGTGTTCAGAGCACTAAATTCCTGCGTCACTGCTAGGGCAGCTACATCACTCCACAGTCAGAGGTGCAAACGTTCTACAGCTTGTGTCCATGGCTTCTCCACGGCTTCCACTTTCCTCAGAGATGCAGTGGTTTTTACAGATGTCAGCCCATTCCGTTTGTCATACTGTGGCAGCTACATGGGGTGTCTGTCTCAGACACTTGGCTGCGGACCAGGCGTCCCAGTTAAAGCTGTTTAACCTGTCTTTTGCCAGAGGATCATTATTTGGTCCTGATCTGGACATTATTATAAAAAAAAAAAAAAGATGTCCAATATAAGAATGGGCACCTACCAGTGTCCATACACCAAACAGAAAGTAAACCCAACATCAACAAAGGCTAACAGTAACAGAGGATATTTCACCTGCAGACATAATGGAGGTATGGGAAGAAGAGGAGGAGGAGGAGGAGGAGGAGGAGGTACCTCCCAATGAAGGTACACAGGCCCATCTCTACCCCACCCCCCTTGCTGGAACACTGCAGCATTTATACCAGCGATGGGCTCAACTAACGTCAGACATGTGGGTGTTGGAAATTCTGGCTATGGGCTATGCCAAAGAGCTCTTCACAGTACATATGAGAGGTAATTTCCTGCAATCTCTGGTACCTCAGAATCAAGTGAAGAAGGCAGGCAGTGAGAATGATCTTAATTAATTTAATACAGATCGACAGATTAGTTCCAGTCCCCATGAACGAGGAGGGTCTGGGCTTCTACTAAATTTACGTTGTGGTTCCCAAGAAGTCAGGAAGGTTCTGACCAATTCTGGCCCTGAAACATTTAAACCAGGTTTGTCTGCCACACAACCTTCAAGATGGAGTACTTGCAATCCAGCATATCAGCAGTCCAAACAGGGGATTATTTAGTATCCACAGATCTGTCAGATGCCTATCTCCACATCCCCATACGCGAGTCGCATCAGAAGTTCCTGAAATTCACAATTCAGGGATGGCATTTCCAGTACCAAATGCTTCCCTTCAGCCTGGCAAAAGTGCCCAGGTATTTTAAAAAGCTCCTGATCATGCTAGTGGTGCAACTGAGAAAGAAGAGACAGCATGTATATCACTATCTGGACGACTTGTTCATCTGAGCTCTGTGTGGCTGGCAGAGATGTGGGTGTCAAGGCCCTTGGAGGTTCTGGCGACACATGGTTAGGTCGTCAATCAGAAGAATGGTTCCTTGATACAATCTCAGGAAGTTGGAGCACCTGGGGCACTATTCCAGAAAGAAGAGGGGGAAAGTGTTCCTCTCTTCATCCAGGAAGGGGACTCTGAGGCAAGAGATTCAGTGGCTGAGAAGCCAGTCGGGGGCCTCTGTTCAGACTTCTTCAGATTCTAGATCTGATGACTGCAGAAACAGAGCTAGTTGGACTCAGTTGCATATGCGACCTTGCCAAAACAGGATGCTGGAAGCCTGGTCACTGGCTTCGGTGCACTATAAGGCTCTGATCCCGCTATTTTGATCAGTGCTGCAGTCATTGGCATAGTGGGAGAACCTTGAGAACCTCAGCCAGGGGTTCCTCTTTGAAGCCTCAGCAGAACTGATTCTGATGACCAATGACAGCCTGTGGGGCTGGGGAGCGGTCCTAGACCAAGTCCTGGTTCAGGGGGTCTGTAACTCCCAGGAGCAACCGCTTCCGATAAACGTGCTGAAAATGAGGGCAGTGTTCCTTGCTCTCCTCCATCTTCACACTTGGGTGCAATCCACAGCCACAAAGGTAAGGTTAGACAATGCCATTACTGTGGCACACATAAACAAACAATCAAGGAGGCACAAGAAGCCAGGGCATGCTAGCGGAGTCAATCAAGATACTACTGTGGGCAGAGAAGAATCTTCTGTCCCAGTCGGCAATTCATCTAGCTGAATGTGCAGGCCAAATCGCTAAATCGAAACAGTTCATCCACGGCAATGGGCCTTGAACTCTGAGGTGTTTGAGCTTCTGTGCAAAAGGTACGAGTGACCTCAGATCAACAATTTTGCATCCAAGGAAAATGCTCAGTTACCATGTTTCTCCAGCCAAAACCAGTGTCCTTAGTTGGTGGTGGTGGATGCCCTGTCTCAGCAATGGGATTTTCTCAGAGATTACTCTTCCCCTCCACTACTGCTAGTTCCCAAGGCAATTCAAAAGATAAGATGGTCAAGAGGAAACTTCCTTCTGATAGCCCCAGAAAGACCAAGAAGGCCATGGTTCTCAGACCTTGTAGCCCAGCAGACTCCATTTCTACTTCCACTTTGGGGGGTACCTTCTCTCTCAAGGTCCCATTCTGCGTCCAAATCCGGAGACAATCAGCAGCCTGGCTCCTGAGAAGAGGAGTCTATTAAGTATAATTTCAATTCAATTAAGCTTTAAAGTTATTTCATGTACACTCAGAAACTTGATGTCACTTCATAAATAGTTGGACTTTTCTATCTCATACCTGGCACTTTTTAGACATTCAGTGTCGGAATGCTCATTATTGTTTGCGACATCTGTCTTGAAATCTGTTTCCTAATTAGAAAACAAACATTCTTTCAATTTTTGTCCTATGTATCAATTCTGTATTTATGTTAAACAAATTCAATCAACACTTACTCCTTGGACTGAAGCATTTCATTATTAAATGCTACTTTGTTACTCAGTCTCTTATTTGGTTACATCGGGGTTGGTTTCATGGAAACTGTTTCCTTTTTCTAATGTGGATTATTTATTCGGAGTTTTTCCTATGAAAGAAAGTGATTCCTTATGAGGCAATCCTTATTATGTCTTAACATTATGCAGTTTATTTCCTGAACGATTTTTATCAGAGAGATTATCTCATATTTATGTCAGTTTCACGTACTTATTATAAAATGCATCGATTAACTAAAAATATAATGGACATGTGATAAGTTATAAAGCCTTTATTATTGCTAGACTTTTATAAACAATAATGTCTTTTACCTGTTACTGGTATTAGTGTTCCTTTATTTCCGATGTTTTAGTCTCGTTTGTTGCCCTTTTCAATGCTACAACACAGTCATATAGTTTAAATGCGCTTTATATTTAAAGCAAATTGGCTTAATTGAATTGAAATTATACTTAATACTTTAGTCTCTGGAAATGGTGATTGTTTTGTTCTGTTTAACAGGATATAATTGAAATGTAAAACCAAAAAATATAAGGATATTTATTAATTGTTTATGTTTAGAAACAAAAGCACTGTATACAATATTGGCCTGAAGAAGTGGTGTACAACTACGAAACTGTAGCCGGTTGAAACAAGTTCTGGTGCTAAGTTAAAAAAGATGAATAAAAACTGAAGTTTTTATTAGATGTGACTTATGTCTTGTAATTTTTACCATTGTTAATAGTGATTCCACGCAGTAGCCACGAAATCAACTTCCGGGACCGAGAAATGAAATGACAGTGACTGTGTGTTCATGAGGTGGGGTCCCAAGAACCCCATGTTGAAAATCTGGGACCGACACTCTAAAAAATGGCTGAGATATCTACCTAAATTGAAACCCCCCCATTCACTGCCATTATAGGACTTACCGTAATTTCTTCAGTTTGTGGTCGGCTTTTGAATAGTGCAGACGTGTTCCTAGTCCACTGAAGTTCGTTGCTCCCAACCTCCAGAGGCAAGTGTGGGTGAGGGGGGTGCAGGGAAGTGGGGTGCACAGAGGGAGGGTGCAGGTTGGGGGATGGGGGCCGGCGACAACCACGTGGGACTGTTTTTTTCTTTTCAGGTTTAAAAATAATAAAAAGACTGTGTGTCTGTGTTTTTTTTTTTTTTTTTTTTTAAACAGTAAAATGATGGATGTTGGCACTCTGGGGTGGGCTCCCAGTGTGCTAGATCAATGCCGACCCAGGGATTGGGCACCTTGAGGTTGAAGAATATTGGGGGCACACATTCGATACCGGGAGTAGGCATTTCGGTGTCGGAACCATGAGGGACCGTTTTCTTTTTTTTTTTACGGTAAAGCGATGGATGTTGCACACCGGGTGGGCTCCCAGTGTGCCAGATCAATGCTGACCCTGGACTGGGCACCCGAGGTCAGAGAATATGTGTGGTGGGGGGCACATCTGATACCAAGAGTAAGCATCTCGGTGTCTGAACCAGTTCACCAAAAGCCGGGGAACAGGGCACACAGGGATCGAGCACCTGGTGTTGGCAGGTGGAGGGGGGGGGGAAGAGGTTGCCAGGGCGACGGCAGAGAGCAGGACATGGATGAGGTAGGTGAGGAAAGCGCCTCCTCCCAGCCAGCACGATCGATCGCGTTTACAGTAGTGCCTTCGGGCATGCAATACCCCCAGCCACACCAAGTGGGACATCAAGACACAAACAGCTGTTTGCTCTGCGGTGACGTGCAGATGAAAGGAAAAAGCCGGCTCCTGACTGGCGCGGCTTTTTCTTTTCATGTGTAGACCACTGCAGGCAAAACAGCATCAGAACCCGCCTGGCTGAGGACTGGTGTGATACAGTCGAGCACCATGCTGAGGACTCTGCATTGGACAGACAGTGTCACACCCCTCAAAGCCTACTCTCTCAATGAATTCGACACGCATGCGCAAACTCAAAAATACAGGTTACTCACCTGTAACAGGAGTTCTAGGAATGGTATATGTTTGTTCATCCACACTTCTTGGCAGGTACCTTGCCGCTTTAAATCTTGCCGGAAGGTCTTCAAGCTGGCTCCTCCCACCCACCCGGGTGGTAAAACTCTTGGCTCCGCCCCATGACGCCAGATCTAGCCCGCTGGAAGCCAGGTTGTGGGTCAAAGCCGGGGAGGTTGGGTGGGTTGTGTGGATGAACAACATATACCATTCCTAGAAAGTACAGTTATGTAAAAACTTACCGTAACAGTAGATCAGTAGGTTATTACATATAAGACTGATGCTGGCAGGCAACAGGACCCCACGGAAACATTTCTAGCTAGCAGTCTCTGGCAAGGGACCACCCCCACGTCAGGTGACCAGCATCAGGAGATGTCTGTATAAAGGGGTGGTCTCGGACACCCGCCTTCCAGTTCTTTCCTGCCACAGGCCGAAAGAGGCCGGACGCGAGAGGAGCGGATATTTCCCTAAATGGAAAAGAAGCTGAAAAAGCCTAGGGGGATGGAGGGCGGGAAGGTTTTACCTACTGCAAGAGCCTCTCTCGAAGATCTACTGTTACGGTAAGTTTTTATGTAACTGTACTATCTTACTTCGAGAGGGCTCTTGTAGTAGGTAATTACACATAGGACTGAATCCCAAGCAGTCTGGAACAAAGAAAAGGCACTGGGAGGAGGAAAACTACTCTCAGAAATAATTCTAGCCGTGCAAGCCTCAAGAAAGGAGTCCTTGCAAAACAGCTAGCCCGAAGCCTACTCTACGGCAGGAGGCAATATCCAAACTGCAGTGTTTCGTAAAGGTATGGACGGAAGTCCAGGTGGTGGCAGCGCATATGTCTGCCGCAGACACATTCTTGAAACAAGCCGCAGAGGCAGCTACTCCTCTTGTGGAGTGGCCTCTGACTTGACCCGGGAGGGTCTTATGACAATTACCACAACAGAAAGTGATGCAATGAGCCAACCACTTTGACAGGCATTGCTTGGAAACAGCACTGCCTTCCCTTTCGTGAGCAAAAGAGACAAACAACTGATCAGTCTTTCTGAGATCCTTCGTCCTGTTGGTGTAGTATCTCAGAATGCACTGAACATCCATAGTATGGCGTAAATATTCCCCTTGATTAGAGTACTGCGTAAAAAAGGGAGGTAGCTCTATGGACTGATTTAAAGTAGACTCTGCTACTACTTTAGGTAGAAACTTAGGATTCGTGCGAAAAGCAACTTGTTCCTTGTGAAAAATCAAGTAGGGGATTTTACACTTCAAGGCCTGGAGCTCAGAGACTCTTCGAGCTGAAGTAATGGCCACCAAGAAGAGCGTCTTCCACAAAAGAAACTTCAAATCTGCAGAAGCTGCAGGTTCGAAGGGAGGAAGGGTAAGTTTTTCGAGAACAAAATTCAAATCCCAAGGGGGTGCAGGAGTACGGATAGGGGGCCTAAGATGGAGAAACCCTCTGAGAAAGGTCTTGGAGACCTCCAGTTGAGCAAAAGCCTCGTTTGTGAAGGGAACATGATAGGCCGAAATGGCCACCGTGTGTACCTTCAAAGAGGAATGGCTAAGACCCAGGTCGAACAGATGACGTAGATACTCCAGCAGAAACCCCGCTGAACAAGAGAAAGGTTCCACGTTCTTGGAAGTGGCCCAAATAGTGAATCTTTTCTACTTCATGGCATAAATGGATCTGGTGGAGGGTTTTCTGGCCTCCACTAAAATCTCCGCCACTTTGGGAGACACTCCAAAATGGGTTTGGGCTAGGTCTGCAGGAGCCATGCATGCAGTTGAAGGGATTTGAGGCCTGGATGGACCAGGGTCCCCTGATCCTGGGTCAACAAACCTCGAGATAGAGGAAGAGGAAGAGGAGGATCCTCTGAATATTGTTGTAGAAGAGAGAACCAGATTTGCCTGGGCCAGAAAGGAGCGATCAGAATCATTCTCGCTCCTTCTGAAGCTAGTTTCTGCAAGACTCATGGGATAAGAGGAATTGGGGAGAAAGCATAGACGAATCTGTCCTTCCAGTCTAGAGACAGGGCGTCGCTCCAGAAAGCGCTTCGCACTGGAACGAGCGAGCAGAAGGTGGGAAGTTTTGCGTTTAGGGGGGATGCGAACTGGTCAACTTGTGGTGTTCCCCAAAGTTGGAAAGATATTGTCTAGGACCCCTTGATCCAGTTCCCACTCGTGAGTCAGGGCAGAAGAAAAGCGACTTAGCTTGTCTGCCAGGGTGTTGTCGACTCCTGGAACGTGAATCGCCGTCAGGTGAAGGTCGTGTTGCATTGCCCAATCCCAAACCCTTATTGCCTCCCTGCATAGAGGGTAGGAACGAGTCCCTCCCTGCTTGTTGATGTACTACACCACTCACACGTTGTCCATCTGGATGGTAAGGTGTCCAGGAAGGATGTATTGATGAAGGGCTTGGAGTGCGTACAACACTGCCCGAAGCTCGAGCACATTGATGTGGAGAGTCTGTTCTAGCCTGGACCAGGAGCCCTGGGTCCGATGAGGGCCTAGATGGGTTCCCCGACCTTCACCTGAGGCGTCTGTGGTTAGAGTCGGGGGGGGGGGAATGAAAGAAAGGAACCCCCCGAAACAAGTTCTCTCAAACCATCCACCACTGTAAGTCTCGCATCATCGGCGAGGAGATCAGAACTGAGTGATCTAGGTTGTCCACTAACTGATCCCACTGGGAGCATAGATTCCACAGAGATCCTCATGTGGAGTTGAGCGCGAGGGACCGTCCGGATAGCAGCCGCCATGAGCCCGAGAAGGTGAAGGACTGACCTCGCTGAGACCATCCTGCGGTCAGACAACAGACTTATCTGGGTCTGAAGGGAGGCCGCCCTGTCCGGAGGCAGGAAGGCCTTGCCCATGGTCGTATTGAGGATCACCCCTCAAAACTGTAACCTCTGGAATGGGTCCAGATGAGACTTGGAATGGTTGATGGTAATATCCAGGCAGGCAAAGACCTGTTGGGCAAGGGAGAGAAATCACAGGAGTTCCTCCCTGGACGAGGCCGCCAGGAACCAGTTGTCCAGGTAAGGAAAAACTTGTACTCCCTTGGTACGCAGGTGGGCCGCCACCACTGCCAGGCATTTGGTAAATACTCGGGGGGGCCGAGGATAGACCAAACAGGAGCGCCTTGAACTGGTAGTGATCCCCCTGGAACGCAAAACGAAGGTATTTGCGATGAGATGGGCGAATGGGAATGTGCAGATAAGCATCCTGCATATCCAGAGCACAAAGCCATTGACCCGGCCGGAGGGGGGGCAGAAGGCTCTGTAAAGAGAGCATCCTGAACCTTTTGTACTCTACATAAAAAGATTCAGAGAACGGAGATCTAAAATCGGTCTGAGATCTCCCGTCTTCTTTGGGACCAGGAAGAAATGGGAATAGTAACCCATCCCCTGAAGGTGAAGGGGGACGGCTCTATTGCTTGCTTCAGCAGAAGAGCCAAGATTTCCTCCTGGACCAAAGGAAGATGTTCCCTTGAGTACGACGACTCCGGGGGGGGGGGGTGGCGGGGAGGTTTCTGAAGAAACTCTATGGAGAGTCCTTCTGCTATGAGCTGGAGCACCCAAGAAGCCATGGTTATCCTCTCCCATCCCGGAAGGTGGAGGGAAACCTCCCTCCTACCGGTTCCTCCTGGAAGTCCGGAGGCAGTGGGAGAGGAAAGGAGTCAGGTGGTGTGGGGCAGCGCCTCAGCTGAAGCACCCTCTGCTTTTTTGGGCGGGGAAGGGGACTTAGCAGGTGCGGGACCCAACGCTTGTGGCCCGCCTTCCTGGGGTTTCGCCTTTGGATTCCGCTCAGCGAAAGGGACGGCACTTTGAATCGACTGACTTCAGAGCCGATCTCTCTCTTGCAAATCGGTAATGATGTCTTGGCATCACCCCCGAAGCACCGACTCGGAAAGGTGCTTCCTGGATAGCAGATTGCACCTCCGG
Organism: Neoceratodus forsteri; assembly: GCA_016271365.2. Taxonomy (NCBI): domain Eukaryota; kingdom Metazoa; phylum Chordata; order Ceratodontiformes; family Ceratodontidae; genus Neoceratodus; species Neoceratodus forsteri. Next base: position 263,519,583 of record CM028132.1, on the reverse strand, counting down.
GACCGGACCTGACACGCGGAGCCAAGCATGACGCCGGAGGCCTACGGTGAAGCTGAGCTCCGCCCGTCAGTGTCCACTGCGTCGTATGTCGCACTTAGCATGTGTCAACTGGTTGAATGAGCAGAGCGGATGAGATCAGACAACTCCTGTTTGACTAGGGATTCAGGCAAGGAGTCCAGCTTGACTTCCACCTGAGTAAGGATGGCCTTCTGGAAGTCCCCCATGTGGCCGACATAGTTCAGGGCCCTAATCCCCAGTGTGGAGGAAGCGTAAATCTTTCTCCCATACTGGTCCAGAAGGCAAGATTCCTTATCAGGAGGTACGAGCTAAGATGTTTAGGGTTCGCCGACCGGCCGTGAGCGGCGCTAATCACGACAGAGTCAGCATGAGGGTGAGAATCCAGGAAATCAACACCCTCTGGAGCCTGATATAGCCTGTTCGACTTCCTAGGAAGTGAGGCTAAGGCCGACGGTTGTTTCCATATAGTGGTAACAAGGTCGGCATGAGGCTCTATCCAGGGTGGCACTAATGTGGGAGCTGTCACGGGCAGATCCAGATGTTCAGTAAGCTTCAGATGCTGAGAATCTGGTTCCAGAGAGCGCCACTGATGAACCTCCTGGATTTTTCTAAGCAACTCCGTAAAAGAAGGATCTCGGAGGAGACTTCGGAGGAGTCCTTGGCTGGGGCTTCGACGGAGAGCGAGGCTCGTCATCTCTCTCGGAGCAACCGTCGGAAGAGTCCGAGGAGTCCAAGAGTGAAGAGGAGGATGAAGAAGAGTAAGACTCCCTTTCCCGACCCGGGGGAGGAACAGGCCCCTTGGGGAGTCCCCGGGGACACGTGTCCTGCCCCTCTCTGGATCCAGAAGGAAGAACCCTGGAGTCCGGAGGTATTGAGGGAGTGTGCCGCCTGGGGCGTATGGGGACCTGGGACGGCACCGTCGTTGGAAGGAGGCTCTCAACCTCTTTGGTGAGCTGAGCCTTGGTCTCAGCCCACCAGGAGGCTAGAGTCTCCTGCAGGTCCACCGGCGGCCGCGAGGGCGGTGGAGGAGGAGGCGGGGGATAAGAATTTGGGTTATACCCATATGGAGCATATCCAAAACCCGCCGCGGTAAAACCAGCGCTGGTATTAAGGCATTGAGTACGGGCGGCGCTGGAAGCCCGTGCATCGGGTACTGTGGCGTTGATATGGCGCTCCCAGGTACACTGGCATCGACAAGATGGAGGATACCGGAAGCCGGGGGCTACCTGAGCAGACAGCCCGGCCGAAACTCGCGAGGGGGTACATAGTGGAAAGTCTGAGGCCCGATGGGAGCAGAAGATCTCCCGAGTCTGTAAGACCAACGGCAGGGCCGGCGGAGAGGCCCCTGACGCTGAGGTACCGACGCCGGAGGGGCTGGCGTCCGGAGCCGGGCGTCTGGGAGCCGATGTCAGGTCCGGGCGCCCAGATGGAGGAAGGACTGACTGAGGAAAAGATCCCAGCTTTGCCCGGGGTCGGAGGGGAAAAGTCCCCCCCGGGTTCAGGTTGGGGAGACTCTGGTTCCCCAGACAGCAGCTAAGGCTGCGGTGAACCAGGAACGACAGACGCTGGGGGGTCCGTTGTCGGTTCCTTTGCCAGCCGGACATCGGACGAGCCGACGTGAGGCAGAGAGGCGAGCTCTCGATGGGCGCCGGAGGAGCCGACGTCTGACTTAAGAGAGCCGTCACCGGAGACAGGTCCAGAGGAGGCGTCGGCCTGGTCCGGTGAGGAAGAAGCTGTGCGTCGCCCCGGAGGGTCGGACGTCTTACCAGCCCTCTCCGGGCAGACGTCAGAGGAGCAGACACCCGGCTTACTGAAGTCGCCCACAATGGTAGGCCGCGAGCCTGCTGCCGAACCGGGGCGGAAGTCTCCAACTGCCCGGAGGCACCGCAAGGCCCGAGCGCGAGCCAGATAGGCGGGCCGACGCCGCCTCAGAAATCTCCGAGGCGGCCATCGAGGAGCGATCCCTTGGAGGGGATGTTACCTGCGTCCCAGCGACTCCTGAGGGAGACACGATGGAGAAGCCTTTGTCCCGGTGCCTCTCCTTGTCCTTCCTCTTTCGATGGACTTTGGGGGAAGTGGACGCCTGCCTCAGTTTTTTTAAGCTCCTTCTCCATAGAGCTCATTTTCTTCTTTAGAATATGGGCTTCCAGGGATTGCTGCCACCTTTTTCGGGTAGCCGCGTTAAAGCTGAGGCAATGCTGGCACTTCTCGACCAGATGATCGGGGCCTAGGCAGAACAGGCACAGGGAGTGGCCGTCCTTGTGTGGTAGTTGGGCGCCGCACAAATCACACTTATTCTTGTGCTCGGAGGGTGTAGGGAATGACATACACCGAAGTTTAGTACCGACGTTAGTTCGAAAAAGAAAGTTTTTCCTCAAGAAACCGACGAAGGAAGGGCTGACGAAGCACAAACTTTTCCATGAGGCGCTGCATGAGCTAACGGCAGGAAAGAACTGGAAGGCGGACATCCTGGACCGCCCCTTTATACCGACATCTCCTGACGCCGGTCACCTGATGTGGGGGCGGTCCCTCGCCAGGGACTGCTAGCTAGAAATTTTTCCGTGGGGTCCTGCCACCTGCCGGCGTCAGTCCTATATGTAATTACCTACTGCAAGAGCCCTCTCGAAGTAAGATCTCCTGTTACAGGTGAGTAACCTGAATTTCTAGGGACATGGATGTTGTTCAATACACACTTCTTGGCAGACTCCTAGCAGTTCTCCGGGAGGAGGGAGGCCAGGCGCACACCCCCTATTTAGGGAACAAGGACTGGAGAACCAAGGTCCAAAAACCAGCATCCCAGCATGACTCAAGGTCGATGTGGTAGTGGGTAATGAAGGTGTGTGCTGACTTCCAGGTAGCAGCCCTGCAGATTTCCTGGATAGGGACATCCCTGGAAGCAGCCACCGAAGCAGCAGTATGGTGGGTAGAATGAGCTCTTATCCCTTTGGGAGGCTCCATGCCCGCCAACCTACAGCAGAGATCTATGCAGGAGGTGACCCACCTGCCTATCATCCACTTGGCTGCAGGTCTGCCAGGTGCAGCTTCAGCGTAGGTGACAAACAGCTGGAGAACCTCTCCCCGAACTTCAATCATTCGCTCCTTATAATAAGAGAGCACTCTTCTAGCATCCAAAGCATGGAGCCTATATTTGGCCACCGAGGTGTGATTGGGGTAGAACACCAGCAGAGTCAACACCTGGTTAAGGTGAAACTCCGACACTACCTTCGGAAGGAATTTCGGGTGGCAGCGCAGGACAACCTTGTCCCTGTAGAAGACCAGACAAGGAGACTCAATGGAAAGCGCCTGGAGCCCTCATCCTTCTGGCTGACGTGATAGCCACCAAGAAGGCGGTCTTCCACGACAGGTGAGAGATGTCGCACCTGTGCATCGGTTCGAATGGCCTGCCCATGAGCTTAGCCAATACCAGCAGTAGATCCCATGGAGGTGGAGGTTCTCGCACCGGAGGAGATATATGATCAAGGCCTTTGAAAAAGCGCCCGACCACCTTCTCCTGCGCCTCTGACTGCTTTCCGGCCTGCGCCCGGTAAGCAGAGATGGCTGCCAGGTGCACCTTTAGGGTAGTCGACCAAAACCCTAGCTGAGAGAGGGACCACAGGTAGTCCAGAATGCTGGCCAAGGAGCAGGAGGAAGGGTCCAACCCCTTACCCTGACACCAAATGGAGAATCTCTTCCATTTGAAGGCGTATTATTTCCTGGTCGAATCCTTACGGGATGCCTCAACAACGTTGAGGACCTCGTCGGAAAGACCCAAGGCCTGGAACTCTAGCCGCTCAGGAACCAGGCCGTCAGGTGCAGGGATTGAAGGTCTGGGTGGAGAACCTTCCCCTGGTTGACTGAGATCAGGTCCGGGCGTTTGGTGGGGCCAGTCTGGGGCTACCAGAATCACCTGCGCCTTGTCCCTCCTCACCTTGAGAAGCACCTTGTGGAACAAGGGAAACGGGGGAAAGGCACAGAAGAGGCCCGTGATCCACAGCCTCAAGAAGGCATTCCCCTGCAGCGAGCCCTGCTGAGGGGGGCAGTCATGAAACAGTTTCAGCTTCGCATTCTCCCTGGAGGCAAACAGATCCACCTGAAGTGTGCCCCAGTGGGAGAACAGATCGTGTACCACCTCCAGCAGGAGAGACCACTCGTGAGATGCAGCCCCTATCCAGCTTTGGGCATCGGCCAGAGTGTTGGAGGCTCCTGCCACATGGATGGCTAGGAGATCCGCCTCCAGGCTGCGCTCAAGGGACCAAGTGTGGAGAGCTTCCTTGCAGAGGGGCAACGAATGCATCCTGCCCTGGCGGTTTAGGTAGTACATGGTCGTGGTATTGTCCATCTGGACCTGGACCACTTGACCCCGTACAAACGGAATGAAGGCAGTGAGGGCTAGTCGGACCACTCGAAGCTCCAGCAGGCTGATGTGGCATCAGGACTCCCGAGGGGACCAGAGGCCATGTGCTCTGTGCTCCCCCAGATGGGCGCCCCAACCCATCAGAGAGGCGTCGGTCGATAGAGTGACTGTCGGCTCGGGGCGGACAAACGGGATGCCCTCCTGCAGATAAGCAGGAACGATCCACTACCGGAGAGCATTCCACATCTCCTGGGTCACTGCCACTGGCTGGTCCAAAGGACCGGAGCGCTGTGACCATTGGCTGGCCAGTCCCCACTGTAGGGGACGCATGTGCCAACAGGCCCAATGGACCACGCTGGTGCAGGCCACCATGAGGCCCAGGAAGTCCCGGGCACAACTGCCCAACCTGAAATGACTGGGCAAAGGAGGAAAGAACCTCGGCCCTGTCCGCCGGGAGCCATGCTCTGGCTCGAAGAGAATTGAGCTCTACCTCGATTAATTGAATCATCTGCGTTGGCACGAGTTCCGATTTGGCCTCGTTGATGAGGAGGCCAATCTGAAAGCAGACCTGGAAGGCCAGATCCCTGGACCATTCCACCTCCGACCTGGAGGGGGCTGCAATCAGCCAGTCGTCCAGGTAGGGGTACAACCGGACCCTTCGGTGCCGCAGGAATGCTGTCACCACTGCCATGCATTTGATGAAGATCCTGGGAGCTGGAGACAGGCCGAAGGGCATGGCCCGGAACTCGTAAAGGAACCCCTCCGCTCTGAATCTGAGGAATCTCTGGTGGGACTGACGGATTGGGACGTGAAAGAACGCATCCTGGAGGTCCAGAGAACAGAACCACATGCCTCGTTCCAAGGATGGAATGATCTGAGCCAGAGTGACCATCCTGAAGGTTCGAGACCTTAGGAACCTGTTCAGGTCGTGCAGGTATAGAATGGGGGCGCCAACCCCCCATCCGTTTTGGGACCTGGAAATACCTGGACACAAACCCTGGGTCTGGTGGAGGATCCGTCATCTCCCTGATCACCTCGTTCTGGAGGAGCAAGGCACTGTCGGCTCGACGGGCCGACAGAGAGGCTGCGGACCCCATAGCCCCCGTGGGGCGATGGCTCGGAAGGGCGGGGCCTGCTCGAATTCCAGAGGCAGACTCTTTCCTACTACTTCCAACACCCAGCGCTCCGTGGTGATAGCGGACCAGGCAGAAAGAAAGTGGCGGAGCCGTCCCCCCCGGGGGGAACCCAGGTGGGAGCGACGAGGCTGGGGGTGACACCCCTCAACCCGTCGCTGGGCAGGCATGGAGAAGGTACCGGCCGAGGGACCTCCCAGGCCTTTCCCTCCCGGCTTCCTGCTGGAGGAAGCTGCAGGCTTGGCTTTGGGGTGCCAAGTGCAAGCCTGCTGGCCCTGATGCTGGTGTTGCTGGGCCGGACGTGCCGCAGGGGCAGAGGGCCGAAAGGGCTTACACTGCTGCTGGCGGCCTTTGTCCTTCTGGGCAGATGTGCCCGAGTCCAAGGTGGCATTGGACTTCTCGATCCTCTGCAAATGGCCCTCCACCCCGGGACCACACAAGTCAGTACCCAGGAAGGGGACGTCTGCCAGCTTGTGCTGGGTATCCACCGTGAAGGTGGAGATCCGCAGCCAAGCTCTGAGGCACATGGCCACTGACAGGGCACAAGAGTCTCCGATGTCAAGAGCAGTTTGGAGCTGCTGCTTCGCCACACCCCTTCCCTGATCCCGCACCTGATTGACCGTAGTCTGAAGGTCAGCCGGGAGATGAGGAATCACCACATCCAGGGAGCCCATAAGGGCGTGGGAAAAGTGTGCCATCAGTAAGGTCGAACTGGCCTGACGAAGGCCTAGGGAGGATGCAGCGTACACTTTATGCTCGGTGTAGTCCAGCTTCTTGGACTCTGTCGGGAGGCTTGTCCACATCCCTGGTGTTTCCGGAACGCCGGAAAATATTATTGGTCACAAGCCCCTCCGCAGAGGGGTACTCCAAAAAACTGGATAGTGAACCAGTGGAGTACTTCCTGGCCATCCTGGCCGAAGGAGCCGGACAAGAACCTGGCCGCTGCCATAACTCCAAAGCTGGGTCAACAATGGCTTCAGCCACCGGAAAGGCCTCCGTGGGAGAATCCCTGCGGTCCAGTATCTCCGTGAGGGGATACTTGGCCTGCTTAGACACGGATTCGAGCTTCATCCAAGTAAATTCTGAGATGAGCCGAAACATGCCCAGGAATGAGGATGGGCTCTCATCCCCCGACTGTCCTCCAGTGGACTCCAGGTCAAGGGGCCTGGAGAACAGGGAAGAGTCATCATCAGACTCAGAGGAGTCTGCGAACAGCTGCCTAGGGCCTGAGCCACCCTCCACTTGCCGAGGATGAGTGGGAGTGAGGGTGACAGACAACCGATGGGGCAACCCCTGACCCGTCCAAGAATCCTTGGTTGGAGCCCCAGATTTAGGTTGTGGAGGCAGGGGTTCCACCACAATGGGTGGCGCAGCTGGTTTCGGCTGAACAACCGGTGCTGGTTTGGGCTCCTCGATCAGCATGAGGGGTTGTTTCGGCCGTTCCGGTGACAGCCACTTAATGGCCGGGGAAGGCAATGGGGTCGGCTTGTTCCCAGTCAGAAGGAGCTGCTGCCACATCAATCCTCGTAGCGTCGACGCAATTTGCGCCGAAGCCTTTCCTCTGAGGAGGAAGACGACGAGGATGAGCGGCACCTCCGCTTTTCTCGGTGCCGAGACCGCCGATGTTGGCGGAATCGGCTGGACCGAGAAGAGGTCAGAGACCGAAATTGTCTGTGTTTCCGAGGGTGGGTCTGGGAGGGAGCGGGGGAAACCCGTTCCTCCCTCGGCTCGGGCACCTTAACCGGGGACTCCGGCACAAAAGGTGCAGACAAGTCCTCGGTTTCCACCGGGGGAACCGGTGAAGAAGGGTTTTCGGCTTCACCAGTCGACAGCTCGTCCGACGGGTCGAGAAAAATCTCGACCGCGTCGACGGGTGTCTCGGCCGGCTGACTTGACGGGGACACCGTGAAGCCAGCGGCCTTAGCCACAAACTCGACCGAAGTCCAGTGTCGACTGTCCGGGGAAGGGGACCTCTCCTGCTCCCAGGACAGTGGGACTTACCCTTCGAGTCCTTCTTCTTGGACCAAGAGGAATGTCCCGATGGACCCTCACCTTTTGTAGAGGGGGACTGACAAAGCTCCTTAAAAGAAGCAGTGTAGGAGGAGCCCAAGGAGAGCGGGATAAATGTCACGACTGAGGAGGACGAAGATGCGGCCTGGGCCGCCTCCTCCTCGAGGGCAATCATCTGCTCTAGTTGCTCAGTCGAGCCCACTGCCAGACACCGCCCAACAGGCCTCCTTTGACTTCACCGGAGGAATACGTCTCTCGGGGTGCCCAAGTTGGAGTCTGGCAGCACGGTCTATGAGGACATTGGCAGAGAAAGATTTGCACAATTTGCAGGCTTGCGGATCGTGATCAAGCCCAAGGCAATAAACGCATGTGAAATGCGGATCGGTCCGAGACATCTTCTGCCCGCATGGGCACCGCCGAAATCCAGGACTCGACTTATCCATCGCAGCCGCGAAGGAAGAAACAGACCAAAGTCTAGAAAATTTAAGAATAAGTTTTGGTTTAACCAAAGAGTTTGGATCCAGGCCTAAAATGCAGCGTGCTAAGGAGGGAACCTGAGCTTCCAAGCGGTAAGGAAGATTTGGCGTCATGGGGTGGAGCCGAGAGTTTTATCACCCGGGTGGGTGGGAGGAGCCAGCTTGAAGACCTTCCGGCAAGACACCTGCCAAGAAGTGCGGATTGAACATATCCATGTCCCTAGAAACACATTTTATGATTGCCAACATTCTGTAAAGATTGCCGATATAGCTGGAATTTGATTCTGATTCTTATTTACTTTAAAAAAAAAAGTGAAAAACAGACTGCCCACTATATTGGCATTACCACACAAACACGTTTGTTTACATTCCTTGATCAGCTCCAACTGCATCTTTCCTGGACTTGGGAACCCCCATAACACAGTCTAGCCCCTCGTAATGCAGTGGGAGTTTAGGAGGCTACTGCCTCTTGAGTGACTGCACTGTTTGGGTGTGTTTTTAATGCTCAGGAAGTATGCAGAAAGAACAAATCCAGGATTGTAAACAAAATAAGGTAGTTTATAAATATACATTAGCGTGCATTTCAGTTTAACTAAACAAGGAAACAGACAAAACAAACAGCAACATCAATTAATTTTAGAGAAGGTAAGCAAATCATAAAATGAAGGTTTTTAACCAGAAATAATAAGGTAACAAGCATTTGTCAATGCCGAATGTTTGCTTGCTGACATTAGCATTGGACATGCAGGAGTTAGACAGATGCAGAATAGAAGTGGCAGTGAAGTACTAAAGTCACTCCAATCCCACCTCCACCCTGCAGAGATGGACAGGCACTGGGGTGTGCCTGTGGGTCACTGCCCATAATGCCCATGGTATTTCACCTCACCCTATCCTGTAGACACTGACAAGTGTTGAGGTGTGCTTTGGGATGTTCAGCTTCACAGTCACCCCATTTCATAAGGACATACGCTGAAATGGGTGCAGTACAGGAGAATGGGATGAAGACTGTGGCCAAAGAGTGCAAGGCACACCTCAATGCCTGGCGCTAGCTTCAGGGTGGGGGTGGGATGGCATGAGCATCACAGCCGGTGATTCAAAGTTACACCTCTGATGCCTGTCAGTCGGTACAGGGTGTGACGTTATGGTTAGAAACCCTAATACCCTGGGCCTGTGTTGGTATTTGCACTACAAAATTTTCAACATGGCCTTCTTGTGACCCCCAACTCATGAAAGCATTTGGGACCTCTTCTCATGAACAATGGCAGTATGATTTTGTTAATGTGTCCCAAACTTCGAGTTTCCACTGAGACCGTGCCATTCTGCGCCAGATGTGCAAAAACACAGATCAGGCAGGATGTGAGGAATGACAGCTATACCATCCATAGGGAGGTGTGAAGAGATGGCAATGTTGAAAATCTGTAGTGAAAATATTAAAAATGCTCGAAGTTCCAAGTGTACGTGGAACTGCGCAACACATGTTTGTGCCGCAGTCATTTAGTGGAATTATTTCACCAAATTTTCAACATAGGCATTTTGTGACCATGAACACTGTCACTATGATTTTCTTAATCTGTCCGAAACATTATTTTCCCACAGCGACTGCGCCATTGTGCGTCAGATGTGCAAACGCATATTTCAGGCAGGATACAAAAAAATAGCTGTACTGTTCATAAGAAGGTGTGGCAAAATGTCAATGTTGAAAAGCTGGAGTGAAAATATTACAAATTCGCGAATTTCCTAGCATGTGTGGAAACTGTGCAACACATGGTTGTAACACAGTCATTTTAAGGACTTTTGTCACCAGATTTTCAAAATCGGCATTTTAGGTCCTCTGCTCATGAACAGTGTCACTGTGATTTTCTTAATGTGTCTGAAACACTGATTTCCCACAGTGACCGTGCTATTCTGCGCCAGAAGTGCGAAAACACATTTCAGTCAGAATGTGAAAAATGACAGCTGTACTGTTCATAAGGAGGTGTAAAAATGGCAATGTTGAAAATCTGGAATGAAAATATTACAAATTCACGAAGGTACGAGCATGCGTGGAAACTGCACAACACACGCTCGTTAAAAAAAAAAAAAGTCATTTTTTGGATTTTTCCACCAAATTTGCAACATATGCTTTTTGAGAGCCTACCTCATTAACACTGGTACAGTCATCTTATTTATTTATTGAATTTTGTTGACCGGGTAAGCACACTGAGCCCCTAAGGTCCCTTTTTCAGGGCAACCCGGGAATAAACATTAAGAAGACATACATTAGAAAAACATGTCAGAGTACAGAAAAACGTGGAATACAGTATTCAGCTGTTTGCGCATTGCAGACATGACATTGGTTAGATGTTGTACATTACATTATTCATTGGCTAAAACCTTATAAAGACAATCCAGTAGTTATCCTTTGTACCCAAGTACACGGTCATTAATAGGGAAGGAGAGCGAAGTGCATATCTTGCTAGGGGCTAACATATAATTAGGTGAACAGTCTGCAGTGTTATCTGCAGTAGTGACCGAAGCGGAGAAAGTACACCCCTTCCTTTAATGCGTGGCTAGGTCCTGTGGCAAACGCAGGTGCTCCTATCAAGCAGGTGAGCCTTGAGCTTGGTCCGGAAGCAGGTGATGGACTCTGCCTCCCTTCCTCAGGGGAGGTTGTTCCAGATGGAAGGAGCAGTGTACAGAAGGACCTGGACCTGCTTTAGTCCTGGTTTTGGGAACCATGAGGAGAGTTTGGCGAAGTTCTTAGGCTCCGTGGTTGGTCTTAACCCCTACGAGACCTTGGAGGCTGGGGGAGTGGGACCCAGTAACTTAAATGTAAGGCAGAGGACTGGGTAGATGAGCCGAGCTTCCAGAGACGGCCAGCTGAGCCGAGCCTGAGGTACACAATGGTGAAACTGGTGTGAAAGGGTGGCAAAGTGGACTATCTTGTTGTAAGGGGCCTGCAGCCTACTAAGCTTCGCTGTGGCCATGCCCTGGAGGACTGGGGCCTGAGGGTAAGCTTAGGGAGAAGTACGCTAGCGGCAATGGCTATCCTAGTTTAGGGATAATGTGGTCCTTTATTCTATAAAGGATACCAAGTTTCCATGGATGGCCTTGGTGATTAGGTCAACGTATTTTTAGTGTGAGGCCTTGGTCCAGGGTAAGTCCAAGGTATTTCGTGGAGGTGACCACCTCCAGTTTCTCACCCCCGGTTTGAAGCTAGAGGAGTTTTGGCCTCTCGGGACCCAGTGATCTTGGCCCGAACAGCATCACCTTTGTCTTTTTGGTGTTTAGTACCATACTGTTCAGAGTTAGCCAGTCCTCCATCTGAAGGATGTCCTCTTGGAGGGCTGACTCCAGTTCAGTTAGGTTCTGGGAGGCTCTGTAGATGACAGCATCATCAGCATACTGGATAACGCTGCTGCTCCCACAGTGTAAATGTAGGTCATATATGAATAGCACGAAGAGAAGTGGTCCGAGTACTGACCCTTGTGGTATGCCTTCTTTGAGTGTTGATAGGTTGGAGACATTGTCATTCCACTTGACCCTCTGGGTATGTCCCATGAGGTAACTCTCGAGCCACCCCAGAGCGTGGGTGTCCAGGCCGAGTAGACGCATTTTTTTTGTATAAGGAGGTGGTGGTTAACCAAGTCAAACGCTTTTGAGAGGTCAATGAAGACCGCTCCTGTACTGGTCCCCGAGTCATTGCTGCTCAGGACTTCAGTCGAGAACTTGATTAGCGCAGTGTCTGTCCCGTGCTTGGTTCAGAAGCCATGCTGAAACAGAGAGATTACCTGGTGTATTTCCAGGTATTCTCGGAGTTGTGCGTAAACAAGCTTCTCCTGAACTTTAGCAACAGCACACAGCAGGGAGATAGGCTTGTAGTTCCCAATTGGCTCTGTGGACCCCCCCTTGTGTACAGGGATCACTAGGACCTGCTTCCAAGGCTCAGGTACCGATCCCTCAGTAATGGACCAGTTAATCAGCCAGGTTTAGGCTTCGCTAGTGCTGGGGCACCATCCTTGAGGATTCTAGTCTGGATCCCGTCAGGGGCCCCAGATCCTCTCGAGCTCAGGGATTTAAGGATGCTCAAAACTTCCTTTGTCCTAACCAGCCTCAAGTGGAACAAAGGGCGATCAAGGTCTGGGGGCTGATGTGCATTATGCTTGCTCCTGTTGTCAGTGGGTTCCGCCTTGAACGCATCAAGGTTCGTGAAGTAACTGTTGAGGGCCTCTGCTATTAGAGGTCCCTCGTCAATTACTTGCCCGTTGGCCATGATTGGGCCGGGCGTGGTTTTCTGTTTATTTCCTTTGAGGAGTTCATTAATGTAAGACCAGAAGAACCTCGGGTTCCCAAGATTAGTTTTTTGGAGGTTGGTGATATATTCTTTTTTGGCTTTATGGACGTTTTGCATTGATTTCTAAGGGCCCTGTAGCTGGATAAGTCCGCAGGTAGCATTGTGTTCCTGAACTTTTTCCAAGCCTTGTCCCGGGTGGACATCAGGGCTTTTGGGGGGGCAGGATCCACCTATAGCAGTTTCCCTTTACTCTGTGAGTTTTCATTGGAGCCAAGAGGTCAGTGGTTCTGGTGAGGGTTATATGAAAAAATTCAACGGCCTCCTCAGGTTAGGTAGGTTTCTTATAGGGCTCCAGTCAATGCCATTTAAGAGCCCAATGAATTGGCCAGGTGGAATTTGAGTAGTCCCTGGTTGTGATCATTCTGGTGGGACTTTTTTCGCTATTTTCCAGATGGCAAAATTGGCGAGTGGTCGCTCAAGGCATCAGCCAGGGTACCAGCCATTTTTACATTACTAGGGGTTGAAGTCAGGACCCAGTCAATGATGGAGTGCCTACCCGATTTATGGTTCATTCTGGTCAGTAGATTGATGACTTGAGAAAGGTGGGAGTCCTGTAATAATCCATTGATGGCCGACTTGGCCTCAAGGGCCCAATTTAAGTTGAAATCGCCCAATAAGATAAGCTCGGATGCAGAGTCAACTGCAGGGTTCTTCAGGAGCGTGTCCAGAGAGCCGAGAGCATTGGTAGGGGGGCTATATGCACACCCTATTGTGAGGTGTTTAGCCCCTCCTAGTGTGAGTCATAGGAAGATTGCTTCTATGTCCTGGGTCATGCCCCCGTGAGGCAGCCTAACAAGGGAGGACGTAATCGTGTCCTTTACATATATGAGCACCCCGCCCCCTCATTTCAAGGGTCTGTCCTTTCTGTAGATGGCGTATCCTAAGGCAGCTACTTCGTGATCCTGGATGTGGGGTTTTAATCAGGTCTCTGAGACTGCTAAATTGTCAGGCTTGTAGACCGCCAGCCATGCTTGGACTTCATGGATCTTAGGTCTCAGGCTGCAAATATTCATGAGCACCAATCTCAGACCCTTTACTCCTTCCCATGCTTTATCTAAGAGGGAGGAAATTGACGCATTGGGCGTCCCAGAGCCTGGGTTGGGTTGGATGTCCCCCGCCAATAGCAACAGGGCTGCTAGCATGCTCAAGAGAGTGAGGGCGGTAGGAGGTGGAGCCAGTTGGATTGGACAGGGGGTTTGGCTCCAAGTGAGGAGAAGGGATCGGTAGAGGATCCCTTTCCTTGTGAATTCATGCGCCACTAGGAGAAAAAGGTTGCACTTAGGAGATGGGTAGCTAAAGTGTCTGGCTGTGTGGTTTCCCGGCCCCCCATGGGTATGAGGGGGCCATAGGCACTGCTGGCGAGCCAGTCTGTTCCTAGTTGGGCCAGAATATATATTGTTGCCAGGGCGATGCCCTTGTTCCAGTTAACAGGGTGCATCTTGGAACAATGATAGGCTCCTTACTTGGAGTTCAAATGCCAGCCAGTAGTTTAGGATCCTGGGACTCGCCACGAGCAATTTAGAGGCCAGGGCAAGTTTCCGGTAGGCGAGCTCTTCTCACAGCCTTTTAGAGCAAATTCTCCCTGATTGAGCTAGCATTAGGTAGCACCTACATCTAGAGGGGTGGCTCTGCTCGGTACCTGTTAGAGCAAATTTACCCTGATATTAGTTAGCACCTTAGCCTAGAGTGGAGACAATCGGGGTACAGTCATCAGGGTACAGTTAGCAATTCCCGCAGCAGCAAGTTATTATGCAAAGTTCCCAGTCTAATCCTGAATGCAAAATCCCCACAAAGGCAAGTACTACTGCATGATTCACTGACTAACTCTGGCTGATGGCTAGAAGCACTGTGATTTAAAACTTGCGCTTTAGAATTAGAAGGGAAATCCCTTTACCCAGGGATTTAGCTAGCAGCAGGAGTATATAAGTTTAAGGACAAGGCTTGCAGTTCCATCTATATTATGAATCAGCATTACTAGGGTTTTACTGCTCAACTAAGCCATCGCAGATACATATTGATTATGCAGAAATTCACATGGCTATCAGTGATTAGGTCATAAGGCTATATAGCCGTAGGAGACAGAAATACAATGGGGTTAGCTAGGTAGTTGCAGCAGTTTAGAGTGGCAGTTAGATTAGTGACAGAGTATTACACACAGTAAGTGAGCAGCTGCGTGGTTAGAGTGTCGTTAGGCTTAAATGTTCTACCCCCATGGGAAGGAGGAGCCTGTGCGGACTGTCCAGCAGCTGCAGAGAAAGAGAAAGGACATTCAACTCGAGCAGCAAGTTGACAATACCGCTGAACACAGTTTTAGAGAGATTCTGGGTGGACTGGAGAGCTCCTTCTTATATTGTAGGACTCAGAACGTGATTGGAGAAGAGGTAGCCCTGGGTGGAGCTTCTTCCGATTTGGCCTTAAATGAGCATCACTTCCACAGGGCGGGTGCGTGGGCATTACAAAAGAAAGCGAGTTGTCCCCCTTGCAGTCTTTCCGCTTGCAGGCTCCGATCACTGGTGGCAGGCAGAAAAGGTCTGAGGGAGGTCCACCCGGCTCGAGGAGCTGCCGGCGCCTCGACCCCAGGAATCGCGACGTGGGTTGGAATTGGGGAGGGGGACCCGGTTTAGCAAAGTCGACCTCCCGCCACAGAACGCTCCGCTACATTGAGAAACACTTGGCAACAGGTTGGGCAGCCCTTTTAAGTACTCCACAGCACAGCGCCGATGTCCCTCGCAGCCAATCAGTTCAGTCCACCTCGAGCGCCAAATTCGAACAAAGAAGCGAGTTGTCCCCTTGCAGTCTCTCCGCTTGCAGGCTCCGATCGCTGGTGGCAGGCAGGAAAGGTTTGAGGAGGAATCCGCCCATTTCGAGGAGCTGCGGCACCTCGACCCCAGGAATCATAGCGTGGTTGGAATCGGGGGCAGCTCGGTTCGAAGGTGATTCCGTGCAGTGACCAAGAAATCACCTTTCAGGACTGAATAACGCTAGGACAGTGGCTAAAATCATGAGGAGGGGTCCCAATAACCCCATGTTGAAAATTTGGTGCCCAAATTGCCAAAAATGCCTGTGAAATGCACCAAATTTGAAAAAAAAACCAAAAAACTGTTTATGCCAATATACAGCTTACCGGCATTTCTTCAGTTCGCAGTCGGCTTTGAAGAGTGTAGACGTGTTCCCGGTCCACTGAAGATCATCGCGCTGGGCTCCGGAGGCAAGTATGGGGTGAGGGGTGAGGGAGGCAAGGTGCGCAGAGGGTGGGCACGGGTTGGGGAGGGCGCTACAGAACTCAATGAGGACAGTTTTCTGTTTTACAAGGTTTAAAAAAAAAAACAACGAACAACAACAGCGGGACTTTTTCCCCAGGGACATTGGCATGCTGGGGTGTGTTCCAGCGTGCCACCTGGTGTGTTTTTGGGGGCTGTGACGGGGGATTGGGTAACCCTCGGCACACCACAACAAGTGGGGAGAGACATTATGCCGACGGGAGGGCCCCTGTCGGCAAACTGAACTACTAAGGGGATTGAAGCAGACAGATCAGCCCCCCGTCGGCAAAGAAAGACCTTCGGGACACATGATGCCGAGGGGGACTTGGCACCCCCTCAGCACAGAACAAATGAGGGAGGGGGTTACAGCATGCCGACGGGGAGCGGGCTCCCCCATCGGCAAATTAACTGGGTTGGGGACGGCAAGGTACCACCCTGCAATGACGGGACGCTACCTCATTGCAGCGGCGGATTCGTTTCAAGGTGGTGGCATGCTGGCTGAACTAGTGTCAGCAGCAATGTGCCACCACATTGGGAAAAGTGGGCCAAGCCTCAAAAGGCACTAGGACCACTGGCCCCCACAGTGCCGCACCTCCAAAACCCTGCTTCTCTCCTAAGCTGTGACGAAATGTTTCTTGCCCATGTGTACAAGCAAACATAAAAAAAACAACTGGTTGACAGTGTCCCGCTAATATATGGATTTTGTAAATAATAGTACACTAAAGCATACAAAACATTCTTGATAATACTATCACTCCCAGAGTGATAATACTATAGTTCAGGTGCCGTAATACTATCGTTCAGGACCCAAGTTTCCCTCCCAACATCTTCTAAAACGTGCCTTCAGATTGGCCGCTTTTCCTGTTTGGGCGGGAATAATACAGAAAACATGGTGTCTCTCTAAGCACTTGTGGAGAGAAATCCTCAACACTACCTGCAGCATTTTTTTTTTGTTTGTTTTTTTCTTTACTCCCTAGTGTAGCTTTATCTGTCTCATTTTCGATAATGGATGACTCTGTGACCCACCACATTTTGCTCTTTACGGCCACCGATGTGATGATCTAAAATGCTGGTCCTCGAAAGCCTTCTCCTGATTCGTCACCCTGGACCCTGAGCTGAAAACCACCTCGCCTGCAACACGGTCACTGTAAGTTTTACACTGCCCTCCTACTCCTCCAAAACTTCAAAAAAGACATGCATTTACCATATAAAAAGAAATCTTTTCCAAATTGGATCTATATATTAAAAAACATAACAGGTTACTGTTGATTACCAGGGAGTCCTACCATCTCAAGGTTCTGGACACACTGGAACCTCTTGAGTTTCACTCTCGAGGTTCACATGTGTCCAGAACCTCTCTATGGTATTACTCTCCAGTAATCAACAGTAACTTATACATTATTCTCTTTTTAAACTTTTTTATGTTGAGTTATTAACAGCATGCCAACCCTGTCAAAGGATCAATGGCGTAACACTTAAGAAACATGACAGAAGAACTGGTCGGCGAGACTCCTGCCAGGTTTCCAAAATGGGGTAGGTCATGCATATATCCTTTTCTAATGGCATGACTTCTTCACATGTCGAAAGTTGTTTGGTGTTGGGTTACAAAAAGAGTTCACTGACCTTGGTGACACGAAGATTACTGGTTGCATACATGTATATAGGCACTGCGTGGACAAAGGTTACTGAGTAACTGGCTATCTCGGAAATCTCACGTGCCCAAGGTTCTATGCTGACTGACTGCTTTGGGCTGTTCCACCACCCTAGTTATACTAGGGATTATACTAGGACATTTAAGATGTACAGAAGGCTATTTTCCCATTAGAGTACATCTCCCTCAAGGAGGATTTAATTGTTCCCCAAAGTTGGTAGCAGGTAACTGTCCAACTTCTGTTCAAAGAGACTGAAGGACTCTGCTTTGGCTACGTCTTTAGGCAATGAGTTCCACAATGATGTTACTCTCTGTGTATAGAAGCTACGTCTTGGTGATCTCTTCGGGTAAGTTAGCTTCAGTTGATAGTTATGTCCTCTCAAGGAGTAATCTCTATGATTTATGGACAGTCCAAGGTCTACATCAACTGCTCCATCCGGCCCATTTACAGAAGAAAGGGTTCTGAAAGAACTCTTAAAACTGAAGGTGGACAAAGCAATGGGGCCTGACGGGATTCATCCCAGAATTCTAAAAGAGCTAAGGGTAGAAGTAGTGACACCACTGACTACCCTTTTTAACAAATCATGGGAGGATGGGGTGGTGCCCGAGGACTGGAGGAGGGCAGATGTGATTCCCCTTCACAAAAGTGGGAGCAAGGCAGAAGCAGGAAACTACAGACCTGTTAGTTTAACCTCAGTGATAGGGAAAATGATGGAATCACTTCTGAAGGAAAGAAATGTCGAGTATCTAGAGGCCAGAGGGCTGGGACCCTAGGCAGCATGGATTCTGGCGGAAAAGGTCATGCCAGACAAATCTGATAGATTTCTTTGACTGGGAGACCAAAGTAGTAGATCAGGGAGGGGCTGTGGACATGGCCTACCTAGACTTTAGCAAGGCATTTGACACAGTCCCACACAAAAGATTAATATACAAGTTAGCCAGCCTGGGAGTGGGTCCTAAGATGACAGCCTGGGTAAAGAATAGGCTGGAGAATAGGACACAGAGAGTAATAGTAAATGGAGTCCACTCAGAAGAAAGGAGGGTTACTAGCGAAGTGCCATTGCAGTTCAGTAATAGGACGGTCCTCTTCAATGTCTTTATAAAGCGACATTGCGGAAGGACTGGAAAGGAAAGTATGTCTCTTTGCAGATGACACTAAGATCTGCAACAGAGTTGATCACAGGGTAGGGTGGAAAGGATGAGAAGGGACTTGGCAGGTTAGAGGAATGGTCAAATGTATGGCAGCTTAGATTCAATGCTAAGAAGTGCAAGGTAATGCACCTGGGAAACAAAAACCCAGGGAAGAGTACACAATGGGGTGAGATACTAACACACTTAAAAATGGAAAGGGACCTGGGGTAGTCATATCAGATGACCTAAAGGTGGGCAAGCAATGTGAGAGGGCAGCAAGGAGGGCTGGGGGATACTGGGATGCATAGGAGAGGCATCACAGTAGAAAACAGGAAGTTATTATCCCTCTGTACAGACAGCTGGTGAGACCCCATCTGGAGTACTGTGTGCAGTTCTGGAGACCCAATCTCCACAAAGACGTAGACAGGATGGAAGCTGTCCAGAGGAGGGCAACTAAAATGGTGCCGGGTCTGCACCGGAAGACATATGAAGAGAGACTTAAGGAGCTTAATATGTCTAGCCTTGAGGAAAGGAGGGAGAGGGGGGACATGATAGAAACTTTCAAGTACCTCAAGGGAATCAACAAAGTCCAAGAGGGTGGCATCTTTCAAAAAAAGAGGAGTGGAAGAACAAGAGGGCACAATTTGAAGATGGGGGGGAGCGGCTCAGAGAGGTAATTTAAGTAAGTATTTTTTCACAGAGAGGGTTGTGGATGCATGGAACGGCCTTCCGGAGGAGGTTGTGGAGTCAAAATCAGTGGTGGAATTCAAGCATGCATGGGACAGTCATAAGGCAATTCTGGGGGGTGGGGGTAAGAAGAAGTAGGCTGCTGGTTAACTAGGATCTGCAGCTTATCCAGCAGGTAGGGAAATGGGCAGACTGGGTGGGCCAAGTGGTCCTTATCTGCCGTCAAATTCTGTTTCTATCTCTTAAAATTTGGTATATTAATAAAAGATTATCACTAGTTCTTTCAATTTCCAGCGAATACATATTCAGTTCCATCAGTCTATGCTCATAACTCATGTACTGCATGCATCCCATTCACTAATTTTGTCAACCTTCTCTGCACACCCTCCAACCTCCTGACATCACCAGTGGGGGGTGTTCGTCATCCACATGTACTTTATTAACTCCTCATTGACAACGTTGGAACCAACAGAAAAAGAAATTACGTTTAGTATGAAGGAATTTGCCCTTTGTACTTTATACTTTTGAGTTTAATCCTTTTATACACTTTACACAGCCTCTTCTTCCTTTTGTCATCAGACTGTACACTGTCCACTGTTACAAAGTATATACTGTGATTTTGAACATTATACTTATCTTTGTCTGAATTTGTACCTTATAGCAGTTGAATATGTACCCAATTTTGTGTGTGTTCTTAAAGTGTTTTCTGCTGCTGTTGTTGCAAAATACTCCCAATCCCTCTCCCCCCCCCCTCCCGCCACACCTCTAAATGACCCACAGCTCAGTGTGATTTTCCTGGCCCAACTGTCTATAAAAATACTCAAAATACTGAACAGTAGACAGCCACGGTCTCCACTGGAAGCTATTCCACAGATTCTCCAATGGTAGGCCGTTTTACTAGTACACCACCACTTGGGAGACAAGGTGCCTCCTAAAGTTACCCATTAATTTACCACCTCCAAGCTTCAACTCACATACCCATGTTCTACGGGAGACACCAACGCAAACATTTCAAACTGTTCTATCTTATGGTTACCCTTGAGAATATGGAAGGCTGAGATCATAACTCCAGCTAAGTCTCCTTGTCTCAAGGGTGAACATACTGAAGACCTCCAGACTTCCTCGTAACTTTTGTCCCCCATACTCCTGATAATTGCGATGGCATGCCACCCTTTCAGTTGCTTCAATGTCCTTTTTTTTTTTTTATTGAGGAGCTCAAAACTTCACGCAGTAATCCAGGTGGGACCTGACCACAACCTTGTAAAGTGGCAGGATTACTTCCTCCGCTCTGCTGGTCACACCTTCATGATTAACTCCAGCATTCTGCCTGCCCTCTCAACAGCAGAACACAGTGCTCCTCATGCTTCATTCCCCCTGTCTAGTATAACCCCCTGGTACTATTTCTCCTCCACAACTGCAAAAGGAGCCCCACACAGTGTGTAGGTTCTGCCTTGGTCTCCCTTTGTGTAATCTCCTTGCATTTAGCTACACTAAATCATGGGCTTTAGGAGTCTGACCAATACCCTGGCTCTTCCTAAAATTTGCTCCCATCCTCAAGGAAGACCACCACCCAGGCCATCAGTAGATTTAAGCAGTCTGCTGGAGACCCCAATTTCCAGATCATTAATGAAAATGGTAAACAGCAAAGGCCAGGGCACTGATCCCAGGGAGATGCCACATGGTACACCTCTCCAAGTCAGTGTACTGCCATTCACCATCACCTTCCACTTCCTGCCCTCAAGCCGTTAGCAACCTACCTCAAAAGTTTGTCTCATGAATACCGTAGTGGTGTCCTGTGCAGAGAAGCTTGTCACCACCACATATTAAAGGCCTTGCTGAAGTCCTGAGACTACATCCACTGCCCTGCCCCCCCCCCAATCCACCTCCCTGGTCACCTACTCAAGGAAGGGGATCCAGCTGGTTTGGCAAAATCTGCCTCTTAAAAGCCATGCTGTGGCTAGCCCAGTGGCGCAAAGGGTTGAGGCGCTGGGCGCCTTATCTCACGCTACACCAGCAACCCAGGTTCAGAAGTGACGACCTCAGGTTGTTGGGGTGCTGGCATGGGGGGGGACAGGATGGAGCATGCCGGCGGGCTGCTCTTCTCTCCTGAGGGTGGGCTAGCGCCCCCCCCGTAGTTCCACTCCCACCAGGCTGAGGTCCGTTGGATAGTGTACACAGAGAGGGGACAGCAAAGCAATGGGAGGTGGAATGGGCTGAGCTGGCACCACGGGGTGCGAAGCGTGCCTCCACACACGCGCACGGCTGTGTGCCGGGGGTTAGGGAAGAAAATCTGTAAAAAATACGTATGTGTCCCTGTTGCCAGTTGGCAGGAGGAGATGATGGGGACCAAAAAGCTATAAAAATGTTTAAAAAAAAAAAAAAGCCATGCTGTAAGGGACCAAGAACCTCTCAGTCAAGTGCTCCATTTTTCTGTCCTTGGGTAATGGCTTCCAGGATCTTGGCCAGCACTGGTGTCAGACCAACTGCATCTGTATGTCTTTATTTGAAGGTCAAATGTAATTACATTTTATTTAATTTATCTGCTGTACAATGAATTACTGTGGGTTTTTTTTTTTTTTTTTTTAACCATTTTGCACCTTCATTTTCAGTACAAACCAGTTCTGTTTGGCCATCTTCTGCAACATGGTGTAAAAACACAGAAATAAAAAAAGTTAAAACCCAAATAAACAGGCTTGCATGTGAACTGGAATATATTCTGGGACAATTCCTGTTGTGTCAACAGTCACACTTCTAGCTTCCTTAACAGGCAGGTTATTCTGTCAGTTTGCAACAAAGATGGAACCTGGCTGATGCAAATGCACCAAACTACCTGTTCACGTTTTGCAGCATCCAGAGTGCAAGAAATGTAGCAGATTAACTCAGAAACTCGGGTCTGCTCAGCACTGACGGTATCGTGACCCTGCGTGTTTGTTGCTATTGCAACCACCGTCTCTAGGTTTTAATAACTGAAGAGCACAAGGCCCAAAGGTTAGAGAGGAAACCACCACAAGGAGGTTTTCTTGGCTGCTGAAGCAAAAGAGCAGCAGCAGCAGTGACATTGACCTCCAGTAAAAAGATCTACTTTCCCTCCCAACAACTGACTGACTGTTTCCACAAAACAACAAAGAGTGCACCTGAAAAGAAAGGAGTGGTTTGTTCCAAGAAATGACGTCCCCAAAAGAACCCCTGATAATTTTTTTTTTTCCAAAGATCTACTTTATGCTACCACAAAAATAAAGCTATATAAACAGATGGTTAGAGCTTTCTTTCAAATGAGGAATGTGCCAGCATGAAATCGACAACCAGTCTGTTCAATTTAGTCTGCCTGCACCAGAAAATAAAGCCCTCCATTTCACTAATGGGCCAAGTCAGAGTCTGTCTGGCCTACCTGGCTACCTGGAAATTTCCAGGTGGGGCCCTTTAAAAAGCCACCTCCACATCTTGAAAACCTGAAATCTGTTTATACAACATCTATTTTCTAATTAAATAAGATTTTTTAAT
Organism: Neoceratodus forsteri; assembly: GCA_016271365.2. NCBI lineage: Eukaryota > Metazoa > Chordata > Ceratodontiformes > Ceratodontidae > Neoceratodus > Neoceratodus forsteri. The sequence goes on along the minus strand of CM028132.1, from coordinate 263,497,029 downwards.
CAGTACACAAATTAATACAAAATGCAAACAAAACCAGTGTATCACACTAAAGTGACATGTTGATATCGGTTTGATGACCCCCAGCTACAGTTCCCATTTTCCAGGTAAGACTCTGATACCATCTTTCTACGTGAGCCACCTACACCACAGTCAGACCCTGGGCAAGGTACCATGCAGGATTCCCCACAATTCTCTGTAAATGTACCTTAAACCTCTGAGAAAAAGACTTCCCTGAAAAAACACTTAGGCCACCTGATGGCCCAGCTGCAGTGTACCGCGCTGCCATGCAGGCGAATCAAGTTCAGAAGTGAGCTTCAGTCACCGCATCAGGAGGAAGGCCAGGCCAAGGTAGCTGCCACACTGCAGTATGCCTCAGTTGGGGAGGGTCAGCGGGAGTTCCACTGCCACTGCAACCTCTGGGGCTGGGCAAGGGAGCTTGCTCCTGCAACAGGGTCTGCTGTGAGCGTGCATGGCCCTGGGCTGCGCTCACATTGTGAGAGGAGGGCAGGAGACAGAAAAGGGAAGAAAATACAGGTTACTCAGCTGTAACAGGAGTTCTAGGAATGGTATATGTTGTTCATCCACACTGTCTGGCAGGTTCCTTGCCGCTTTAAATCTTGCCGGAAGGTCTTCAAGCTGACTCCTCCCACCCACCGGGTGGTAAGACTCGGCTCCGCCCCATGACGCCAGATCTGGCCCGCTGGAAGCTCAGGTTGTGCGTCGAAGCCGGGGAGGTCGGGTGGGTCGTGTGGATGAACAACATATACCATTCCTAGAACTCCTGTTACAGGTGAGTAACCTGTATTTCTAGGGACATGGATATGTTGTTCATCCACACTGTCTGGCAGACTCCTAGCAGTTCTCCGGGAGCAGGGAGGCAAGGCGCACACCCCCTACTTAGGGAATAAAGACTGGAGAACCGAGGCCCCAAAACCAGCATCCCGGCGTGACTCAAGGTCGATGTGGTAATGGGTAATGAAGGTGTGCTGACTTCCAGGTAGCAGCCCTGCAGATTTCCTGGATAGGGACGTCCCTGGAAGCAGCCACCGATGCAGCAGTATGACGGGTAGAATGAGCTCTTATCCCTCTGGGAGGCTTCATGCCCGCCAGCTTATAGCAGAGATCTATGCAGGAGGTGACCCTCCTGCTTATTGTCCGCTTGGCTGCAGGTCTGCCAGGTGCGGCTTCAGCGTAGGTGACAAACAGCTGGCGAACCTCTCCCTGAATTTCAGCCGTGCGCTCCTTATAATAAGCGAGCGCCCTTCTAGGGTCCAAAGTATGGAGCCTGTATTCAGCCTCCGAGGTGTGATTGGGGTAGAACACCGGCAGAGTCAACGCCTGGTTAAGGTGAAACTCCGACACCACCTTCGGAAGGAATTTTGGGTGGGGGCACAGGACAACCTTGTCCCTGTGGAAGACCAGGTAAGGAGACTCGATGCAGAGCGCCTGGAGTTCTCCCATCCTTCTGGCTGATGTGATAGCCACCAAGAAGGCGGTCTTCCACGACAGGTGAGAGAGTTCACACCTGTGCATTGGTTCGAATGGCTTGCCCATGAGCTTTGCCAGTACCAGCAGTAAATCCCACGGAGGTGGAGGTTCTAGCACCGGAGGGGAAATGTGATCAAGGCCTTTGAAAAAGCGCCAGACCACCTTCTCCTGCGCCACCGACTGCTCCCCAGCCTGCGCCCGGTAAGCAGAGATGGCTGCCAGGTGCACCTTTAGGGTCATCGACCTAAGCCCTTGACTAGAAAGGGACCATAAATAGTCCAAAATGCTTGCCAAAGAACAGGAGGAAGGGTCCAAGCCCTTGCCCTGACACCAGATGGAAAATCTCTTCCATTTGAAGGCATAGCATTTCCTGGTCGACTTCTTACGGGACGCCTCAACAACATTGAGGACCTCGTCGGAAAGACCCAAGGCCTGGAACTCTAGCCGCTCAGGAACCAGGCCATCAGGTGCAGGGATTGAAGGTCCGGATGGAACACCTTCCCCTGACTGACTGAGAGCAGGTCCGGGCGAGCTGGAAGCTGCCTCGGGAGCCTGGAGCTGAGGCTGAGGAGATCTGGGTACCAGAACTGGCGGGGCCAGTCTGGGGCTATCAGAATCACCTGCACCTTGTCCCTCCTTGCCTTGAGAAGCACCTTGTGAATCAAGGGAAATGGGGGAAAGGCATAAAAGAGGCCCGGGGTCCACAGCCTCGAGAAGGCATCCCCCTGCAGCGAGCCCTGCTGAGCGGGGTGGGCATGAAACAGCCTCAGCTTCGCGTTCTCCCTGGAGGCAAACAGGTCCACCTGAGGTGTGCCCCAGTGGGAGAACAGATCTTGTACTACCTCAGGCAGGAGAGACCACTCGTGAGATGCAGCCCCTATCTGGCTCAGGGCATCGGCGGCTCCTGCCACATGAATGGCTAGGAGATCGGCCTCCAGGCTGCGCCGCGAGTGACCAAATGCGGAGCTTCCTTGCACAGAAGCATGGAGCAGCGTCCCGCCCTGGCCGATTTAGGTAGTACATAGTCGTGTATTGTCCGTCTGGACTCGGACCACTTGACCCCGGAGAAACGGAGCAAAGGCGGTGAGAGCTAGGCGGACCGCTCGGAGCTCCAGCAGGTTGATGTGGCATCGGGACTCCGGCGGGGACCAGAGGCCGTGCGCTCGGTGTTCCCCCAGATGGGCACCCCAACTCATTAGAGAGGCATCGGTCGATAGAGAGACCGTCGGCTCGGGGCGGACAAACGGGATGCCCTCTTGCAGATGAGATGGAACGGTCCACCACCGGAGAGCATTCCACATCTCCTGGGTCACCATCATTAGCTGGTCCAATGGATCGCAGCGCTGTGACCACTGGCTGGCCAGACCCCACTGAAGGGGGCGCATGTGCCAGCGTGCCCAATGGACCATGCTGATACAGGCCGCCATGAGACCCAGGAGGTGCAGGAAGTCCCGGGCAGGGCGCGATTGCCCAACCAGAAATGATTGAGCAAAGGAGGTAAGAACCTCGGCCCTGTCCGCCGGGAGCCGTGCTCTGGCTCGAAGAGAGTCGAGCTCTGCCCTGATAAACAGAATCACCTGCTTCGGCTCGAGTTCCGACTTGGCCTCGTTGATGAGAAGGCCGACTTGAGAGCAAACCTGGAGGGCCAGATCTCTGGACCGCTCCACCTCCTGTCTGGAGGGGGCTGCTATCAGCCAATCGTCCAGGTGAGGTACACCGGACCCCCGCACCAAGAGAAAGCTGTCACCACTGCAATGCATTTGGTGAAGACCCTGGGAGCTGAAGACAGGCCGAAGGGCATGGCTCGAATCAAGAGGGATCCTCCGCCGAAAGCTTAAGGAATCTCCGGCGACGGACGGATAGGGACGTGAAAGAACGCGTCCTGCAGGTCCAGAGAGCAGAACCACACGCCGTGTTCCAGAGATGGTATTATCTGCGCCAGAGTGACCATCCTGAAGGTTCGAGACCTTAGGAACTTGTTCAGGTCGTGTAGGTCGAGAATGGGGCCCCAGCCCCCCGTCCGTTTCGGAACCAGGAAGTACCTGGACACAAACCCCGGGTCTGAGGGGATCCGCTACCTCCCTGATCACCTCCTTTTGGAGGAGGAGAGCGATGTCGGCCCGGCGAGCCAACAGTGAGGCTGCGGACCCCGAGGCCCCCCGAGGTGCGACGGCTCTGAAGGGCGGGGCCTGCTCGAATTCTAGAGGCAGGCCTTTTCCCACCACCTCCAGTACCCACCTGTCCGTGGTAATAACGGACCAGGCGGAAAGGAAGTGTCGGAGCCGTCCCCCCACGGGGAGAACCAGGGGTGAGGTGACGGGATTGGGGGCGACACCCCTCAGCCCATCACTGGGCAGGCTTGGAGGGACCGGCCAAGGGACCTCCTGGCCTTACCTCCCTGCTTCCTGTTGGAGGGACGGACAGGTTTGGGATGCCAAGCCGAGCCTGCTGGCCCTGATGTTGCTGGGCGGGCGCGAGCGAGAGGCGCAGAAGGACAAAGGGCTTAGGCTGAGGCTGGACCTTTGTCCTTCTGAGGGAAGAGACCCGAGTCAGGTAGCATTGGACTTCTCGATCCTCTGCAGGTGACCTTCCACCCCAGGGCCAAGAGGTCAGTCCCCAAAAGGGAACATCCCAACTTGTGCTGGGTATCCAAGTAAAGGTGGATATCCTCAGCCAGCCCGACGACGCATGGCCACCGCGGCCGCCACAGACCTGGCACATGAGTCCCCAATGTTCAAAGGAAGTCTGGAGCTGCTGTTTGGCCGCTGCCCTGCCCTGGTCCCACCTGCCTGACCGTGAAGTCTGCAGATCCACGGGAAGATAAGGGACGACCTCATCCAGGGAGCCCAACAGGGCATGAGAAAATAATGCTATGAGGACGGCCGAACTGGCCTGACGGGCCGAGAGGACGCAGAAGACTTTTCGCCCGGCATAATCCAATTTCTTGGATTCCTTGTCGGGAGGTTTGTCCACATCCTCTGGCCTGCGCCGAAAACGCTGTCGGTAACCAACCCCTCAGCAGAGGGTGTTCAAAACCAGACAGGAACCGGTAGGGACCGCATACCTCTTGGCCATCCTGGCCGAAGGCGCAGGGCAGGAAGCAGGGCGCTGACAAAGCTCCAAGGCCGGGCCCACTATGGCCTCGGCCACCGGAAAGGCCACCGTAGGGGAATCCCTTCGGTCCAGAATCTCCGTGAGGGGATACCTGGCCCATTTAGAAACGGGTTCGAGCTTCATCCCAGTGGACTCCGAGATGAGCCGAAGCAATCCAAGGAAGGACGAAGGGCTATCATCCACCGACTGTCCTCCTGAGGACTCCAAGTCCATTCGCTTGGAGAAAAGGGAGGAATCATCCTCGGACTCAGAAGAGTCCTCAAAGAGCTGCCTCGGGCCTGAGCTACCCTCCACCTGCCGAGGCTTATCGGGAGTGAGGGTGACAGACAGCCTATGGGGCAGTCCCTGAGCCGACCGAGAATTTTTGGTCGGAGCCCCAAATAACGGCTGTGGAGGCGGAGGTTCCACCAGAATCGGTGGGGCAGCTGGAATTGGCCGAACAACCGGCCTGGGAACAGGCTCCTCGGCTACAATGAGGGGTTGTTTCGGCCGCTCCGGTGACAGCCACTTAATGGCCGGGGAAGATGACTGGGTCGGCTTATTCCCGGTCAGAAGGAGCTGTTGCCTCATGAGTTCCTCATACCTCCGACACAACTTGCGCTGAAGTCTCCCCTCGTCCGAGGAGGAGGAAGAGGAAGAGCGGTGGCGCCGCTTGCAGCGGTGCTGAGACCGAGACCGCCTATGGCGGTGGGATCGGCTGGACCGCGAAGGCGTCCGAGACCCGAGACGAGAGAACCTCGGCTAGGCCGAGGACGGTGCAGGGAGGTGTCGGGAATCGGCACTCCCCTCGGTTCGGATGATTCCACCGAAGGCTCCGGAACCGGAAGCACAGACGAGCCGACGGGACCCTCAACTCCCACCGGGGGAACCGGGGAGAGGGGATTCTCAGCTTCTCCAGCCGACAACCCGTCCAACGGGTCGAGAAAAATCTCGACGGCGTCGACGGAAGTCTCGGTCAACTGGCCTGACGGGGACACCGTGAAGCTAGTGACCCGAAGCAGTCGACCGAGTGACTGTCGACTACTGGGGGAGGGTTTTCCCGCTCCAAAGGCGTCGATGGGAGACTTACTTTTGCTCTTTTGGACGAGAAAAGGTCCAGAAGAAGTTGGACCCTTACCTTCGTCGAGAGGGTCAGACAAAGCTCCTTAAAGAAGCGAATATGAGGCACCGAGAAGCCAGGACAAATGCTGCAGCAGAGGTAGAAGCGCCTGCGCCTCCTCTCGAGGCGATCATCTGCTCGCGAGCTGATCCGCCGAGCCCGCCACCGCGGACACCGCCCAACCGGCCTCTTTAGACTTAACCGAGTGAAATCTTTCTCGGGACGCCCAGCTGTAAACGGCAGCAACGGGCTTCGAGGGCGAGGCTTAAAAGAAGAGCACAGGTCGCAAGCCTGCAGGTCGTGCTCAAGGCCTAAGCAGTAGGCATGACGTGGAGTGCGGATCCGAAATCCGAGACATCTTCTGCCCGCAAGGGCATCTCGAAACCGGAATCGATTTGTCCATCGCGCCAGTAGGGAGATAAGACCAAAGTTTTTTTAGCGAAAACCTTTTAATTTCGAAGATTCGAAGAATTAGGAACCAGTCTTATACGCAGAGCGTTAAGGAGGGAACCTGAGCTTCCAAGCGGTAAGGAAGATCTGGCGTCATGGGGCGGAGCCGAGAGTTTTACCACCCGGGTGGGTGGGAGGAGCCAGCTTGAAGACCTTCTGGCAAGATTTAAAGCGGCAAGGAACCTGCCAGACAGTGTGGATGAACAACATATCCATGTCCCTAGAAAGCCTACTTTCATCTATATGACGGTCTGACCTCCAGAGTTTCTTCTCTGAAGCCGAAGCCTGGTTCGCGGAGCACAAACTTGTGCTTAACAAAACAAAGGCAATGGTCTTCGTCCATCACCAAAACAAAGAAATAAATTACTCACCTTAGTAATGTTGTTTCTTCTAATGGAGTCTTGCTGTATTCTGACATATGCAGTTAGGTCCTGCCTTTCAACTGCCCCAGAGAACAAAGAGTTAACTTTTCTATGCCTTGCATAGAATGTTCATCATAAGCTTGGTTGAAGCTCGTCTGCTGTTGTTTAAACTGCAACCGTCAGATCTTTTCGAGCAAAGACTCCCTAGGTGTTCTGTGTGGAAACTGTAAAATTCTTACTAGCCAACTGGCAAATATACAAAATGTTTTTGGTTTCAAAGGAAGACAAGTCAGGAAACCCAAAAACAAAAACACATCCAAAACACAACATCCCACCCAAACAAAAAAGAGGGTGTAAAAAGGACACCCCTAGGGTGCCAACACTGCTCCTATGCACCCACATCCCAAAAACTAGGTTCTGAGAGGGGAGGCGGGGGTCAGAATAGAGCAAGACTTCATTAGAAGAAGCAACATTACTAAGGTGAGTAATGTTTTCTTCAAACAACATGAAGTCTTGCTGTATTCTTTTTTTTTTTATTTGATTTTTTATTAAAAAAGGTTTTCATTTAACACACAATATACATACTTCATTTTATGACAATTGTAGCCATTCCTTGTTCAGAATATATGCTTTTGCATTATTCTAAGAGTTAGGGTATTTTACTCCTTGTTCTAATGCAAACCAGAGAGAGAAAGATAAGGCAGGGTCCCCTCCTTTCCCCCCTCCCCCCTTCTCAAGGAACTAATTCTATGTCTATGCGGGCTTGGTATAAAGACCATCCTCTCCATTTATTCTGGAAGCTTGGTATTCTACCTTGTAACTTTGCTGATAGACCTTCAATTTTATATATTTCTATTATAACTTCTCTCCATTCTTGTATTGTTGGTGTTACTTTTTTCATCCATTTTCTAGTTAAAACTTTTTTTGCTGCAAGTAAAAAGACTGGCATCAATGTTTTTTCCCCAAGAGGGGAACCGGTCCGGATATATCGACAGTAAAACCATCTCTGCTGACAATTCTATTGTCTCACCCAGGCAGCTTGTTAATTCCTCCTGCAGAGCACACCAGAATGGCATCAGCATTGGGCAGAACCACATGATATGTCCTAGATTAGCTAGAGTACATCCACAGTCTCTCCAGCAGTGGCCATATGTTTCAGGTAGATATTTGGCCAGCAAAGCTGGTGAATGAAAATAGCAGATTCTGCATTTCCATGCATACTCTCTCCAGAATGTGGAGGAGGTAATTTTAATGGCTTGCTCTGTTTGTGTCCAAAGGGCAGGGGAGATGGAAAGACTTAATTCTGAATTCCATCTCTTCAGGATGGGTAATGTCGATTCCTGGGTTAGGCCTCCAAGTCCTTTGTAAATATTCCCTATCAGATGTTCTCCTAAATGGCCTTTTACAGTGTCTATGAATAATTTTAAGTTTAGGTTCATGGGGGTTGGTATTTTTGCTTCTATGTTCCTTTTTTTTAATATATAGTTTTGTACTTGCAGATATCTAAAGAAGTAATTTCTTCTTAGTTCATAATTTGTTCTCCTTTCCTCAAATGAGCGTACTCCCTTTTCATCTAGAAATTGGAAAGTGTGGGACAAATCCCCCTGCCTCCATGCATAAAGGTTTGGTCTGAATGGGATGTGATAAATTGCTCATCCCATGAGAATATCATACAGTATGTATATATCTGATTCAAATATGGTCTTTCCCTCAACCTATACCAAATTTTTAAAACATTGGATGTGATCTTAGTAAAATTCCTAAGTGGTGGAGTTTTTCCAGTAGAAGAGAATAGAAATCTATGAATGTCATGCATATCGTTGATTTCAAACTCCAAAGTTTTCCATGGTGCTGAGAATTTCCCCGACATCCATAAAATCAGTATTTTAAGAAGGGCAGCTATAGCATATAATTCTAAATTTGGGAGATTAATACCACCTTGGGCCAAAGATAATGTTAGAATTGAACAGCGTATCCTGGGCCTATGGTTACCCCATACAAAGCCTGAGAAGATTTTTTTCCCCCCACAAGATTTAAAATAAAATCTTGAAGGGAAAAAGGGGATATTTTGAAATAAGTATAAAAGTCGCGGAAGCACATTCATCCGTAATAGTTCTGCCTGTTGAAAGAGGGATAGATGCAAGGCTGACCATTTTTTGAGGTCTTGTTGAATTGTTTGAGTTAGGGGCTCATAGTTTATTGTCTCTACTACTTCCAAGTTTGAGGAGACATATACTCCAAGATATTTAATTTTAGTGGAGTTCCATTTTTAAGGATTAATCCGGTGTAATTCACTACTGGGGCAAAAATTTAGAAGTAGAACTTCGGTTTTGTTCATATTAAGTTTAAATCCCCCTGCCTTTTCAATTTTTTTTAGTATGTGCCATGTTGCCGGGATGGAGGTTTCCGGGGACAACAGAATCATTAAAGTATCATCAGCGAATAAGTTAAGCTTGTACTCCCTTTGGCCCAGTGGAATCCCTTCCACCACCCTGGCTTCACGAAGAGCTGATGCCAGAGGTTCCATGTAAATAGCAAATAGCAAGGGAGATAATGGACACCCCTGCCGTGTGCCACGGGATAAGGGAAAAGGAGCAGACAAGCCTCCATTGATACGGACATATGCTCGGGGAGCATTATATATGTTCCTCAACCATCCCACAAAAGTTTCTGGAAATTGGAACTTCGACAAGGTGTCCCATAAAAAAATCCCAGGGCACCCTGTCGAACGCCTTCTCGGCATCTAGGCTTAACAAAGCCGCTGGGATCTCTTTTTTTTTTTTTTTTAATATATTCAATCAGGATAAAAGTTCTTCTAATATTGTCTGTTGTATTTCTCCTTTTTATGAATCCTGTCTGGTCTTGGTGTATGATGGAAGGCAGAATTGTCTCTAGCCTTGCCGCCAATATCATCATAAAAATGTTATGATCATTATTTAGGATAGAGATAGGTCTACACATGGATGGGACTGATAAATCCTTATTTGGTTTTGGGATAGGTGATAGCACCACATAA
>CM028132.1:263415000-263482500 GCA_016271365.2 Neoceratodus forsteri | reverse complement strand
GAACTTTCTGTAAGTTCTAAGGACCACTTTATCTCTGTGAAAATAGATGAAATCAGAGTCCACTGACAGGGCTTACAATTCACTGACACATCCGGCAGAAGTAATGGCTACCAAAAAACACAGTTTTCCAAGTCAAGTACTTAAGCTCTGCTCTGGACAAAGGCTCAAAGGGGGGCTGCATAAACTGAGCAGTTCAAACATTAAGGTCCCAAGCAGGAGCAGGATCCCTAAAGGGGGGATTGGTGTGAAGCAATCCCTTGAAAAACTTACAGAATGCAGGATGGGATGACAGAAAGGAAGACTTGCCTACTGACAAGAAAGCAGAAACAGCTGCCAAGTGTACTTTGAGGGTAGCTGGCCTAAGGCCTAGGCCATTAAGATGGACCATATAATCGAGAACCGTAGGCAATTCAGCAGAGTCTGGAAAAATATTCTTCTTAGAACACCAAATGCTGAATCTTTTCCATTTGGAGTTGCAAGTCTTCCTGGTGGAAGGCTTTCCAGAAGCCTTAAGGATATCCAGAACCCCCTTGGGAAAGATGCAGATCTGCAAACTCTTAAGTCTTCAAGAGCCAAGCTTTGAGATGGAGAGACTGAAGATTCGGGTACCAAATCCTCCCCTGAGAGGATGTTAACAGGTTGTAATTCCCGGGAAGAGACAGGGTAAGGTGGACTGTTAGAGACAGCAACAAGGGATACCATGGCTGTCTGGCCCAGTCTGGAGCAATCAGAATCACCTTGCACGGTTCTGACCTTATCCTGACTAGCACATTGAACAAGAGAGGGAAGGGGGGAAAGCATACAGAAATTTACCTTCTCAGTTCAAAGTCAGAGCATCCAGGGAGACTGAGCCCAAGACTGGGGGTCTGCAACAAAAGACAGCAAGTTGGTGATTGTCTGGGGCTGCAAAAAGATCTATCTCTGGAGTGCCCCATCCCGAGAAAATCACTTTCAAAACCAGAAGATCCAGGGCCCAATCGTGATGGCCCTGGGATATTCTGCTCAGTGCATCTGCTAGGACATTGTCGTTCCCTGGGAGGTGAACTGCTATCAGAGAGGTTTGTAGGGAATAGGCCAGGGACCACAACTTCATTGCTTCTGTACACAAGGCCATAGACCGAGTGCCTCCTTGCTTGTTGATGTACCACATGGTGGTGGTGGTGGTGTTGTCTGTTCTGACCTGAACCACCTCGTTCTGTACAGATTTGGAAAAAGCATGCAGTGCGAGAAACATTGTTATGAGTTCCAAGAGACTGATGTGAAGCAGAGATTCCTGAGGTGACCACAGTCCTTGGGTGGTAAGATCCCCCAAATGGGTTCCCCAGCCCAGCAGGGGAAGCATCTGTGGTGAGTATCACCAAATGAGACTGAGTGACAAATGGAACCCCTTGTCTCAAATTGTCCTGATCCTGTCACCATTGCAAGGCTTGGATCAGGGTTCGAGTCACTGGGATTAGTTTGGTAAGGGAATCCTTTCTTTGGGACCAAAAGGCTTTTAAGTGGAACTGAATGTCCCTCATTTGGAATCTTGCTCCCTGGACCATTGCTGTGGAAGCTGCTATGTGGCCCAGTAGCTGAAGGAAATGCCTTACTGGTTGAGAAACCTGAAGGGTGAATGAAGAGGCCAGTTCCATAAGGGTCCTTGCCCTTTCCAGGGGAAGGAAGGCTCTTGCCTTTACTGTATCCAGTTCTGCACCTATGAAGGTGAGGAGCTGCGCTGGTTCAAGAACCGACTTTGGTAGGTTGAGAAGGAATCCTAAGGAAGTGAGCACTTGCTGGTTCACTTTCAGATGTGACTTGACTTGGTCTGGAGACTGACCTACTTCGAGCCAGTCGTCCAAGTATGGGAAGATGGAGATCTTTGTCTTCTTAGAAGGCAACTACTGCCAGGCACTTTGAAAACCCTTGGTGCTGATGTTAGGCCAAAGGGCATTGCTCTGGGTGAATAGTGGCCTTAGGGCAACTTGAACCTGAGGTACTTTCTGTGGGAGCACCTGATGGGAATGTGAAAGTAGGCATCTTTGAGGTCCAGGGAGGCTAGCCAGTCCCCTGGCCTTAAAAAGGGAAGGATAATTCCCAGAGTTACCATTTTGAACTTTGGCTTTAAAAGATGTTTGTTCAGATATCTTAGGTCCAGGATGGGTCGCCACTCTCCTGCCTTTTTGGGGGTTAGGAAGTACCTGGAGTACAATCCTTTGGCCCTGTGTTGGGTGGGAACTCTCTCTATAGCTCTGAGAGCTATGAGAGAAGAAACCTCTGCCTCTAGGGCAAGGGTCTCAGAGATTTGCAGGTGGAAAAGATCTGGCTCTCATCTTGGGAAATTTTTTGAAGCCGAGAACCAGTCCCTGGCTTACTACTTCCAGGACCCACTTGTCTGATGTAAGAGACATCCAGTCCCAGACAATAGCAAGCCAGCCAGCTTGCCCCCTACTGGTATAGGAGAATCGACCTGGGCGGACCCATCAGTCTGCTTGGCAGGGGCTTTAGGCTGAGGGGTGGATGCAGGCCTGCTCATCCCCCTTCTGCCTCTCTCTAAATAACCCCCTCTGTGGAAAGGAAGAAGAGACGGCTTGAGCTTGGTAAAAAGGCCTTTGGACAGGCCTGCCCCTGCCCCTGGACTGCTGCCTTTGAGGAGTTGCTTGCCTTTCTTTGGCCTGAGCACTCCTGTAAGTGGTCCTGTACTCGTCCATCTTCTTCATGTAATTCTCTGTCTGCTCCCCAAACAGAGAATTACCAATTACAGGAAAATCCATGGCCTTAGCCTGGGTATCCTGTGAGAAGCTAGCACATCTGAGCCAAGCCATCCTCCGAAGAGCCACAGATGTAGCCATGACTCTTGAGGATACAGCAGCATGAAACTGTACTTTTGATGCCTTAATCCCATCTGCAGCCACCTGCTCCAGCTCCTTGGCAAGCTGGTCAGGAGCCTGTTTAGCCAGAGCCAGTACAGCGTCCCACCTGTACTTCTGGTACCTGACTGTATAGGCCATATAGTTAGCCTGCCTGAGTCCCAAAGATGCTGCCATGTATTGTTTCTTTGCCATGGCATCAATCTTCCTGGAGTCCTTGTCTGGGGGGTGCGATGCCAAGGGAATGTTTGCCTTATCACAGGCAGCAGCCTGCAAAACCCCAACATGGCTGCATTGCTGAAAAAGGAACTCCGTGTCTGAGCATGAGAGAGTGTACCTCTTGTCCACTCGTCTGTCCACAGGAGGTATAGAATTAGGAGACTTAAGAATTTTTTGTGTCTGTTTCCCAAAGGATTTGTGGAGGGGAATAGACAGTCTCCTGGACTCTGGGATGTCCATCATCTCAACATAATCAGGCTCTTCCTGATCCTCTACTGCTGCCTCCACAGGAAGCTGGAGGGTATCAGCCACTTTTTTGTAGAACATGAAGTGTGAAGGGGACTCAAAGCCTAGGAGGAGAAACACCTGAAGGTCTGTCTGTGGAGATGTCCAGATCAGTAGGCACATCCAGACTTTCACCATCACCATAATCATCCTCATACTCTCCCTCCTCCTCCTCCAGTTCATAAAATTCTTCCAAAGTATAATCCGGAACCGGGGGAACCGACTGAACCGAGCCCCTGCCAGATGGCGCTAGTTCGGTCAGAACCGAACTAAACAACTGCACAATCCTAATCGCCTTGGCTATCTCATTGGCGGTCAGAGTATGAAATTCTGGGTCTGAACCGGTCGATTTGTCTTTTCTTTTTGTCGGAATCGATTCCTCGGAATCAGCTCTTCTTTTGCCCAAAGAAGTACTGCCCTGGTCAGAGGGCACTCCTTCTGGTTCAGTCGGAACCGAACCGGGCTGGCCATCCGGGTCAGCGGACTTCTCGGCCTCCCTTTCCCTCAGTCTACCTAATCTCTTTTCCAGGGAAGATTCTTGCAAATTTGGCAGTCTGAATTGAGGTGGTCAAACCCCAGACAATAAAACACAGGCAGTGTGGGGATCAGCCTTGGCAAAGACCTCCCCACGGACACTGCAGTGTTGAAACCCAGTGGGCCCGTTTTTTTTCTTGGGTTTCTCAGACATGGCCAATCCTAACCAAAAACGTACCCTTTTTTCGGCAATCCGCCAGGCAAGACTCCCTTATCGGTTCCTGACTGTTTCACGGGTCTTGGAAAAAAATGTAATTAAATCCGTTTTTTTTGAACCGATACGGACCGGTAATCACACTCTAAAATAAAGCACAAGTTTTTTTAACCTCAAATTGATTGGTTCAGCCGAACCGATCCACAGTTTACAAGTTCCACACAGAAAACAGAACAAAAACCTATCTAGTACTCACGGTACCACAGACAGAGACTTGAACCAACTATACGGAAACAGCAGTTCAGTAGAAACCGACCGAAACTGACACTTCAACACACTTTTTAAACAGAGCAGCAGGAGAAATCTCCAGTGCAACTGTTCAGTGAGGCGGAGTAAAGAATCTGATGGTTGCAGTTTAAACAGCAGACAGGGGCTTCAACCGAACTCGTGATGAACATTCTATACAAGGCATAGAAAAGTTAACTTTTTGTTCTCTGGGACAGTTGACAGGCAGGACCTAACTGCATATGTCAGAGTACAGCAAGACTTCATGTTGTTTGAACACAGGGACTTTCCCCTGCACATCCTTAACTATTCAAAGCGCCCCTCTAGAGCTAGTAAAATCCTTTAAATACCTGGATGTCACCATGGACTCCTCCCATACCTACCATGAACATATCCATCTTCTTTCCAAGGCCATCAACTCTCATATTGGACTCTTATACAGGCACAAGCAGTGCTTGCCACCCGAAGCACTCGCCTGGCTGTGTCTGCCTCAGTCCTATCCTTGGTTGATTATGGGATTATTTTCTATGGCACGGCTGACAGCACTGCCCTCCACCGCATCAAGGTTGCCCTGAACAAAAGCTTGCCATCTGGTCTGGTGGGTGTGACAGGTTTGCCCACACATGTGACCTCTACAGGCTTACTAATTGGCTTACTGTAACCTCGAAGGCAGGTTAAAATACCACTCATGCCTCCTTGCCAGGAAAATCACCTCCAACCTCTCCCCTGTGGGGCTTCGCAACCTAATTCAGCCCGTCCCTCTATCTAGAGCTACCAGGGGCTCTTCAAAAGCCCCTCTACTATTCCCTTACTGCAGGACATCTCTGGGACAATGAACCTTTTTCTACAGGGCTACACTTTGGATGAATGAACTACCTTCTGCTATCTCCTCGGAATTGAAACTTGGACCCTTCAAATCCAGTCTCAGAGAGCTACTCCTCACCTCTTCTGTCTGGGAGTGCACCTAACCTCTTCTATTCCTGTCTCCTCCTACTACTTTTTTTCTAATATGCTCATCTCTGATAGCAACCCTTAACCCTCATTCTCATTCCTCTTATTCTACCCCATCTTCTACACACAATTTACTTTTCTACTTGGCCTGCTTGCTCCCCATTGGCTTCACCTGAACATTATACAATATTGTTTTCCCAATTTTGTATGCCTGTTTGACACAGAGTATTATGGCTACCCTCTGTATTATCCTTAATCATACGTGTACTGTCTTCGCCAGAATATTGTATAATATTATTTTACTAAATTAGTATGCTTACTTGACGCAGGGTACTATGGCTACCCTCAGTATTATCCTGTATCCTGTTTTTATTCTCCTCTATACTAACAGTCCTATACTACGCTTTAACTTGACATGGAGCCTTTGCTCAAAGGTTTGTAATTCCAATCTGTTCAATAAATAAAATAAATACACCTCAGCAACTCCCCTGGGTCCTAGTGCCTGCCAGCAACATATCCAGATCCACACAGTGGACTGCCTCCGGATGGAGCGGGGGGAAGAGGACGGCCTTACTGGACTCCCACAGAGGGTAAATCGGTGGGTTATCAAAGTTTGGGAAGCCAGGGGTCATGGACCTGACTGGGTACATCCCTGGGATCAGGGTACATCCTTGGAGGACATAACATGTCAATCAATCAATCAATCAATCAATCAATCAATCAAAATCTTTATTTATTCAGGCGAACATCATCGAGCAAAGCTCATTTACAAGATGGACCTGAGTGGTCATACAAATGAGGATACAAGTATTATTACATAGACAAGAATAGAATAAATAGCAATACAATGGCATGAAATGATTATATACAACAATTTACATATATACAAGTAACAGCAGAACCATTTAGCCTGTAGGAAAAAAAGGGGACAAAGGGTATAGCAGGCATAAAATATAAATTATATGGTCTAACTAGTTTTTATGAGAATATAATAGGTGATTCAGAAGAAAGAAATTGAATTAATATAATGAATGGAAAAGGAAGGTGGGTCAGATAGGTAGGGATTAGGCTTTATAAAAGCAATTGCAGAACTCTGGAAAAGGGGGAGAACAATCTTTTGAAGGATGCCAGAGGTAGTAGGCTATCTAGCTTCATGGATTTTTGGAGAGAGTTCCATGCAACTGCTAAGGAATAGCTGAAAGCAGCCCTCCCATACCGGGTGCAGGCATTGGGGACCTTTAATATGATGAGTTTACTGATCCTTAAGGTGTATGGCCTAGTTGTAATTTGGGTAAAGCAATCAGTGATATAGGTCGGTAGTTTGCCTGTTAATGCTTTGAACATCCAGATAACAGCATTCCTATTTCTTCTGTGTTGCAATGATGTCCAGTTGACTGCCATATAAAGGGAGCAATGATGGGTGCTGGAGGGAAGGTCAGTAATAAATCTTATGGCCCTGTGATACAGGGTGTCCAGTTTATGTAAGAGGTGACTTGAACAATGGCAGTAGAGAAAATCAGCATAATCAATGAGGGATAGGAATGAGGCCTGAATTAACCTTTTTGGAATCACTGTTTAGGTAATGTTTTATTCTAAAAATAGTCGAGCCTCTGTCTTAGTTTTAAGTAGCTCTTCAATATGGACAGAATAGTCAAGCCTGTTATCTATCCAGACTCCAAGGTATTTGAGTTATCAACAAATTCAACTTTCTCTCAAGTAAGGTGGATAAATGTAGGGTGTTGGATGCTGGGGAAGTGGTAGTGCAACTCTTTGTGGCAAAGAACATAGCTTTTTTTTTTGCATTTAGAAGTAGTTTTTGTCAAGTAGATTGTGCTGCAGAATGGAGAATTAGATTGTAACAGTTCACAGGCTTTGGAAGGTGAGGATTGCTGACATATAATACAGTATCATCAGCAAACAGATGAATGTTAGATTGAGTGAGGTTGGCATCAATATTGTTTATATAAATAGCAAAGAGGATAGGGCCAAGAATAGAGCCTTGTGGTATGCCCTTGCAGTGGTTTTGAGGTGGATAGGTAATTTCCATTTCTAACCAGTTGTGACCTATCTGAAAGGTAATCCTTAAACCAGTTGAGTGATAGGGAATCCAGGCCTATTGAGTTAAGGAGGTGATTAATAAGTCATGATCCACTGTGTCAAAGGCTTTACTCAAATCCAGAAACACAGCACAGGTAAAATTTTTCTTGTCCAAGTTAGTCTGCCAATCGTTGGTTACCTTGGCTAAGGCAGTAATGGTGTTATGCTTTGATCTAAATCCAGATTGTGCAGAATTTAGAAGATTATTGTTATCCAGATAGTCCCTTAACTGAGAGTTTACTAGTTTTTCGAGCATCTTAGATAGTACTGGTAGGATGGAGATAGGTCTGTAATTGTTGAGATCCCTAGTATCACCAGATTTGAGTAATGGAACTACTTGAGCTGTTTTCCAAGTAGATGGAATGGATCCAGTAGTTAGGGAAAGATTGAAGAGATGAGTGAGGGGAGCAGATAAGACATGCGAAGCAATTTTCATGAAATAGGGATCCAATGTTTGGATGTATGGAACATGTATGGAGAGAGAAAAAAAAAAAAAAAGAATCTAGACCGCCTAGAGTAGACAACCATGTAACTAAGGTGCCCGCTTTTCACTTGGAGGGACTACAGGTTCAGTCATGAGCCTGCAATCCTAGTAAGGAGCGACAGGGGTTGAGGAGCTGTCCAGATGCTCACTCTTCCTTGAGGGGGGAAGGATCTCCTTTACTCCTTGCAGAATAGCCATCCATTGTTGGCCAATGGAGATGAGGGGCCCCTTTTGTGTGGAACAGGACAAAGTCCCACCTCTAACAAAATCGGGTGTTATGAGGGTGTCCACTGGTGGGAGGGTGTGGAGAAGCAAACACCAGGCCTTGCTCCCAATATCCAGCTCAGATTACAGCAGCTGGAGAAGCCTAACACAGTAACAGGCATCGCATCCTAACCAGGGATGTCATCCTTTATCCCTGGTCCATGCTGTTCAATGCACTAGAGGGTAATGATCTCCCACAGGAGGATGGTCTGTCATGGCTACTCAATGAGTCAGTGTCTGGCACATCTTGGTCAGGGAGTCAGCCCAATCACCAAGCAGACACAAACCACAGGGCCTCAATGGGACTAGCCCTAACCACTGGCAGGATCTCATTATCAGGGCAGGTAAGATGGAAAGGGGGTGGGATACAAAGGAGTACATCACAAAGAATTCAAAAACAGAATGATAAAAAAGTGAACACCTGAGGGTCTCCATGATGAGATATGCACATTATATTTCACCTTTCACCTTGACCCAAACATCCCAACCCATCAAAAATAAAACAAATATGGCCCAACTGTTTTCTTGCTGCAAGAATAATTGATTAGTCTGAACACAAAGGAAAGTCTGAAACTGTTGTCCTATATGGCAAACTGATCCAACATGTTAGTGTAGAGCATTTGTTAAAGATGTAGGCAGAAAGTGAAAATATGTCTCATTACTCACCAGCAAGACGTCCAAGACCTCCGTTCCCGAGACCTGCATCTTCCTCAATTTCCTCCAGGTCTTCCATGTCAAGACCAAGCTGGAGAACAAAAGAAAAAAAAGGGTTTAAATAAAATTGCTTTTGCATTTACACCATTTCACGTGAGTGCGACTTGTTTTAATTATGACCTTCAAAACCTAAATTATTATCAGATATAAAATTTAAAAGCAGAAATACATTCTGCATAATACAGTCTACCTAGTACCAGATCACAGTATTTTTCCATCAGTTATGTTTAATATTTAGGCTAAGTTCCAAGCCCCAGTGATAGTTTACCATGCTCTTTATTCTCCTCTGTCAAACCCTTAACATCCTCACCTCTGTGCTTATTTCTGGCAGTTAGAGGGGACACCCCATTAAGATTCCTACCTCAAATATCAGGGGTGTAGTGCTCTTTCAGCTGTTGAGTCTCTAACCTTGTACAGCTTTACCTTTTTCAAGGTACTGCATCCTGTCTGTGGGACATAATATGCATCAACAACCTATCCCATTTGTTTAGCATTTTTGGATATGTACTTTGCACTTTAGCGGTTAATGTCTCCATCTGATAGATGTCTAAGATAACTTCCCCTTGTGTCCTGTTTGAGCCACAGTCAGGAAATTGCTTTTTAGATGGTGTCATTGTTATATTTCATATTCAAAATATAAACATTTGTAACATGGCTATGAAAAGCCCTTACCTCCAATTTGTTAAAACAGATAACTTGACCATGGATTAATTCCCAAGTAATCCATGGCTATGAGAATTAATCCATGGTTCCTTTCCAGATCAAGTGCTGTGTCCTATGGGCAGGGGGTATTGGGAGCGCACTGGACCTGGGTGAGACAACATGCAGTAGAGGTATTCTGGTTCTGTCCCCCCCCCCCCCGTGTGGGACACGAACCGCACCCTCAGCATGTACTTGTGTACTGCTCCCCCACTAACCATGCACTCCCCTGTTCCGCCCCTTAGCACCTGTAACTGTCCAGTAGCTATGCTCCTTGCTCCGTTTTATGTTTCTGTGTGGTTCTTCTCACTGTAAACTCGTTGCTTGCTGTTTGTCTCTCTCTCTCGTACTTTTTGTTCATTATCGGAATGGAACTCACAACAAATCCGGGGAGCAGAGGGAGGTTAGCTGGTCACAATTTGTGACTGCTGTGTCCTGGGGACAGGTCTATTGGGAGCACACTGGATATGGGCGCGATAACTTGCAGCAGAGGTAATTCCTGGTGTGTGTGTGTGTGTCTGTCTCTTTCTCTCTCTCTCTCTCTCCCTCGGTGTGTGGAATACGAACCACACCCTCAGCATCTACTTGTGTACCACTCGCCACACTAACTGTGTGCTCCCTGTTCCACCCCTGAACACCCGTAACTGTCCAGAAGCAACATTCCTTGCTCTGTTTCCCACTTGAGAGCATGGGCTAACATGAGAATTAATCTATGCCTGGGTGGCTAGAAGCACTCTGTGCCCAACCCTCCCCCCAGCATGGGCATGGATTAATTCTCAAGTAAACCCATGCTCTCTCTTGGGTTAATACTTTTTCCTTTTTTATATGGAGTGGACACAACAGCAATAAGGCTGCCTGGGGCTGTAATTTCCCTACAGTCTTGGATTACAGAGTTAATTTCTATTTCTACCTGTGCCTAGCAGAGTAACAAGACGGTGCCTGACCAGAGTACATGGGTGCAGGTTGCAGTCTCCTGTCCACAGCACCTCCAGCAGAAGGAGATATTTATGTGAACTGTATTCTGCCATAATTGAAGGGGTCCTGCAATACCTCACAGCCACCTTCCAACTATACTCTCCCCAGATAAATGAGCTGTTTTACCTTATGCTGCCTATAACACACTGTCACCGATTCTTTCTCTGTTGTCTCAAGGGACAGTTCAGTCTCACATGTATGTTTAATCTGGTCAGTACTGACTTCTTGCTGTACCTGCAAGGCTTGGCAGATACTGGATATAAAGTGGTCTGGCACATTTTCCTGAATGATTCCCTCTCACAGCAGTCTCTGGGGCTATCTGTAATGCCAAGTTCCCTTTTCCAATAATGTCAAAGTTGCCGGTATCTATAATAATCCTGCTTTCCCAGGCCACATCCCCTTTGCAGTTGTTCGAATGTTTTACAACACTCCATTCTTACAGAACTGAAAATACAGGTTATTCACCTGTAACAGGAGTTCTAGGAATGGTATATGTTGTTCATCCACACTGTCTGGCAGGTATCCTTGCTGCTTTAATTCTTGCCGGAAGGTCTTCAAGCTGGCTCCTCCCACCCACCTGGGTGGTAAAACTCTCGGCTCCGCCCCATGACGCCAGATCTGGCCCGCTGGAAGCTCAGGTTGTGCGTCAAAGCCGGGGAGGTCGGGTGGGTCGTGTGGATGAACAACATATACCATTCCTAGAACTCCTGTTACAGTGAGTAACCTGTATTTCTAAAGGACATGGATATATTGTTCATCCACTGTCTGGCAGACCCTAGTATGGTTCTCTGGAAGGAGGGAGGCAGGCGCACACCCCAATACTTACTTGGGAAAGAGAGACTGGAGAACCGAGGCCCCAAAACCAGCATCCCGGCGTGACTCAAGGTCGATGTGGTAGTGGGTAATGAAGGTATGTGCCGACTTCCAGGTAGCAGCCCTGCAGATATCCTGGATAGGGACATCCCTGGAAGCAGCTACCGATGCAGCAGTATGGCGGGCAGAATGAGCTCTTATCCCTCTGGGAGGCTCCATGCCCACCAACCTGTAGTAGAGCTCTATGCAGGAGGTGATCCATCTGCCTATCGTCCGCTTTGCGGCAGGTCTGCCAGGTGCGGCTTTGGCGTGAGTGACAAACAGCTGTGAACCTCTCCCGAGCCCAGGCAGTCCACCTTATAATGCTGAGTGCTCGCCTAGGGTCCAAAGTATGGAGCCTGAGTACTCGGCCTCCAAGGTGTGACTGGGGTAGAACACCGGCAGAGTCAACACCTGGTTAAGGTGAATCTCCGACACCACCTTCGGGAGGAACTTCGGGTGGGGCGCAGGACAACCTTGTCCCTGTGGAAGACCAGACAGGGAGGCTCGATGGAAAGCACCTGGAGCTCTCCCATCCTTCTGGCTGACGTGATAGCCACCAAGAAGGCGGTCTTCCACGAGAAGTGTGAAAGATCACACCTGTGCATTGGTTCGAATGGCTTGCCCATGAGCTTGGCCAATACCAGCAGTAGATCCCACGGAGGTGGAGGTTCTCGCACCAGAGGGGAAATGTGGTCAAGGCCTTTGAAAAAGCACCTGACCACCTTCTCCTGCCCCACCGACTGCTTGCCAGCCCACACCCGGTAAGCAGAGACGGCTGCCAGGTGCACCTTAAGGGTCATCGACCGAAGCCCTTGCTGAGAAAGGGACACAGGTAGTCCAGAATGCTTGCCAAGGGCAGTCAGAAGGGTCAAGCCCTTCCCTGACACCAAATGGAAAACCTCTTCCATTTGAAGGCATAGCATTTCTGGTCGACTCCTACGGGATGCCTCAGCGGCGTTGAGGACCTGCGTCGGAAAGACCCAAGGCCTGGAACTCTAGCCACTCAGGAACCAGACCGTCAGGTGCAGGGACTGAAGGTCCAGATGGAATACCTTCCCCTGATTGACTGAGATCAGGTCCGGGTGGGCTGGAAGCCACCTCGGGAGCCTGGAGCTGAGGTTGAGGAGATCTGGATACCAGAACTGGCGGGGCCAGTCTAGGGCTACCAGAATCACCTGAGCCTTGTCCCTCCTCACCTTGAGAAGCACCTTGTGAATCAAGGGAAATGGGGGAAAGGCATAGAAGAGGCCCGGGGTCCACGGCCTCGAGAAGGCATCCCCCTGCAGCGAGCCCTGCTAAGGGGGGCGGGCATGGAACAGACTCAGCTTCGCATTCTCCTTGGAGGCAAACAGGTCCACCTGAGGTGTGCCCCAGTGGGAGAAAAGATCCTGTACTACCTCCGGCAGGAGAGACCACTCGTGAGACACAGCCCCTATCCGGCTTAGGGCATCGGCCAGGGTGTTGGAGGCTCCTGCCACGTGAATGGCTAGGAGATCTGCCGCCAGGCTGCGCACTAGGGACCAAATGCGGAGAGCTTACTTGCATAACAGCAAGGAGCGCGTCCCGCCCTGGCGGTTCAGATAGTACATGGTCATGATGTTGTCCATCTGGACCTGAACCACTTGACCCCGTGAAAACGGAGCGAAGGCGGTGAGAGCTAGATGGACCGCTCGGAGCTCCAGCAGGTTGATGTGGCATCGGGACTCCCGAGGGGACCAGAGGCCGTGCGCTCGGTGTTCTCCCAGATGGGCACCGCAACCCACCAGAGATGCGTCGAGAGAGAGAGAGAGAGAGACCGTCAGCTCGGGGCGGACGAACGGGATACCCTCCTGCAGATGAGCTGGAACAATCCACCACTGGAGAGCGTTCCACATCTCCTGGGTCACTGTCACGGGCCGGTCCAACAGATCGCGGCGTTGTGACCACTGGCTGGCCAGTCCCAATGAAGGGCGCATGTACCAGCAGACCCCAGCGGACCACGCGCTGGTGCAGGCCGCCATGAGGCCCAGGAGGCACAGGAAGTCCCGAGCAGGGCGCAATTGCCCAACCAGAAATGATTGGGCAAAGGAGGAAAGAACCTCGACCCTGTCCGCTGGGAGCCATGCCCTAGCTCGAAGAGACTCGAGCTCTGCCCCGATGAAAAGACAGAATCACCTGCTTCGGCTCGAGTTCCGACTTGGCCTCGTTGATGAGGAGACCGACCTGAGAGCAAACCTGGAGGGCCAGATCTCTGGACCGCACCACCTCCTGTCTGGAGGGGGCTGCTATCAGCCAATCGTCCAGGTAAGGGTACACCCGGACCCCTCGGCGCCACAGGAATGCTGTCACCACTGCCATGCATTTGGTGAAGACCCTGGGAGCTAGGGAGAGGCCGAAGGACATGGCTCGGAACTCGTAAAGGGATCCCTCCGCTCTGAAGCAGAGGAATCTCTGATAGGACGGACGGATTGGGACGTGAAAGAACGTGTCCTGGAGGTCAAGGGAGCAGAACCACACGCCTCGTTCCACGGATGGTATCTGAGCCAGAGTGACCATCCTGAAGGTCCGAGACCTTAGGAACTTGTTCAGGTCGGCAGGTCGAGAATGGGGCGCCAGCCCCCGTCCGTTTTGGGACCAGGAAGTACCCGGACACAAACCCCGGGTCTGAGGAGGATCCGCCACCTTCCTGATTACCTCTTTTCGGGGGCAGGGGCAATATATCGACCCAGGGGCCGACAAGCGGGCCCTCTTGGACCCGTTACCCCCGAGGCGGCGGCATGAAAAGGCGGACTTGCTCGAACTCCATAGGCAGGCCTTTTCCTACCACCTCCAACACCCAGCGGTCCGTGGTGATAGCGGACCAGGCGGAAAGGAGTGGCGGAGCCGTCCCCCCACAGGGGGAAACCAGGGGGGAGTGACGAGGTTGGGGGCGGCACCCCTCAACCCATCACTGGGCAGGCTTGGAGGAAGAACTGGCCAAGGGACCTCCCGGGCCTTTACCTCCTTGCTTCCTGTTGGAGGAAGCCGTCGGCTTGGGTTTGGGATGCCAAGCGCGAGCCTGCTGGCCCTGTTGCTGGTGCTGCTGGGCCGGTCGAGGAGCAGGGACCGAAGGATGAAAGGACTTCTGCTGCTGGCAGCGGCCTTCGTCCCTCTGGGCAGAGGTGACCGAGTCCAGAGTGGCATTGGACTTCTCGATCCGCTGGAGGTGTCCCTCCACTCAAGGGACAAAGAGGTCAGTCCCCAAGAAGGGGACGTCCGCCAACTTGTGTTTGGTATCCGCCGTGAAGGTGGATATCCTCAGCCACGCCCTGCGTCGCATGGCCACTGCGGACGTTACTGACCTGGCACAGGAATCACCTATGTCTAGAGCAGTCTGGAGCTGCTGCTTCGCCACCGCCCTACCCTGGTCCCGCACCTGGCCAACCGTGGTCTGCAGGTCTGGTGGGAGAAGAGGAACAACCTCATCCAGAGAGCCCATGAGGGCGTGGGAGAAGTGTGCCATCAGCACAGCCGAGCTGGCCTGTCGGAGGCCGAAGGAGGATGCAGCGTACACTCTGCGCCCAGCAAAGTCCAGCTTTTTGGACTCCTTGTCGGGGGGCTTGTCCACATCCAGAGCGTTACCGGAACGCCGGCAAACGCTGTCGGTGACTAACTCCTCAGCAGAGGGTGTTCCGAGAAACGGGCAAAGCAGTGAGGGACCGCATACTTCCTGCCCATCCTGGCCGGGCGCAGGACAGGAAGCAAGCCGCTGCCAAAGCTCCAAGGCTGGGCCAACAATGGCCTCAGCCACCGGAAAGGCCTCCGTGGGAGAATCCCCTCAGTCCAGAATCTCCGTCAGGGGATACTTGGCCCGTTTGGACACGGGCTCAAGCTGCATCCCGTGGACTCCGAGATGAGTCGAAGCAGACCCAAGAAGGACGATGGGCTACCGTCCACTGACTGGCCCCCGGAGGACTCCAGATCGCACTACCTGGAGAACAGGGAGGAATCGTCGACGGATTCCGAAGAGTCTGCAAAGAGCTGCCTCGGCCCTGAGCCACCCTCCACCTGTTGAGGTGGTCGGGAGTGAGGGTGACCGACAACCTGTGGGGCAGGCCATGACCCGACCGAGAACTCTTGATCAGGGCCCCCGACTTAGGTTGTGGAGGCGGAGGTTCCACCACAATCGGTGGACCAGCTGGTTTCGGCTTAGCAACCGGCCCTGGGGCAGGCAACTCGACTAGAGCGAGAGGTTGCTTAGGCCGTTCAGCGACAACCCTTGACTGGGGTCTTGGCAGGGGTCGGCTTAGGCCGGATAACAGCAACTGCTGCCACATCAAATCCTCGTGGCGCTGGCGCCTTCCATCGAAACCTCTCCTCACAGGGGAGGATGAGGAAGAAGCGGCGTCGCCGCTTGCCGATAACAAGACGAAGAGACCCGCTGATGGCCGGGAGCGGCTGGACCGAAAGAGGTCCGAGACCGAGACCCCAGGGGACCGAGGTGGGGCTGGGAAGGCGGGAAACCGCTCTTCCCTCAGCTCGGGAACTTTAACCGGGGACTGCGGTCCCAAGGGAGCAGGCAGATCCTCGGCATCCACCGGGGGAACCGGTGAAGTAGGGTTGTCTGCTTCTCCAGTCGACAGCCCATCTAACGGATCGAGAAAAATCTCGACTTCGTCGACGGGAGTCTCGGCAGGCTGGCCTGACTGGGGCACCATGAAGCCAGTGGCCTCAGCCACAACCTCGACCGAAGTCAACAGTCGGCTACCCAGGGAGGGGGACCTCTCCCGCTCCCAGGAACGCTGACGGTGGGACTTACCTTTTGACTCCCTTTTCTTGGGCCGAGAAGAATGTCCCGAAGGCCCCTCTCCCTTCGTGGAAAGGGACTGGCAAAGCTCCTTGAACGAAGCTGAATACGAGGAACTCAGAGAGAGCGGGATAAATGCCGCGGCCAAGGAAGAAGAAGATGCGGCCTGGGCAGCTTCCTCCTCGAGAGCGATCATCTGCTCGAGCTGCTCAGCTGAGCCAGCCGCCGCGGACACCGCCCAACGAGCCTCTTTGGATTTCACCAGCAGAAAACGTTTCTCGGGGCGCCAGAGCTTCAAACGGGCAGCACGATCGTCCACAACATTGGCCAAAAAGGAATGACACAACTCGCAAGCCTGCGGGTCGTGATCTAGGCCTAAGCAGTAGACGCACGTGGAATGCGGATCCGTCCTGGACATTTTCTGCCCACAGGGGCACCTCCGAAGGCCGGGAACAGATCTGTCCATCGCAGCCATGAGGGAAAAAGGAGACCGAAGTTTGGAAAACTTCAAAATCAATTTCGGGCGAACCCAAGAATTAGGATCCAGTCTCAATCGCAGAGCGCTAAGGAGGGAGCCTGAGCTTCCAAGCGGTAAGGAAGATCTGGCGTCACGGGGCGGAGCCGAGAGTTTTACCACCCGGGTGGGTGGGAGGAGCCACCTTGAAGACCTTCCGGCAAGAATTAGAGCGGCAAGGATACCTGCCAGACAGTGTGAATGAACAACATATCTATGTCCCTAGAAAACATGTTTCAGGCCCAACCTAAGCCAATTGGTATACCTGTGGTCCAGTCTGGCCGGTAGGAACCCATCATCATATGCAGGTATAATTAGCCATTGTACCCCTATATATTCATTTTGTTATTCAGCACTTGCTGCCAAGTCTTCGGTATGTGAATGGTTTCGGTTGAGTTTGGGAGTAAAGACTCTTTTGTCTTTATTCCCATTGAGAAGCTCATTAACCTCCGGGACAATTTCGTATGTTTCAGTTTCTACCCATTTAGCTCCTTGCGTTGTCCCTTTCCAGAGCATGATGTGGTGTATTTGAGCTGCCACTGAGTACAGCTGTAGGTTAGACAATGCCAGTCCCCCCCGTGTTTATCCACCAACTGCGGCTTCCTCTAGGCTATTCTGGGATGTCTCTCTGCCCAAATGTACGTTGACATGTATTTATCCCACTGCTGGATTTTGGCTTGGTAGGGCAATATATTTGTTCTTGCTGACCGAACCCAGATCATAAGGGTTCTGCCATCTTGTAAGATCCCCCTCTATTTTTTGAAGTAAGGGTGAGACATTTAGAGTCTTTAATTCCACCAAATCTCCCAGCACCTTTATTCTCAGGTATTTATTTAAATCACTTATCTCCCCATTGAAAGGGATGTAGCTGCCCGATATTGTTGGTCGGGGTAAAACCTAATTGTAGTTCTTCAGTTTTGTCCTCGTCAATGCAATAACCTGTCAAATGATCCAGGCAAGTGAGACTATCCCATCAGGTAGGATGATGCTTCTGCGTTAGTAATACAAAGGAGCAGGTCATCTGCATGGAAGGCCACCTTATGAACTTGACCTCCAATAGACACCCCCTCTATAGCTTCTTGTTGCCCAAAATACTAGGCAAGTGGTTCTACGTATATAGAAAACAAATACAGGGAAACAGGGACAGCCCTGTCTTGCTCCCCTGGTGAGCTTAAATCTGTCCAAGCATATTGCTGTTTGCTTTAACCATTGCCTCAGGGACTCTGCAGAGCCCACCCAGCAGGGACATAAAGGGGGCTGAGAAACTGAAAATGGTTAGGGCCTCTTTAAGAAATGCTCAGGAGACCCTTTCAAAGGCCTTCTGGGCATCTCAGCTGGTGTCTGATTTGTTCTGACATGCTCCACAATAAGCAATGTTCATTTCACAATGTTAAAAGTGATGCTGTTGTATAAACCCAGTCTGGTCCTTAATAATGGTGGAAGGATGTCATCCAATCTGTGAGCCATTATGCTGGTAAATATTTTGTAGTCCATATTTAGGACTGATACAGGCTGGTACCATGTGAAGATGCCAAAAATTGTGAACTGTTTCAGTACTGCCAAAATGGTGGCATAATTCCAGGTATCGGGGGGGGGGGGGGTTGCCTTACATACAGTCATGATGTATGCTGCAGTGATTTAATAAGATCACAGAATGCCTTATAAAACTCTGTCCCATATTCGCCAGGACCCAGGCTTGTACTGTTCTTAAGGGCTTTGACTGCAAATACAGGTTACTCACCTGTAACAGGAGTTCTAGGAATGGTATATGTTGTTCATCCACACTTTCTGGCAGGTATCCTTGCCGCTTTAAATCTTGCCGGAAGGTCTTCAAGCTGGCTCCTCCCACCCACTCGAGTGATAAAACTCGGCTCCGCCCCATGGCGCCAGATCTGGCCGCTGGAAGCTCAGGTAGTCGCGTCATAGCCGAGAAGGTAGGTGTGGATGAACAACATATACCATTCCTAGAACTCCTGTTACAGGTGAGTAAATACAGGTTACTCACCTGTAACAGGAGTTCTAGGAATGGTATATGTTGTTCATCCACACTTATTGGCAGGTTCTTGCCGCTTTAAATCTTGCCGGAAGGTCTTCAAGCTGGCTCCTCCCACCCACCCGGGTGGTAAAACTCTCGGCTCAGCCCCATGACGCCAGATCTGGCCCGCTGGAAGCTCAGGTAGTGCGTCGATGGCGGGGAGGTCGTGTGGATGAACAACATATACCATTCCTAGAACTCCTGTTACAATGATAAACTCTGAGTTACTCACCTGTAACAGGAGTTCTAGGAATGGTATATGTTGTTCATCCACACTTATTGGCAGGTTCCTTGCCGCTTTAAATCTTGCCAGAAGGTCTTCAGCTGGCTCCTCCCACCCACCGGGTGGTAAAACTCTTAGCTCAGCCCCATGGCGCCAGATCTGGCCCACTGGAAGCTCAGGTTGTGCGTCGAGCGGGGAGGTCGAGGTGGGTCGTGTGGATGAACAACATATACCATTCCTAGAACTCCTGTTACAGGTGGGTAACCTGTATTTCTAAGGGACATGGATATGTTGTTCATCACACTTATTGGCAGACCCTAGCAGTTCTCCGGGAGGAGGGAGGCAAAGGCACACCCCCTACTTAGAGAATAAAGACTGGAGAACCGAGGCCCCAAAACCAGCATCCCGGCGTGACTCAAGGTCGATGTGGTAATGGGTAATAAAGGTGTGTGCTGACTTCCAGGTAGCAGCCCTGCAGATTTCCTGGGTAGGAACATCCCTGGAAGCAGCCACCGATGCAGCAGTATGACGGGTAGAATGAGCTCTTATCCCTCTGGGAGGCTCCATGCCCGCCGACTTATAGCAGCGATCTATGCAGGAGGTGACCCACCTGCCTATCGTCCGCTTGGCTGCAGGTCTGCCAGGTGCGGCTTCAGCGTAGGTGACAAACAGCTGGCGAACCTCTCCCCGAATTTCAGCCGTGAGCTCCTTATAATAAGTGAGCGCCCTTCTAGGGTCCAGAGTATGGAGCCTATATTCAGCCTCCGAGGTGTGATTGGGGTAGAACACCGGCAGAGTCAGCACCTGGTTAAGGTGAAACTCCGACACCACCTTCGGAAGGAATTTCGGGTGGGGGCGCAGGACAACCTTGTCCCTGTGGAAGACCAGGTAAGGAGACTCGATGCAAAGCGCATGGAGCTCTCCCATCCTTCTGGCTGACGTGATAGCCACCAAGAAGGCGGTCTTCCACGACAGGTGAGAGAGATCACACCTGTGCATTGGTTCGAATAACGCCCATGAGCTTTGCCAGTACCAGCAGTAAATCCCATGGAGGTGGAGGTTCTCGCACCGGAGGGGAAATGTGATCAAGGCCTTTGAAAAAACGCCAGACCACCTTCTCCTGCGCCACCGACTACTCCCCGGCCCGCGCCCGGTAAGCAGAGATGGCTGCCAGGTGCACCTTTAGGGTCGTCGACCTAAGCCCTTGACTAGAAAAGGACCATAAATAGTCCAAAATACTTGCCACAGAACAGGAGGAAGGGTGCAAGCCCTTGCCCTGACACCAAATGGAGAATCTCTTCCATTTGAAGGCGTAGCATTTTCTGGTCGACTCCTTACGGGACACCTCAACAACATTGAGGACCTCGTCGGAAAGACCCAAGGCCTGGAACTCTAGCCGCTCAGGAACCAGGCCGTCAGGTGCAGGGATTGAAGGTCTGGATGGGACACCTTCCCCTGATTGACTGAGAGCAGGTCCGGGCGAGCTGGAAGCTGCCTCGGGAGCCCGGAGCTGAGGCTGAGGAGATCTGGGTACCAGTACTGGCGGGGCCAGTCTGGGGCTATCAGAATCACCTCGCCTTGTCCTCCTTGTCTTAAGAAGCACCTTGTGAATCAAGGGAAATGGGGAAAAGGCGTAAAACCGGGGTCCAGAGCCTCAGAAGGCATCCCCTGCAGCGGAGCCCTGCTGAGGCGGGCAGGCAACAAACAGCTTCCGCGCATTCTCCTGGAGGCAAACAGGTCCACCTGAGGTGTGCCCCAGTGGGAGAACAGATCTTGTACTACCTCCGGCAGGAGAGACCACTCGTGAGATGCAGCCCTATCCGGCTCAGGGCATCGGCCAGGGTGTTGGAGGCTCCTGCCACATGAATGGCTAGGAGATCCGCCTCCAGGCTGCTACAGTGACCAAATCACGGAGAGCTTCCTTGCATAGAAGCATGGGCCAGCGTCCTGCCCTAGCGGTTCAGGTAGTACATGGTCGTGGTATTGTCCGTCTGGACTCGGACCACTTGACCCTGGAGAAACGGAGCAAAGGCGGTGAGAGCTAGGCGGACCGCTCGGAGCTCCAGCAGGTTGATGTGGCATCGGGACTCCTGCGGGGACCAGAGGCCGTGCACTCGGTGTTCCCCAGATGGGCACCCCAACCCATCAGAGAGAGGCGTGTCGGTCGATGAGAGACTGTCGGCTCAAGGCGGACCAAGCGGGATGCCCTCCTGCAGATGAAATGGAGCGGTCCACCACTGGAGGCGTTCCACATCTCCTGGGTCACTATCACTAGCTGGTCCAAGGATCGCGGCGTTGTGACCACTGGCTGGCCAGTCCCCACTGAAGGGGCGCATGTGCCAGCGTGCCCAGGACCACGCTGGTACAGGCCGCCATGAGACAGAAGGCGCAGGAAGTCCAGGGCAGGCGCGTTGCCCAACCGAAATGACTGGGCAAAGGAGGTTAGAACCTCGGCCCTGTCGGCCGGGAGCCGTGTTCTGGCTCAAAGAGAGTCGAGCTCTGCCCCGATGAACAGGATCACCTGCTTCGGCTCGAGTTCCGACTTGGCCTCGTTGATGAGAAGGCCAACTTGAGAGCAAACCTGGAGGGCCAGATCTCTGGACCGCTCCACCTCCTGTCTGGAGGAGGCTGCTATCAGCCAATTGTCCAGGTAAGGGTACACCCGGACCCCTCGGCGCCGCAGGAATGCTGTCACCACTGCCATGCATTTGGTGAAGACCCTGGGAGCTGGAGATAAGCCAAAGGGCATGGCTCGGAACTCGAAGAGGGATCCCTCGGCTTGAGCAGAGAGTCTCCGATGTGATGGGACGGATAGGGCGTGAAAAACGCGTCCTGTAGGTCAGAGAGCAGAACCACACCCCGTGTTCAGAGATGGTATTATCTGCGCCAGAGTGACCATCCTGAAGGTTCGAGACCTTAGGAACTTGTTCAGGTCGTGTAGGTCGAGAATGGGGTGCCAGCCCCCCGTCTGTTTCGGTACCAGGAAATACCTGGACACGAACCCCGGGTCTGAAGGGGGGTCCTCCACCTCCGTGACCACCTCCTTTTGGAGGAGGAGAGCAATGTTGGCTCGGCGAGCCGCCAGTGAGGCTGCGGACCCCGTGGCCCCCGGAGGTGCGACGGCTCTGAAGTGCGGGGCCTGCTCGAATTCCAGAGGTAGGCCTTTTCCCACCACCTCCATTACCCACCTGTCCGTGGTAACAGCGGACCAGGCGGAAAGGAAGTGTCTGAGCCGTCCCCCCAGGGGGGCAACCAGGGTAGTGACAGGGATGAGGCGACACCCTCAGCCCGTCACTGGTCAGGCTTGGAGGAGGACGGCCGAGGGACCTCCGGGCCTTTACCTCCCTGCTTCCTGTTGGAGGAGCCGGCGGCTGAAGGTTTGGGATACCAAGGTCGAGCCTGCTGGCCCCTGGCGTTGCTGGGCGGGCGCGTGAGCGCAGAGAAGAGACGAAAAGGGCTTAGGCTGTGGCTTGCGGGCTTTGTCCTTCTGAGCAGAAGAGCCGAGGTCAAGGTAGCATTGGACTTCTCGATCCTCTGCAGGTGACCTTCCACCCCAGGGCGAAGAGGTCAGTCCCCAAAAAGGGAACATCCGCCAACTTGTGCTGGGTATCCGAAGTAAAGGTGGATATCCTCAGACAAGCCCGACGACGCATGGCCACTGCGGCCGCCACAGACCTGGCACATGAGTCCCCAATGTCCAACACAGTCTGGAGCTGCTGTTTGGCCACTGCCCTGCCCTGGTCCCGCACCTGTCTGACCGTAGTCTGCAGATCTGCGGGGAGATGAGGGACAACCTCATCCAGGGAGCCCAACAGGGCGTGAGAAAAATATGCTATGAGGACGGCCGAGCTGGCCTGACGAAGGCCGAGAGAGGACGCAGCATAGACTTTTCGCCCGGCATAATCCAATTTCTTGGATTCCTTGTCAGGAGGTTTGTCCACATCCCTGGCGTTCCCGGCACGCCGGAAAACGCTGTCGGTAACCAACCCCTGCGGCGGTGTTCAAAAAAACGGACAGGGAACCGTGAGGGACGCATACTTCCGTGACACCTGGCCAAAGACACAGGAGCAGGAAGCAGGGCTGCCAAAGTTCCAGGCGGACCCTATGGCTTGGCCACGGAAGGCCTCCGTGGGAGAATCCCTCGGTCCAGATCTCCGTGAGGGGATACCTGGCCCGTTCAGAAGAAGAGTTCGAGCTTCATCCCAGTGGACTCGAGATGAGTCGGGCAACCCTAAGAAGGACGAGGGCTATCGTCCATTGACTGCCCTCCCGAGGACTCCAAGTCCATGCACTTGGAGAAGAGGGAGGAACCATCATCGGACTCAGAAGAGTCCTCGAAGAGCTGCCTCGGGCCTGAGCCACCCTCCACCTGCCGAGGTTTATCGGGAGTGAGGGTGACAGACAACCTATGGGGCAAACCCAAGGCCGACCAAGAATTTTGGTCGGGCCCCAACTAAAAGGCAGTGAGGCGGAGGTTCCACCAGAATCGGTGGGGCAGCTGGAATTGACCGAACAACCGGCCTGGGAACAGGCTCCTCGACTAGCGAGGGGTTGTTTCGGCTGCTCCAGTGACAGCCACTTAATGGCCGGGAAGGCGACTGGGTCGGCTTATTCCCGGTCAAAAGAACTGTTGCCACATAAGCTCCTCGTACCTCCGGCGCAACTTGGCGAAGCCTCCCCTACGTCCGAGGAAGGCGGCGGCTGCTTACTGTGATTGCGAGACCGAGACCGCCTAAGGCGGGGGATCGAGGTTGGACACGGAGGATGTCCGAGACCGAGACCGAGTCTCGACTGGGCCGAGGAGAAGTGTCGGTCGGCACTCCCTCGGCTCAGGCAGTCCACGAAGGCTCAGACGGAGGCACGGCCAAACCGACTGGATCCTCAACTCCACGGGGAACCGAGGAGAGAGTTCTCAGCTTCTCCAGCCGACAACCCATCTAACGGGTCGAGAAAAATCTCAACCCGAGTACGCCGGAGTCTCGGTCAACTGGCCTGGCCAGGACACCGTGAAGCCAGTGACTGAGCTGAGGGGTGCGACCGAAGTCGACTGTCGACAAGGGAGGATCTTTCCGCTCCCAAGGCGTCGACGGAGACTACGTTTGCTCTTTTGGACCTGGAAAAGGCCCGAAGAAGTTGGACCCTCACCTTTGGTCGAGAGGGTCAAACAAAGCTCATAAAGAAGCTGATACGAGGCACCGAGAAGGCGGGACAAATGCCGCTGCCGTGAAAGCGGCCCGCGCCGCCTCCTCTTGAGGCGATCATCTGCTCGAGCTGATCCATGAGCCGCGCCCGCCCAGTGGAAACCATGTCGGGCCTCTTTAGATTTCACGGTGGAATTCTTTTCTCAGGCGCCCAGTTGTGTCAGGCAGCCACGGTCTTCAGGGGCGTGGGCGAGGAAAACACAAGTCGCCAGGCCTGCGGGTGGTGCTCAAGGCCCAGGACAGTAGGCATGCGTGGGTCGGATCCGTCCTGAGACATCTTCTGTCATAAGGCACCTCCAACCGGAGAGATTTGTCCATCGCGGCCGCGAGGAGAAGAAGACGAAGTCTTTTTGTAAAAAAAACTTTTGATTTGAACTTTCGAAGAATTGAACCAGTGTTAAGCGCAGGCGTTAAGGAGGAACCTGAGCTTCCAAGCGGTAAGGAAGATCTGGCGTCATGGGGCGGAGCCGAGAGTTTTACCACCCGGGTGGGTAGGAGGAGCCAGCTTGAAGACCTTCTGGCAAGATTTAAAGCGGCAAGTAACCTGCCAATAAGTGTGGATGAACAACATATCCATGTCCCTAGAACCTGTATTTCTAGGGACATGGATATGTTTTTCATCCACACTTTCTGGCAGACTCCTAGCAGTTCTCCGGGAGGAGGGAGGCAAGGCGCACACCCCCTACTTAGGATATAGAGACTGGAGAACCGAGGCCCCAAAACCAGCATCCCGGCGTGACTCAAGGTCGATGTGGTAGTGGGTTATAAAGGTATGTGCCGACTTCCAGGTAGCAGCCCTGCAGATATCCTGGATAGGGACGTCCCTGGAAGCAGCTACCGATGCAGCCGTATGGTGGGTAGAATGAGCTCTTATCCTTCTGGGAGGCTCCATGCCCGCCAACCTACAGCAGAGATTTATGCAGGAGGTGACCCACCTGCTTATCGTCCACTTGGCTGCAGGTCTGCCAGGTGCGGCTTCAGCATAGGTGACAAACAGCTGGTGAACCTCTCCCCGCACTTCAGCCGCGCACTCCTTATAGTAAGCGCGCGCCCTTCTAGGGTCCAGAGTATGGAGCCTATATTTGGCCTCCGAGGTGTGACTGGGGTAGAACACCGGCAGAGTCAACACCTGGTTAAGGTGAAATTCCGACATCACCTTCGGAAGGAGTTTCGGGTGGGGGCATAGGACAACCTTGTCCCTGTGGAAGACCAGATAAGGAGACTCGATGGAAAGCGCCTGGAGCTCTCCCATCCTTCTGGCTGACGTGATAGCCACCAAGAAGTTGGTCTTCCATGACAGGTGAGAGATGTCACACCTGTGCATCGGTTTGAATGGCTTGCCCATGAGCTTTGCCAATACCAGCAGTACATCCCACGGAGGTGGAGGTTCATGCACTGGAGGGGATATGTGATCAAGGTCTTTGAAAAAATGCCCGACCACCGACTCCTGCGCCACCGACTGCTTCCCGGCCGGCGCCCGGCAAGCAGAGATGGCTGCCAGGTGCACCTTTAGGGTCGTCGACCTAAGCCCTTGCTGAGAAAGGGACCATAGGTAGTCCAAGATGCTTGCCAAGGAACAGGAGGAAGGGTCCAGGCCTTTGCCCTGACACCAAATGGAGAATCTCTTCCATTTGAAGGCATAGCATTTTCTGGTCAACTCCTTACGGGACGCCTCAACGACGTTGAGGACCTAGTCGGAATGACCCAAGGCCTGGAACTCTAGCCGCTCAGGAACCAGGCTGTCAGGTTCAGGAATTGAAGGTCCGGATGGAACACCTTCCCCTGATTGACTGATAACAGGTCCGGGCGAGCTGGAAGCTGCCTCGGGAGCCTGGAGCTGAGGTTGAGGAGATCTGGATACCAGCATTGGCGGGGCCAGTCTGGGGCTACCAGAATCACCTGTGCCTTGTCCCTCCTCGCCTTCAGAAGCACCTTGTGGATCAAGGGAAATGGGTGAAAGGCGTAGAAGAGGCCCAGGGTCCACGGCCTCGAGAAGGCATCCCCCTGCAGCGAACCCTGCTGAAGGGGACAGGCATGAAACAGCCTCAGCTTCGCATTCTCCCTACAGGCAAACAGGTCCACCTGAGGTGTGTCCCAGCGGGAGAACAGATCTTGTACTACCTCCTGCAGGAGAGACCACTCGTGAGACACAGCCCCTATCCGGCTTAGGGCATTGGCCAGAGTGTTGGAAGCTCCTGCCAC
The DNA here is from genome assembly GCA_016271365.2 of Neoceratodus forsteri. Taxonomy (NCBI): domain Eukaryota; kingdom Metazoa; phylum Chordata; order Ceratodontiformes; family Ceratodontidae; genus Neoceratodus; species Neoceratodus forsteri. Next base: position 263,456,195 of record CM028132.1, on the reverse strand, counting down.
ATGGATGTCTAGGAGATCCGCCTCCAGGCTGCTTGCACAGTGACCAAGCGGAGGCTTCCTTGCACAGAGGCATGGGCGCATCCTGCCCTGGCAGGTTTAGGTAGTACATGGTCGTGGTATTGTCCATCTGGACCTGAACCACTTGACCCTGTAGAAATGGAGCAAAGGCGGTGAGGCTGAGACGAACCGCCCGAAGCTCCAGCAGGTTGATATGGCATCGGGACTCCTGAGGGGACCAGAGGCCATGCACTCTGTGCTCCCCCAGATGAGCACCCCAACCCATCAGAGGCATCGGTCGGTAGAGAGACCGTCGGCTCGGGGTGGACAAATGGGATGCCCTCCTGCAAATGGATTGGAACGGTCCACCACTGGAGAGCGTTCCACATCCCCTGGGTCACCGTCACTAGCTGGTCCAATGGATCGCAGCACTGTGACCACTGGCTGGCCAATCCCCACTGAAGGGGACGCATGTGCCAGCAGGCCCAACGGACCACGCTGGTACAGGCCACCGTGAGACCCAGGAGGCGCAGGAAGTCCCGGGCAGGGCGCGACTGCCCAACCAGAAATGATTGGGCAATGGAGGAAAGAACCTCGGCCCTGTCCGCCAGGAGTCGTGCTCTGGCTCGAAGAAAGTCGAGCTCTGCCCTAATGAAATGTATCACCTGCTTCGGCCTGAGTTCCGACTTGGCCTCGTTGATGAGAAGGCCGATCTGAGAGCAAACCTGGAGGGCCAGATCTCTGAACCGCTCCACCTCCAGTCTGGAGGGGGCTGCTATCAGCCAATCGTCCAGGTAAGGGTACACCCGGACCCCTTGGCGCCGCAAGAATGCTGTCACCACTGCCATGCAGAGCAACAGAAAGGCCGAAGGGCATGGCTCGGAACTCGTAAAGGGATCCCTCCGCTCGAAAGTGAAGGAATCTCTGGTGAGATGGACGAATAGGGACGTGAAAGAACGCGTCCTGTAGGTCCAGAGAACAGAACCACATGCCTCGTTCCAGGAATGGCATTATCTGAGCCAGAGTGACCATCCTGAAGGTCTGAGACCTTAGGAACCTGTTCAGGTCGTGCAGGTCGAGAATGGGGCGCCAGCCCCCCCCCTTCTGTTTTGGGACCAGGAAGTACCTGGACACAAACCCCGGGTCTGAGGGAGGGTCTGCCACCTCTCTGATCACCTCTTTCGAGGAGCAGAGCGATGTCGGCTCGGTGAGCCGAAAACGAGGCTTTGGACCCCGAGGCCCCCCAGGGGGCAACGGCTCGGAAGGGCGGGGCCTGCTCGAACTCCAGAGGCAGGCCCTTTCCTACAACTTCTAGCACCCACTGATCCATGGTGATAGCGGACCAGGCAGAAAGGAAGTGGCGGAGCCATCCCCACACGGGGGAACCCAGGGTGGAGTGACGAGGTTGGGGCCGACACCACTCAACCCGTCACTGGGCAGGCTTGGAGGAGGAACCGGCCAAGGGACCTCCTGGGCCTTTGCCTCCCTGCTTCCTGGAAGAGGAAGCCGCAGAAGCTAGCTTTGGGATGCAAGTCTGAGCCTGCTGGCCCTGATGCCCGCTGGGCCGGGCGTGCGTGAAGCAGGCAGACGCAAAGGGCTTGGGTTGCGGTCTGCGGCCCTTGTCCCTCTGGGCGGAGGAGACTGAGTCCAGAGTGGCATTGGACTTTTCGATCCTCTGAAGGGGACCCTCCACTCCAGGGCTGAAGAGGTCGGTCCCCAAGAAGGGGACATCCGCCAACTTGTGCTGGGTATCCGCTGTGAAGGTGGATACCCTCAGCCATGCCTGACGGCGCATGGCCACTGCAGCCGCGACTGACCTGGCACATGAGTCGCCGATGTCCAGAGCAGTCTGAAGTTGCTGCTTGGCCACTGCCCTGCCCTGGTCCCGCACCTGCTTGACCGTGGTCTGCAGGTCAGCCGGGAGATGAGGGACTACCTCATCCAGGGAGCCCAACAGGGCGTGAGAGAAGTGTGCCATCAGCACGGCCGAGCTGGCCTGGCAGAGGCCAAGGGAGGATGCAGCGTAGACTTTGCACCCGGGGTAGTCCAATTTCTTGGGACTCCTTGTCGGGAGGCTTGTCCACGTCCCTGGCGCTTCCGGCACATTGGAAGACGTTGTCGGTAACCAACCCCTCGGCTGAGGGGTGTTCCGAAAAACCGGACAGGGAACCAGTAGGGACCACGTACTTCCTCGCTATACTGGCCGAAGGCGCAGGGCAGGAAGCAGGTCGCTGCCAGAGCTCCAAGGCCGGGCCAACAATGGCCTCGGCCACCGGAAAGGCCTCCGTGGGTGAATCCCCTCAGTCCAACATCTCCGTTAGGGGATACTTGGCCCACTTGGATACAGGCTTGAGCTGCATCCCGGTGCACTCTGAGATGAGCCTAAGCAAACCCATGAAGGATGATGGGCTATCGTCTAGCGACTGACCTCTGGAGGAGTCCAGGTCGACCTGCCTGGAGAACAGGGAGGAATCGTTGTCGGACTCGGATGAGTCCACAAAGAGCTGCCTTGGGCCTGAGCCACCCTCCACCTGCCGAGGACGGTCGGGAGTGAGGGTGACAGACAGCATATGGGGTAGGCCCGGGCCCGACCGAGAATTCTTGGTCGGGGCCCCAAATTTCGGCTGTGGAGGCGGAGGTTCCACCAGAATCTGTGGGGCAGCCGGTTTCAGTCGAGCAACAGGCCCGGGGACAGGCGCCTCAACTAGGGCGAGGGGTTGCTTCGGCTACTCCGGTGACAGCCACTTGATGGCCGAGGAAGGCGACGACGTCAGCTTGCTCCCGGACAGAAGGAGCTGTTGCCACATGAGGTCCTCGTAGCGCCGACGCAACTTGCGTCGAAGCCTCTCCTTGTCCGAGGAGGAAGGCGAGGATGAGCGACGCCACATTATGGTATCAGAGATCATTACAGCCATGGGAATGGCTGACCGTGAAGATGTCCGAGACAGAGACTAAGAACCCCGGTGTTTCCGAGGAGGGTTCTGGGGCAGGCCGGGGGAGACCCGCTCTCCCCTCGGCTCGGCAGTTTTGACCATGGACTTCGGAACCGGAGGCACAGGCAAGTCCTCGGCCACCTTGATCTCCACCAGGGGAACCGGGGAGTGAGGGTTGTCGGCTTCACCAGTCGACAACCTATCCGACGGGTCGAGAAAAATCTCGACTGCAATCGACGGGTGTCTCGGTCAACTGACCTGATGGGGACGCCGTGAGACCAGTGGCCGAAGCCAAAGGATCGACTGAAGTCGAGGGTCAACTACCCGGGGAGGGGGACCTCTCCCGCTCCCAAGAGCGTCAACGGAGGGACTTACCTTTACAGTCCTTCTTCTTGGACTGAGAGGAAAGTCCTGATGGCCCCTCACCCTTGGTGGAGAGGAACTGATAGTGCTCCTTAAAAGAAGCTGAATAGGAGAATCCCAAAGAGAGCGGGATAAAGGCCGTGACCGAGGACGACGAAGATGCGGCCTGCGCTGCCTCCTCGAGGGCGATCATCTGCTCGAGCTGTTCCGCCGAGCCAGCTGCCTCGGACACTGCCAAACAGGTCTCCTTAGACTTCACCGGTGGGTAACGTTTCTCGAGGCGCCCAAGTTGTAAACGGGCAGCGCAGTCCTCCAGGACGTAGGCCGAGAAGAAAGAGCACAGATCGCAGGCCTGCGGGTCGTGCTCAAGGCCTAAGCAATAGACGCACGTGGAGTGCGGATCCGTCCGAGACATTTTCTGCCCGCATGGGCACCTCCGGAAACCGGGAGTAGATTTGTCCATCGCAGCCGCAAGGGAAATATTTGACCGAAGTCTTGAAAACCTTAAACTTAATTTCGGGTAAACCGAAGAATTAGGAACCAGTCTTATACGCGGAGTGTTAAGGAGGGAACCTGAGCTTCCAAGCGGTAAGGAAGATCTGGCGTCATGGGGCGGAGCTGAGAGTTTTATCACCCAGGTGGGTGGGAGGAGCCAGCTTGAAGACCTTCCGGCAAGATTTAAAGCGGCAAGGATACCTGCCGGAAAGTGTGGATGAACAACAAATCCACGTCCCTAGAACATCTATTTCTTGTGGAGTAAATCAGATGATGTAGACTTTCTTGTTGCATGGTAATGAGGGTCAGGAGATTGAGCTCTTCCAAAAATTGGTCTAGCCCCCCCCCCCCCCTTGGTGTTATTTCTTGTGTGCTCAGTTTAGCATAATGGTACTATAATACTCTGAGAATCTCCATGATTTTGGAATGCATTTGGTTAGAGTCCAAAAGGTTTGTTATGGTGGTAGCCTTTCTCTTCTGCTGGGAGATTATACACAAGTGTTTTGGCTGCCCTCGCTCCTCCTTCATAGTATGCCCATCTCAGCCATACTAGTGCCTGTTCAGTTTTATACATTAAGATATCCTTTATTTTAGCCTGGGTGATCTTAATGACTTTCATAAGGGAGGAATTTCCCTGCATGTGTGCGAGCTGCATACATTTTAATGTTTCCTGGAGACTGTGTAATTTTTCTTCACGCTCTGTGTGGGGGATATTCTATAATCTCCTATCAAACTACAGTTTTTACTGTATCCCAAAGTGTTGCTGCTCTTACAGTTGGGGAGGAGTTTTCTGTGAGGATACAGTTTATCAAAATACATACCACATCAGTAAACTCTTGGTTCTAAAGGACAGAGATATCAGAATACCAGTGTGCGATTATTTTATCCAAAAGTAAATCTAGGAAGAGTCAAATTGGGGAGTGGTCCGATAACAGAATAGGGTCTAGGATCACCTCATCCAACCAGTCTAGCTGCTGTACACTTACCAAAAAAAAAAAAAAAATTAATAGAGCCTGGAGTACTGTTTATGAGAATAAGAATATGTGTGTGTGTGTGTGTGTGTGTGTGTTTGGTCTATCGTTAGGGCAAGTGTGTCCCCAGAGATAAACTAGTCTGGCCTCTTGAATAAGTCTGCACAAATGCCGGCCTGTCGATGCAGTGGCAGCACTACTACTCACAATGCAGACGATCAAAGTTCAGGAACAAGCTTGCATTGTGGGAAGCCAGATCCGGGGGTCGCACTTCTCAGGGGATTCTTTCCACCTCTAGGGATGGAAGGCAGCCAGCTCTACTGGTATACCGCTACTTAAATAACCACAGGTGGCAGTCGGGAGGGGCAAGTGGGTATGAGGATATCGGCTGGTGCCACGCCACATACACCTGCGTGCATGCTTGCCACCAATGTCCTAGGGGAAAGAAAGAAAGAAAGAAAGAAAGCTGAAAAAAAAAAAAAAAGACTCCGGACAGCAGGATGACACCACCCACCCACAGACCTCGTACTTAGATAATCAGGCACCACCAGGTAAATCATTCTATGAAGAAAGTTTAGGAGCATTAAATTTGTATGACCTCAAATTGGGAAGAGATAGAGGAGATCCGTTGCTTTTGTATAACATTCTGAGGGATAAAACTCTTATGAATAAAGCCAATATTGATATGGCCATAAAACCCAACAACTTAAGATAACACAATAGATAGATTCAGATTCCAAATGCACTTACTAACAAAAGACAGTATTATTTCACTACAAGAGCAGCTTCACTCTGGAATTTGTTACCACACCACATTGTAAACATGCCTAATCTGGAGTCTTTTAAAGCAGAACTTGATAAATACCTTTTGGGCTAGTAAAAATTCACCCTGCAAGTGCAGGGAAGGTGGTCCTGATGGGCCTAGAGCCTCCTTCCACCTTGCAAATACCGAGTAATAATACCGAGTAATTCTCTAGCTGCCAGGAGAACATCTGCAACTGCCAGGGACACTTCGAAGAAGGACAGTTCTTCGTCTTCAGAAGCCAGGCATGGAGGCACAGGGATTGAAGATCTGGATGCACCAGAGCACCCTATTCCTGTGTCAGAAGTCCAGCTCACAGGGGGAGCAGGACAGGTGGTGCCACTGTCAGTTGCTGGAGTAGGGGGAAACAAATTTGTCTGTGCCAGTTAGAAGCCACCAGAATTAAGGTGGCCAGCTCAGCCGATAGCTTGACCGGAATCTACTGTATCAGAGGGAATGGAGGACAAGCATACAGAAACCTCCCTTTCCAGAAGGAGGGACAATGAGTCTCACAAGAAAACCCCAGACCCTGGAGCAAGCAAGCAGAAATGCAGCAGTTTTGAGTTCATGGATACACAAATAGGTCTATGTCCAGACAACCCCATTTCTCGAAGTGGTCGCCCACAACAGAGTCTGAGAGTTCCCATTCGTGGCATGGCGCATGGGATTGCCTGAGGCAAACCACCAGTGCATTCAGGGTACCAGGAAGAAACACTGCTTATCAGTATATGTTGCATTTCACTACCCAGTGCCAAACACTCATCACCTCTCTGCAGAAAGTGCACAAATGTACTCTGCCCTGTCAGCTGACGTAGTACCTTACCAAAATATTGTCTGTACGGATCAGTAGCCAATTCCCTGGAAGAAGTGTGGTGAAGGCCTGTAGGCCATGCAGAAAATAATTCATCTCCAGAGTGCTGCTGTGCAGAAACGTATCTAGAGGGGTCAACTGGCTCAGAGTCTTGAAGAGGCCTAAATGAGTAAACACCCCATCCTGAACCCAAGGTATCTGTGGTCATCACCGGGGGGGGGGGATGGCTGGAGTGATGGGGACCCCAATTCAAGGATGGAACTGTCCGACCACCACAGCAAGCAGTGATGGAGAAAAGTAGTCACTTGTATAAGACCCTACGACTCATCTGAATGCTGTGCCCATTGCACTCTGAGGAACCAATAATGGAGCCCCATGTGGAAGCGAGAGTTTGGATGATAGCCGCCATCAGGCCAATTAACCTTAGAAGGCACCTGGGAAAGATATAAAAATCGCTGGAAGAGACTAGCTATGCCTGGGTCTCCAGTGCTGTAGCATGCTCAGAGGGCAGAAATGCCAGGCCCAGACCAGTATCCAGAACTGCTCCTATGAACTGGAGCCTCTGGCAAGGGGTAAGGACTAACTCGGATTCACTAACCAGTATATCCAGCTGGTCGAACTGCTGTCAGGTCCAAAATAGTGCATAGACGCTTGCTTCCCAAGACAGGGCTTTTAATAGCAGAGATCCCATCAACATCGTTAAGAAAGAGCTATGTGGCTGAAAACCATGCGATCAAAACAGCATGCGCGGTTCGGAGTTAGTTTATTTCATTTTAGAGCGATTTGTGACCACGCTCTTTTGGGGTCTCTGCACAGCGCGTTTTTGCCCATGCAGCTTTCAACCACACTGAAATATGAATGAATCTACAGTAACAGCCAATTGTCTATACGGGAAGACATAGAGACCCTCTCTGTGGAGGGCAGCAGCCTCAATGGCAAATTCTTTGGTAATTGCACACAGTGCAGTGCACAAACCAAAGGGCAAAACAGGAAATTGGTAGTGGAAGCCCTGGAGCATGAAACACAGGTATTTTCTGTGCAACTTGCATATCTTTACATATAGGTATGCATCCTTCACGTCCAAAGCAACCATTCAATCCCATTTAAATGGGGGAGGGGGGAGGACTGCAGCAAGACCATTTGGAACGTTTTGTATTCGATGAAAAGATTAAGTCCTTTGAAAGTCTAATACTGGCCTCAAATCCCTTGTCCATTTTGGAACCAGAAAGTATCAGGAATAGCAGCGCTGGTTTATTTCTGAAAGCAGGACAAGTTCCACTGCCCTCTTGTGGAGCAGGGTTTGAACCTCCTCCAGCAGGAGGGCAAGATGTCCCAGAAGACATCTGTTGGGCAATGGTGAGGTCACTGGAAAAGAGCAAGGAACTCCATGGCATGTCCTTGCTAGACCACCTGCAGGACCCATACATCAGTACAGATCTCCTGCCACTTTTGTACAAAGAGGGAGATTCAGCCTCCCACCAAGGCTTCCTGTGGTAGTAAGGCTGGGGGAAGGGGAGGGGAGTGAGAAAGCACCAGGGGGCAACAAGGGTGCTTGTAATGATTTGATCTTTTGTGAGTCTGGCATGGGTATCGGGGGTGGGGGAAGACACACAGAGACAGGCTTTCAGCTTGGGAGGTGATAGGCTAAGGTCTCTGGCAACGGCTAAGGTCTCTGGCAACCACATCCTTGGTCACTTGAATAGCGTGGCATGAACGGGCATTGGGCCTGCGAAAAAAAACTCTAACCCTTCCCCAGGGTTTAGGGTTTAAAGTATATAAGGCTCTTAAACTCATTTTAGAGGACTGTAAATCCCTTAGTGCTTTTTCTACATCATTGCCAAACAAGTGTTTACCTCTACATGGAACATTCATTGCAGACTGCTATGCATCTGAGGCAAAACCAGCCACCCTTAGCCAAGAGTGGCGGTAAAGGCAAATCCAAAAGGCAGCAGTCCTGGCAGCAGCATCTCAGGCATCATAGCCTCCTGGCCATTAGCAATAGTCTGTTGTGGCAATACCTTGTCTTGGCCTTCTGGCAGTTTCTCAGCCAGTGAAGCCATAGCTTTCCCAAAGACAATTTTGATATTTTTTCCCCATGTATGCCTGATAGGTAGATATCCTTAGGTCCACGAAAGCAGAAGCAGAAGTTTGGGAGCACTGGATCAATCACAAGCAGTCATAAATCACCACTGACTATTTTGGGCTGTGATGAATAATATGGTTTTGCAGTGGGGGCTGGATACTGTTTATCGGCTTTTCTTGGATTGCTGGCAACTGAGCTGGCCTATGCCAAGCAGACAAAGTGGCATCCTCTAGGGCAGAATGCACACAAGGAATAATAATCGTAGGGCAGGCAGAAGCCTCCAAGAACTCGGAGATGTTTACTGGCAGAATCCACCTCTTCCGCTGGAAATCAAAATTTATCCTGCACCTGTTTCAGGAAGTCCTGAAACGATGCATCCTCAGGGAAGAGTTTGGGAGTGTTTTTCAGAATCTCCTCTGAGCAAGAGGACAGAGTGCAGCTTCAGCTCACAACATCAACCGCCTCCTCTTCTTCATCCATGGCCTCTTCCTCCGTATACTCTAGATTAAATTCCAGTTTGTCACAGACACCAACTGTCATTGTCTGCAGGTCGACAGGACGAGGAGACAAGTCAGGAGGAGCCATTGACAAGTGTCATGTCAGAGCAAATTCAAGGCCACCACGACGGTGGGGACTGAGAACTGGGTGGGGCTGATGGGCCAGCTGAGGGAACAGAGGAAGGCGATGAATGCAATAGACGCTGAAACAGCTCAGACATTGCCTGGTACAGGAGCTTTGCATCGTCAGGCCCTGCAGGAGTAGATGATGGCAGAACAGCCAAATGGCAGTACTGGCTGTGAATCCCCTGGCGGGAAGGCCAGCACCAGACCCTGACCTTAGCATATGAAAGACAATTAGGAGTGCAGCAGGACCCATGGCCGGAGCCTTGGACCAATCTTTTTCAACAGACTTACCTCTTCATAGGACTGAACAGAAATACTCCGGAGAAGTGGCCTTGTCCTTGCTCCACTTCTCTGTTACTTAGTGGCAGCATTTTTTCCACCAGCTTTTCTTGTGCAAGTCAGCAACAGGTGCCTTTGACTATGCGAACAGTGGGCTGACAGCGAACCAGGAACAAAATTGGTTGACCGCAGTGAAACCACCTTCGTCACAACCTGCTTCTCCATGTCTTTTAGCTTTAGATGAACTTCCGAAGCTTTTTTAGGACATCTCCTGATTGCCTAGTTAAAGCTTTGGCAAACTGAGCAGGCTTTAACATTGTGGTCTGTACTAAGGCAACGGCTACCAACAGATTGGTTATCTTTATAAATCATAACATCGCTGCAGCAGCAATATCAGAACTGTTCCTTTTCTGATGGCAGCAGCCTAAAAGTAAATGATAAAGCAACAAACTTGAATTAAATAGCAGCAGTGAAACATTCCAGGCTAACGGAGTTCTTCCACAGCGATGGATCAGTGAGGGACTGACAGTGGGAGAAAAAACAGGCATGCTGGGGATGCCCAAAGAACAAATTACTCACCTTAGTAATGTTGTTTCTTCTAATCGAGTCTTGCTATATTATGACAATTGCAGTTTGTCCCACCATTAGAACTGCTCCGGAGGTGAAAGAGTTAACTTCCATGCCAGGCATGGAGCTTAGAGCTCGAGCTCGGTTAGAGAAGATCTGTCTGGCTAATTTCAAACTGAAACTGTCAGATCTTTACGAGCAAAAACTCACTAAGGTTCTGTGTGGAAGCTGTAACCTACACTAGCCAACTTGCTACCTAAATATTAACACATATTCCTGGACCCAACACCAAGACTCAAGTCAGGGGACCAGAAAATAAATAATATAAGATAAAATAAAACACAACACCCCAAAACCCCAAGAAGGGGTGGAAAAAAAACATATAATGGGCGTAAACAAGTGCCAACACTGGACTGCCAACCCCATACCCAAGTAGAAGTTCTGAGAGGGGCAGGCTGGGGGGGGGAGGTCATAATATAGCAAGACTCCATTAGAAGAAACAACATTACTAAGGTGAGTAATTTTTTCTTCAAACAACATGAAGTCTTGCTATATTATGACAATTGCAGAATACACAGCAGTACCTCCATGGAGGAGGGACAGAACCTACTTAGGGAATAGGCTCTGAAGCACGGCTGTGCCAAATCTAGCATCCCTCCTAGCCTGGATATCCAAGGAGTAATGCTTGGTGAAAATGTGTACCGTTTTCCAGGTAGCTGCTTGGCATATCTCTAAGATAGGGATGTCTCTGGCAGCAGCTAGAGACGCAGCTGTACCTCTGGTAGAGTGAGCCCCAGGCTGAAGGGGGAACCTTTCCCAGTTTTTAATAACAAAATTGGATACAAGAGACAATCCACCTGGCAATGGATCTCTTAGTGGCAGGTTTACCTTTCCCAACCTCACCATAAGTGAGAAAAACTTGGAGGGATTCAAACCTATGACCCTTGGTACGCTCTATATAGTAACTTAGGGCCCTCTTAACATCTAAGCTGTGCAGCCTCCTCTCACCAGAGGAGGAATGGTGAGTGAAGAACACTGGAAGAGAAATAGATTGATTAAGGTGGAAATCTGAAACCACCTTAGGCAAAAACTTCCTGTTAGTCCTGAGGACTTCCTTATCCCTGTGAAAGGAAATAAAGTCAGTCTCCACTGACAAGGCTTGTAACTCACTTATGCGCCTGGCAGAAGTGATGGCTACTAGAAAAAATGTTTTCCAAGTCAAATACTTAAGCTCTGCAGAAGACAGAGGTTCAAAGGGGGGTTGCATCAACTGAGCAATGCAAATATTAAGATCCCAGGCAGGGGCCGGGTCCCTGAAAGGTGGGTTAGTATGAAGTAATCCCTTGAAAAACTTGGAAAATACAGGGTGAGTGGAAAGAGAAGAGGGCTTTCCTGCTGAAATAAAAGCAGAGACAGCTGCCAAATGTACTTTCAGGGTAGCTGGTCTCAGGCCCAAAGAATTAAGATGGACCATATTGTCCAAAACAATGGGCAAATCAGCAGATTCCGGGGAAATATACTTCCCAAAGCACCAGATGGAAAATCTTTTCCATTTAGAATTATAAGTAGCCTTAGTGGAAGGCTTCCTAGAAGCCTTCAGGATTTCAAGAACACCTTGAGAAAGGTGTAGGTCAGCAAACTCTAACTCCTCAAGAGCCAGGCCTTGAGGTTGAGGGATTTGAGATTCGGATACCAAACTCTCCCCGGGCACAAGATAACAGGTTGTGATTCCTGGGAAGACACAGGGGAAGATGGACTGCTAAGGACAGAAGGAGTGGGTACCAGGGCTGCCTGGCCCAATCTCGAGCAATCAGAATCATCTTGCAAGGCTGGGATCTGATTTTGACTAGCACCTTGAATAGGAGAGGGAAGGGGGAAAGGCATATAGAAACTACCCTTCCGAATCTAGGAGAAAGGCATCCAGGGGGACTAAGCCCATCACTGGGGGCCTGCAACAAAACAGTGGAAGTTGGTGATTGTCTGGGGCTGCGAAAAGATCTATCTGAGGGGTGCCCCATCTGGCAAAAACTATCCCCAGTACTTGGGGATCCAGTGACCATTCGTGATGGCCCTGGGAAATCCTGCTGAGAGCATCTGCCAGGACACTGTCTTTTCCTGGGAGGTGAACTGCTATGAGGGAAGTGTTCAGGGAATAAGCTAGAGACCACAACTTCATTGCCTCGGTGCACAAGGCCGAAGACCGAGTGCCCCATTGTTTGTTGATGTACCACATTGTGGTGGTGTTGTCTGTTCTGCCTTGTACCACTTTGTTCTGAACAGATGCAGAAAACACCTGAAGTGCTAGAAAGACAGCTCTGAGTTCCAGCAAATTGATGTGAAGCAGAGATTCCTGAGGGGACCACACTCCCTGGGTGGAGAGGTCGCCCATGTGAGCTCCCCAACCCAGAAGAGACGCATCTGTAGTAAGGGTCAAGGAGTGAGATAGAGGGATGAAGGGGACCCCTAGTCTTAAATTGCTCTGATCCTGCCACCACTGAAGGGCCTGGATCAGGGTTCGAGTCACTGGGACCAACTTGGAAAGGGGATCTTTTCTTTGAGACCAAAAGGCTCTCAAGTGAAACTGAATGTCCCTCATCTGAAATCTTGCTCCTTGCACTACAGCTGTGGAAGCAGCCAAGTGTCCCAGGAGCTGCAAGAAGTGCCTTGCTGGTCGAGAGACCTGCAAAGTGAAGGGGGAGGCAAGGGCCACTAGGTTCCTTACCCTCTCTAAGGGTAAGAAGGCTCTGGCCTGCTTTGTGTCCAATTCTGCACCTATAAAGGTGAGTACCTGGACAGGTTCCAGAACTGACTTTGGAAGATTGAGCAGAAAACCAGAGAGGTGAGCAGCTGCTGGGTAACTTGCAGGTGTGATTTGACCTGTTCTGGAGACTGGCCTACAATGAGCCAGTCGTCTAGGTAGGAAAGATGGCAATCTTTGCCTTCTTAAATGAGCAACTGCTACAGCTAGACATTTTGTGAATACCCTTGGGGCAGAGGTAAGGCCAAGGGCATTGCTCTGAACTGGTAATAGCCTGAGGGCGGTTCGGAATTGAGGTACTTTCGGTGGGAGCTTCTGGTTAGAACATGGAAATAGGCATCCTTGAGGTCCAGGGAAGCTAGCCAGTCCCCTGGCCTTAGAAAAGGTAAAATCATTGCCAGAGTCACCATTTTGAATTTTGGTTTCAAAAGGTGCTTGTTCAGATATCTTAGGTCCAAAATGGGCTGCCATTCTCCTGTCTTTTTTGGGGTAAGGAAGTACCTGGAGTACAGACCCTTGCCCTGGTGTAGGGGAGAAGCCCTTTCTACAGCTCTGAGAGCCAGAAGGGTTGAGGCTTCTGTTTCTAAGGCAAAGGTCTCTAGAGGGTTTGCAGGTGGAAAAGATCTGATTCTCATCTTTGGAAATTTTTTGAAGCTGAGAACCAGACCCTGGCTTACTACTTCCAGGACCCACTTGTCTGATGTTAGAGACTCCCAGTCCTGAACGAAGTAAGCCAGCCTGCCCCCTACAGGTAATGGAGAACCAGCCTGGGCACCCCATCAGGGTGCCTGTTTGGCAGGGGCTTTAGGCTGAGGGGTGGGAGCAGGCCTGCTTGCCCGTCTGCCTCTCCCTCTGAAAGAACCCCCTCTGAGCATAAGCAGAAGAAGTCTGGGTTTGTAAAAGGCCTGTGAAAGGCCTACCTCTACCCCTAGGGGTCTGCCTCTGAGGTGGCTTGCCACTCCTTGGCTAATACTCCTATAAGTTGTTCTATATTCATCCATTTTCTTCATGTAATTCTCTGTCTGCTCCCAAACAGAGAATTTCCCACCTCAGGAAAATCCATAGCCTTAGTCTGGGTATCCTGCAACAAACTAGTACACCTGAGCCAAGCCAACCTACGAAAGGCCACAGATGTAGCTATGACTCTAGAGGATACATCATTAGAATCCACAGCAGCATGGAATTGCATCTTGGATGCCTCAATACCATCAGCAGCCACCTGCTCCAGCTCCTTGGGAAGCTGGCCAGGGGCCTGTTTGGCCAAAGCCATGACAGTGTCCCATCTAGATTTTTGGTATCTTGCCACATAAGCCATGTAATTTGCTTGTCTGAGTCCCAAGGACGCTGCCATGTATTGTTTTTTAGCCATGGCATCAATCTTCCTGGAGTCCTTGTCAGGAGGATGTGAAGCCAGGGGAATGTTAGCCTTATCACAGGCTGCAGCCTGAACTACTCCAACATGACTGCATTGCTGTGAAAGAAAGTCTGTATCAGGACCTGAAAGTGTACCTCCTGTCCATCTTCTTGTCAACAGGAGGCACAGAATTAGGAGCTTTTAAAATTTTTATTGTTTGTTTCCTAAATGATTTATGTAAGGGGATAGATAATCTCCTAGACTCTGGGATATCCATCATTTCCACAAAATCAGGTTCCTCTTGCTCATCCACAGCTTCCTCTAATGGGAGCTGGAGGGTTTCAGCAACCTTTTTATAAAACAGAAAGTGAGAAGGGGACTCAGAAAGCGTGGGAGATTCTAAAGGTCTGTCTGGGGAGATGTCCTGTTCAATGGGCACATCCAGACTCTCAAAGTCACATTCACACTGTTCATAATCCTCCTCCCCCTCCTCTGGTTCATAAAACTCTTCAATAACATATTCTTGAACCGGTGGAACCGGCCGAACCAACCTTTTACCAGACAGTGGTGGTTGGGACGGAACCGGAGAAAGTGACTGTACAATTTGTATAGCTTTTGCTATTTCTGCAGCAGTTGGAGAAGGAATTTTGGACTCCACACCTGCTGATTTTTTAGTTTTCTTTGCTGGAACTGGCTCCTCAAGAGCCAGCTTCACATTTTCGGGAAGTCTAGCCCCTGGTCAGAGGGCACTCCCTTGATTCGGTTGGCACCCGAACCCGGGCGCTCATCGGGTCAGCGGACTTTTCCAGCCTCTCGTTCCCTGAGCCTGCCAACTCTCTTATCCAGGGTGGCTGCAGGGAAATTCTACAAATCTGGCAGTCTGAATTGGGGTGGTCAAACCCCAGACAACAGACACATGTGAGTGTGTGGGTCAGCCTTGGCAAAGGCTTCCCCACAGACACTACAGTGTTGAAACAGTGGGCCGGTTTTCTTTTGGGTTTCTCAGACATGATGCCAACCCTAACCAACAAACTTGCCCTTTTAACGTCCGTGCCAGGCAAGACACCCTGATCGGTTCCCAACCGTGTCACGGGTCGTGGAAAAAACCGTAATGAAATCCGTTTTTTTTTAGAACCGGTAAGAACCGGGAACCGCACTCTAAAAGCTTTAAAATGCTTATTTTTTTAAAGTTTTAAACAACCTGATCGATTCGAACCGAACTGAAACATTTACAAGTTCCACACAGAAATACACCTGTCTATTACTTACAATACCACAGACAGAGCTTGAACCGATCGGTTTGCGGTTAAAATAATAATACTCTCGGTTGAATTTAACCGAGAAAATACTGTTTAAACCGAAATAGAACCGAGCAGTAGGAGAAATCTCCGGGCGACTGTTCAGTGAGGCGGAGTAAAGAATCTGACAGTTTCAGTTTGAAATTATCCAGACAGAGCTTCTCTAACCGAGCTCGCGCTCTAAGCTCCATGCCTGGCATGGAAGTTAACTCTTTCACCTTCGGAGCAGTTCTAATGGTGGGACAAACTGCAATTGTCATAATATAGCAAGACTTCATGTTGTTTGAATTACATAGGTGCTGATGAGGCACATCGATATGGGAGGCCCCAGCCAGCAGAAGAGATTTCTGGGTCATTCGAACACTGACAGCTTATAGTTCCATGATGTGGTTTAATGGAGGGAGAGATCCTCAAAAAAGATACTTGATTCCAGCATCTGGGAGTACTTCCAAGAGACTGGCATTCTCGGGCTCCCAGGGATCCAACCTGGTCCCCTCAATAAAATGTGGACAAGGTGAACAAAAAAAAAATATAGTGGGAAAGAGTATGGTCAATAAACACCAGCTCGAGGGAGTAGTAAGCCATTCATACATCCCTCCGGATCTCTGACTCATCTTATTACACATATAGGGAAGCTTCGCCCATCTTATAGATCACTGCAATTCAGAAGTAATGCCATGTTGTAAGTCATTTCAACATATGTAAAAAAATGAAAAAGAAACAGGGGTACTACTAACGTAAGGAAACCCCCAACTTCTCTGTCAACGGGTTAGAAGCAATGTACCAATTTCCCTGTAAGAAACAAAAATTAAATCAGGCAGTAAATGTTTGCTTTACAACCTTATAGATTGATGTCTGTCAATCAGGGGGTTCTCAACTGACAAATGTCAATTTTCACTTAAAGTAGTCCATAACCAGGTTGGTATGCTAGAGGGAATCAGTTTCGGAGGGCCTGGAAGGCGAAGCATGAGAGGTGCAGTGGGCCTCGCCTTTAAAGTAGTGAAGTGCCCTTATATTACTTCAATGAACTGTTGCTACAGAGTGTGCTGTGGAGTCCAGCAGCCATGCCCACCCCCTTAGATTAGCTATTGGCTGCTGTTATTAACTGAGGATACCCTCGCCCCCACTATGTGGTGTCTGATCATTGCTATCGCCAGGCTGGCTATATCACCTTATAGGTCACTCCGAAGGGCTCTTGTGGAGAGACCCAGGAAACTATTCCCATCCATCCAACCAGGGCCACCCCCATGTTCTCCTTGTTATTTCTGTCAGGCCAAGCCGGCTACAGTGGTGCCACTCTGCAACTTAGCAGGGTTCAAGGGACACAGTACATTGTATCAAGTCAGGTAATGGTGTCTTCACGGTGCCTCTGAGCACTTTTAGTTCCATCACTATACTTTCAAGCATCTCTTATGCACGTTTCCTGCATTGCTGTTGGGAGTTTGCTGATCTACACTGTGGGGCTGAAAAGCCACCCAGCTTCCTGTTGTGTCTGCACCAGTAGTTGAATTCCGCATTCTGATAAGTCTGCTGCAGCCTCTGCAGCCGATGAATACATCTCTCAATATGGATACTGCAGTTTAGCCAGACAGGGAGTCTTAAAAGTTAACTTGTGATGTCTGAGATTTCGTAAAATGGGACTATATAGCCGGCCCGTCAGCGCAGCGGTGGGATTTCCGCTTGTGATGCGGCGACGGGTTCGAGCGGATCCGGGTCGTCAGAGGAAATCGAGCGGGGAGTAGGATCGAGCGTCCGACAGACAGCTCTCCTACTCCGGGGGGAGGGCGCGGGCAGCACTCGGTGCGCTGGGGACCCCTGGTGGAGACCGGGAGTTCCACGCAACCGACACTCGACGTGGGGAGGAGGAGGCTGGGCGGACGCTGGCATCATTGCACGTCCCCGCCTCCTCTGGGGGAGAAAATCAGGTGGAAAAAGATGGCGGGCAGGACCACCTATCAATGAAGTCCTCCCTGGAGAGCCTCACATTGCCGCCGCCGCTGCGGGACCCGACCAGTCACAGTTCGGGGTCACGAAGGTGGCCACGGCCCCTCGGGGAGCAAGCCAGGGGTGACCGGGTCTCAGCAGCAATGTGGCCGCGAGGTCTCCAGGGGCCGTGACCAAGGCGGATGACAACCGGTGGTCCTGCCAGATAAAGGGCAAAATTAAAAAAAAATGGGACTATATTCCCTCTAACATCACATTGTTCCTGCAGCATAGTCATGATCAAAATACATAGTGTGTACCATATGTTACCGATTTCTTTTACCATGTAGTTTGTAAGACTAGCTCTTTGGTAGCATATCTGTTGAATCTAACAATTAAAAAGCATGGCCTTGTGTTAGGTGTATGGGGCTTGGAACCCAGGGCTCTGTGAGTGTGCTCGATGTCAAGAGCACATGGTGGGCCTGGCTCCAGAACTGTAAGACAGTCTACAAATTCTGTTATGTTAGCACCCTCCAAGTTCACATGCATCTCATACAACCAGATATTTTTCCGTTACGCCCAATTTTTGGTCATCCTCCTGCCTGTTAATAATGGCTGACTGGGTTTCTGCAAAGCTAAGGACCCCAGTTTCCAGCATAGTCTGATGACGGTCGGCGTCTGAGACCTGTTTCTCAATCTCGGTCATGAAGTCCTCCAGATTAATGATGTCACCCCGAACTGTGGTAAGCACCAGTTTAATATCTGCCCTCAATGTCTGTAATTCAAGGAGGATTGCATCGAGAAAAAAATGACCACAGTAATGTTTGTTTCTTCCAAAGGGATCCCTCACTATGCTTAACAACTGCAATCATTCCCCTGGAATAAGCTGCCCCAGAGCCTAGAATTTATGCAATTTAGAGAACTTTAGAATGAAATTCGAAACTCTGCTGTGGTCATACTCTCCCCTGCCCTCAAACTGTGGGAGGTCAGTGACCACCAAACCTAGCCATGTGACTACCAAAAAATTCAAACTAAAAGAAAAAAAATGAGGAGCAAACTTACAAGAATTTCAATTGTGAGCCAAAGCAACAAGAAATGCTAAACTACACCAGGAGTAGTCTGTTGTGAGAACCTTTTCCAGGTTCTGGAAGGAGAGTTAGGGAAGGGATTGTCAAGCATAGTGAGGGATCCCTTTGGAAGAAACATTACTATGGTAACATTTTTTTTTCTTCAAACCCCAGGAATCCCTCACTATTTCTAGACAACTGCGGACTCTACAGCAATACCTTTGGAGGCTGGGTACAGAACCTATTTAGGGAAAAGGTTCTCCAAGACAGCAGTGCCAAAAACTGGCATTCCTTCTGGACTGTATGGCCAAACAGTAGTGCTTTGTAAAGGTGTGTACTGTTTTCCATGTAGCAGTTTTACAAATCTCCTGAATGGAGACACCTCTAGATGTTGCCAAAGAGGCAGAGGTGCCCTTATGGAGTGGGCCCTTAGGACTTCAGGTGGAAGTTGCCAACTTTGCCATAACAAAAGTGTATGCATGCCACTATCGAGCAAGCATTGGTCCTCCTGGATGCTAGCTTTCCTTGGCCGACATCCCCATAAGTAACAACCAGATGTGCTGATGTGGACCGAACATCCTTTATGCGGTCCAGGTAGTAGCTTAGAGCTCCTTTACCATGCAGACTATGGAGCCTCTGCTCCCCTGGTGTGGATTTTTCAGTGAAGAGCACAGGAAGCGCGATAGATTGGTTTAGGTGAAATTCTGAAACCACTTTAGGAAGAAATTTTCTGTTGGTCCTCAAAAACTACTTTCTGTGGAAGATAATGTAGTTAGGGCCTGTACACAGAGCTTGGTGTTTGGTCACTCTGCTGGCTGAGGCGAGATCTACCAAGAAAACTGTTTTCTAGGTAGCATATTTCTGAGCAGCTGTTGCCATAGCCTCAAAGGGCACACCTATGAGCTGGGCAATGCACTGGTTTAAGTCCTAGGGAGGAACTGGATCTTTAAAAGGACGGTTCAAGTGTGTTGGACCCTTAAAGAACCTTTTGAATATAGCCAGGGAGGCTACTGACCTCTCCCTGCTAGCTGAAGCATAGGCTGAGACTGCTGCAAGATGTACCTTAAAGGTAGCAGGACGAAGACCCAGAGACTGCAGGTGTACCAGGTAATCTAGTATACAGAATAGACTGGCCAGGAGGGGATTGATCTGAATGGAAGGAGCACCAAAAGTAAAACCTTTTCCACTTTGAGGCATATGTTTTCCTGGTGGCTGGCTTTCTGGAAACTTTCAAAACATCTAAAACCTCTTTCAAGAGGTTTAAACTAGAATATTCTAACTCCTCAAGTACCAGGCCATGAGGCAGAGTGCTGTGATCGGGAAATATTATACTGCCCTGAGGCAAGGTCAGCAGATTGTACCTCGGGGAAGAGTGATAGGAGGTTTGCTGGACAGAGCCAGGAGCAGAGAATACCAGGTCTACCTGGCTCAGTCTGGTGCATTTAGGATCACTGTTGCAGGTTCCCATCTGAGCTTCAGCAGCACCCTCAGCAGTAGAGGGAAAGGGTGAAACGCATAAAGGAATCTCACTGTCCAACAGAAGACGAGGGCATCTTTTAGGACTGTCCCAAATGATGGAAGCCTACCAAAAAAAAAGGGGGGGGGGGGAGCTGGTAGTTTTGCAAAGAGGTGAACAGGTCCACCTCTGGTGTGCCCCTCCTTCTGAAGACTGTTGCAGGCACTTGCTTGTTCAGGATCCATTAGTGGCTGGCTTGACTGATTCTGCTCAGGGAATCGGCAAGGACATTGGGCTGGATTCTCAAAACACTTGGAAGGTGCAAAAAAAAATAAAAAAAAAAATTGTCCAAGTCCCCAAAAGTTGTGCAGTTGCAGGAAAAAAGGGGTAAATATAACACTTCCATAGCCAATGAAAAGTATGGCATATCCCTTTAAAGGCTATTCTCAGTCACTGATTTTCCGCAGTTGCAGAAAGAATGTTGCGCACATCCTACACTACAGGGAAGGAGGCATAACTCACCCTGAGCAAAAGGCCGTGTACTAACAGTTGGGATACAATTATAGTGGGGGATCAGGCACCAGCAACTGCAAACCTGTGGGGTGTGTGTCAGTTGTTACAACGCAAATAGCACAAATTTTCACTGAAAGACAACAAATCACAACCATAGGACACAGTGCAGCACATAAAAGAGCCTCACAGGCAGTAAAGGCAGAGGTGGTAACAGCCAGAAGTATGTGCTATAGACATAAGAGGAAGAAACACCTCAGAGAGAGGGACAACCAGATATTGCCACTGGGTGCAAGGTCCCGCTGGTACAGGTCACTACTGTGGTCCCAGTTTTAGGCCTGGCTGCTTGCCTCACTGGGAGTGCTGGTTCTGCTACAACTCTTGCAAGACTGTGAAAGTCTCCTGCTTTACTTAATATGGAGCACATGCTGTTGTTCTGTCTGCTATGCCTTTAATATTATTTTCGCAGCTGCAAAAAAATTTTTTTTGCAGATTTTCATCACTTGCGGAATTTGCAACTCGCCTGTTTTGCGATTTTCCGCAACTGCTGAACTTTTCTTTGTGAATATGCCACAACTAAATTTCTGCAGTGCTGCAAGCCATTTTTCCTCAACTATGGAATTTTCCACTCTCTTTGAGAATGCAGCCCATTGTCTTTCCCTGATAGGTGCACTGCAGACAGCTGCACTCCTAGCTCACATGCCAGGCTCCTGATATTCACTGCCTCTGTGTACAGCTTGGAAGATCTTGTTCCTCCCTGTTTATGTAGAAAATGGTGGTGGTGCTGTCTGTCTTGAATTGAACCGACTGCCCTTTGATGTGGGAGGAGAAAGCCTGCATTGCCAGATACACAACCCTGAGTTCCAGGAGGTTTATGTGCTCCTGAGACTCTAGTGGGGTCCACACCCCACTTACAGTGAGGTCCCCCAGGTGGGCATCCCATCCCAGGAGTGAGCACCACTGTGGGCGATTGCTAGAGGAAGGGGATTCCCTCTCTGAGGCTCAACTCATCTTTCCACCAGTCCAGTGCTTTTAGAAGGCACTTTGTAACTGGTACCAACTTTGACAAAGGGTCCCGCCTTTGGGACCAGTGGGGCTCTAGGTGGTACTGAACGTCCCTCAGTTGAAACTTGATGCCTGGGACTAAAGCTGTGGAGGCGGCCATGTGCCCCACCAACTGAAGGAAAACCCTTGATGGCCTGAGCTGCCCGGTTCTGAAAGATCCTGCCAGTTCTGTGAGGCTTACCACCCTCTCCTGAGGGAAGAAAGCTCTTCTCTGCTGTGTATCTAGGTCTGCTTCGATGAAGACAAGCACCTGGACAGATTCTGTCCAAGACATTGGGATGTTTACCAGGAATCCCAGATCCTCCAGGGTTGACTGGGCCACCTGCTACGACTCTCCTGAGACTAGCCAATCATCCAGGTAATGGAAGACCATCATACCTCGTCTTCTCAAGTGAGCTGCAACCACCACTGGGCACTTAGTGAAGACCCTTGGTGCTGAGGATAGGCCAAATGGTAAGGCTGCAAACTGATAGCTGGCAGTTCCCTGCCCCGAACCTGAGGTACTTTCTGTGGGAAGGTCTTACTGGAATATGAACGAAGGCATCCTTCAGATCCAGTGACCCCAACCAATGTTTCTGTTGCAGAGATGCGATCACTTCGGACAGTGTGACCATCTTGACTCTCTTTTTTCAAGTGTTTGTTCAGAAGTCTTGGGTCTAAAATGGGTCACCACTCTCCATTTTTCTTGTGGGGAAGTAAGTACCTGGAGTTAAGACCATTGCCACACTGGGCAGAGGGAACTCATTCCACTGACCTGGCCTGCAGCAGCTTTTTGCCCTCCGACTCCAGCAGGGTTTCTTCTGCTGGGGTATGAGGTGGGAAGGCCTTGTGTACCTACAGTTTGGGAAACTATCTGAACAGGAGGAAGACCCTGACTCACTATTTCCAGGACCCACTTGTCTGTGGTAATATTTTTCTATGCCTGGAAATAGTAAGCCAACCTTTTTCCCCACTGAAAATAGCTGGGCGACCTGTGCAGACCTGTCAGGGGTTCTGATCTGCTTGCACCTTGGGAGCGGAGGCTGATGCAGCCTACTTTTCACCCTGCTTACCTCTGCCCCTGAAGAAACCCCTCTGAGGAGAGTAATCATAAGTCACATACGCCTAGGGTACACAAAACCTGCCCCTACCTCCCCTTCCGAAAAGTCTATGGGAAGTGGAAGCTTTCTACTTTTCAGTGTTCTTTTATAGAAGGTCTTATATTCATCCACCTTCTTCACACAGGCCTCTGTTTTGTTACCAAACAAGGAGTTCCCCTCAGAGGGAAAATTCATAGCCCTAGATTGGGTGTCCTGGGAAAGGTTCATAGTTTTGAGCCAGACAAACCTCCTCAGGGAGACTGCATGTGCCATGACCCTAGAGGCAGTGTCACTGGCATCCACAGCCATGTGAAACTGGTATCTGATGCCATCCAAGGCAGCCTTTGCTGTGTTGGCCAGGTCCTGGGCTAGTTCACCAGCAGCCTAATCGGTCATGGACACCACAGCACTCCAGAGGGTCTTCTGGTACTGAACTGCCTTATAAACTACCTGTCTCAGCAAAAAGGAGGCTGAGGTATACATCTTTCTGCCCAGGTTGTTCAGTTTTCTGGAATCCTTTTCTAGAGGTTGAGAGGAAAGGGGGATCTTGTCCTTGTCACAGGTAGCAGATTGCACCACTCCTTCATGGCCAGGGTGAGTTTAGAGATACTCCGCACCCTGCCTATCCAGATGGTATTTATTTTCAATCATTTTGTTTATGCCAGCTCCAGAAGTGGCCTTTTTCAGTGATTTATGAATAGGCAAGAACACCCTCTTTGTGGGTGTTAAGCCCATCATGCCCAAAATTCCACTTCATCCTCATCCTTTGCTGCCTCTTGAAGAGGGAGGTTGAGGGTGCTTGCCATTTGCTTCTCAAAAGAATAGTGCGATGAGTACTCTGAGGACGGGGGAGGGGGTACCAAACTCCTGAACTGGCGAACAGTCAGGCTCTACAGGTTCATCCTCTTCATAAAACATCTCAGCCACAGATTTTGGTACAGGTTGAAGAGTGGGGTTGGGGGGAGGGGACTTGCATGGACATAAAGGTTCCCATAGTTTGGAAAGCCTTGAAGAAATGCCAAGCCTTAGCCATGTCCTCAGCCGAGGGAATTATATTATTGTCAACTTGAAGTCTCCTTTGCTTCTTCAGCAGAAGGGACAGTAACACGCTTTTCCTTCTGCTTCTTCTTGGCAGGCACCAGAGCTCAACAGATCTTTTAGTCTTGTAGGCTCAAGGGTCTCCCTGTCAGACACCCAAACCTCAGTCACCCTCAGCAGACTTGGCCTTTTGCTTCAAATGAGGAACCAGACACTCCCCAGAGCCACACTGTGAAGAGCAGGCAGCTAAAAAGCCATGCCATCTTCAAGTTTTTGGGCCCTCTTCGTTAGTATTTTAGGGCAAAACCTGATGCAAAGCTGACAGTTGGAAAAAATCGTGATCATGACCCAAACAAGAAAAATATAACTCATGGCAGTCTGCCTTAGCCAGGAGTTTTAAACACTGGGCACCATTTTTGAAACTACTGGGTCCTGTCCTTTAGTTGTCAGACATGCCAACAGCCGACAGGCCAAAGGGGCAAAATGGTTCAGTTTCCACAGAAAACCGGGAACTGCAGAATAAATTTAAAATACAAGAAAAATAATAAAGTCCAAAGTAAGAAACAAGTATTGGAAAAAATAAGCCTAGTTCAATAAGTTATCGCCTTGGTTCCTCACCCGAAAGGGAGAACAGGGATAGCAAGCAACAACAAGGAAAAAAAAACAGCACTGCTAGTAGAAAGGAAAAAAAAAAAATGGTAAATTTTACTTCAGGCTGAAACCAAAAATATAATTTAAAAGGATTTTAAATGCAGTTCTGCTAATGCGGGAACCACGTTTCAGCAGTCTCGTCTCGGTTCCCTGGAACCACAAGAGAACAGAGAAAAATCATATCAGCAAAAAAATACCCAAAAAACTAATGCAGAGTATCGAAAACCAACTAAGACGAAATAAACAGTAATGAAATCAACAAAGAAGTTGACTAGAATGTCAGCACTATGAACAGTGATTTCAGGGCAACGCTTCCTCTAAGGCAGAGAAATAAATCTGCCCTTAGAGGGCAGGGGAGTGCACCACCACAGCAGAGTTTCAAATTTCATTCTAAAGTTCTCTAATTATCAAAAAATTCTAGGCTCTGGTGCAGCTAATTCGAGAAGAATGATTGCAGTTGTCTAGCAATATAGTGTGGGATTCCTGTTTAAGCTTTCCCCTTTTTGGGGTTGCTTAGGCCACTCCAGAGCTCAGTCCACTGCCACGCTAGAGACATGAGAAAGGCCAGAGTCAGACTGATCTTCTTGGGATGCACCATCATTCAGTGGCATTGTCAGTATTCTGGCTTCTGCACGGTTTGTCCTACCTCTATACTTTAACTGTTATGATAGGAAGTTTTCTGCTTTTCCAGGATTTTATCTATGCCACAGATTGGAGCTCTGTATTTAGACAGTCATCTCCCTCAGGGGCATCACCGGAAGCAGAAACATGGATGTTTTAGTTGAATCTTTATACGTTTTAATGTTTTCTCTTAATACAAATAAATTTACAACAAAACAGAAAACAGTCACCAAGATGCTGAAATTATCCTGTACTTATCAGACCGAATCATGATTCTGCTCTGGTCTGTAATGGCAACAAGTCTTATCCTATATGAACAATTGTTTTTTTAGTAAGAAAAAAGGTATTCATCGTCTAATGCAAGAAGAATCTTCCCAAGACAACTGAAAGAGGCATGCTCAGTGACTAGAGGAGGTGATGTCACTGTGACATCGGACAGACCCACTTTAAATATGTATGCTAGGTCTATAATAAAGGATACACTCAATACCCTTGGACAGCTTGGTGGGCTAGCAAGACAGGCAAGAAGCTTGAATAGCTAGTACAGTGAGACTAGAGTTCAGTTCCTAGCACAGTGAATTCAGCTTCAGTCTATCAGTTCCAATTCCTGACATGGCTAATTAGCTTGATTATTTTACCAAGTGGCATCTGTGGAAGGGCTTTAACATTAGGCAAAAAGAGAATGGGCCGGGGGGGGGGTCTTCCCTGCAGGTATGCATGGAATTCCAGCTTTAGCGTCCTCAAGCACTATGTAGTGTATGTTCACTTGCACCTTTGCCCTGTCCCACAGTCACTACCATGATGGGGATCTGGGTAGCACACGGACTACACATATTAAGTACAGGAACTGGGTAAGACGACCCATTCCGGAAGCAAAGTGAGCTGCTGTTCCCAACAAAACAAAATTAAATACGTCAACTTGGTTGAGTGCTTCTCTTCCTCCACTGACAACGCACATAAAAATGGTCATGTGCACTTGTGACCTGAAATGTTCAGATCTGGAAATCTGTACTTTAATGAGGAAATCTGTCCAAGAGCTCAGTAGTAGAGCTACTGCTCACAACGCTGGTGACCAGAGTTCTTGAATGAGTTTGAGTAGCCAGAGGCCTGCTGGGGGAAGAAGGTTGCAGCAATGGCAAGACTGTCTTTCTCCTTCGGGGGTGGGGTGGGGAGGCATGCTAGCTCCATCGAACAAGAAGTGAGTTAGCATGGCTGAAGAAGCTACAGCAAAAGAGGGTGGGGTCACGATCAGTGCCAGCATGAACTGCACATGCAAGGAATGTGCCCCTGATGCATTCATGGCCATGTCCCAGTGGAGGGCGCAAAGGGGAGGAGGGGATCTGCGTTGGACGGGCAGATGACGACCTGCCTGCTGCCATGTTCATCTCAGTCTCCCTCTCCTGACCACTTGGGGTACTACTGGGCTTCCCCGCCACCGTGGGCAGCTGGATGTACTGTTGTGGGAGAGAAATTTGCCAAGGAGCTGAAGGCAGAACCCGTCTCAAGGGGCAATGCAAGGGTGTGTGCCAGTTACCCTAGAGTCCCAGTGGATCAGGTGAGAGGAGAGGAGAATGTGCTGGCAGTAAATGGAAAGAGGTCCTAGCAAGAGGGCCATGGGGGCAGAGGGAACTGGAAAAAATCTGGAAATATGAACATACGAACAAGTAGAGAAAGAAGACCATGGCCCATCGAGTTCCTCCTCTATTTTGGATGACACCACCTGCTCTGGGAGTCTAATCCAAGTATCAACCACTCGAGCGTTGGTGAAATGTAAATGTTTACCACAAACCCAGCTGGTACTTAAAATTCAAATTTACGGTCTGCGCATGAAGTATGATGAACACACAGTGCCAGTGTACTAGCCCATCCCACTGGGCAAGCCCACCCCATTTTGTCAATAGTGGCATGCCATTTTTAGCTGCTTGCTGAGAGCACACCTCTTCTTTCACCTACTTACTTCCAATGATCACAGAAGGACATACCTGGTACATGGCTTCATCACATGCATTCTCCATGCCGAGGTTAACCATTGTGTTCTGAAGAGTCCGGCCCATGTAGAACTCAAGGGAGAGATAATAGATTCGCTGGGGGAGGGAAACACAGAGGGCATAAATGTTACTAGCAATCAGAAAGTAAACAACAGACCATATTTAGTAAAGAAAAAATCGGAAGCATTTGGAAAAGGTATGCATGGGCATAACAGCATTATTCTGTATACAATTCCACCCCTTTTAAAATGCTGTTCTACCACAGTTCAAAGATCATGGACTGTGACTGTACCCTTCTGTGGTACAACAGCATTCTGAAACCTCTTGAGACTGCATGAGTCAGTGTCCTTTTGAATGCAAAAGAACTGAAGCACACAATACAATACACTGTAAAAATACAGGATGAGCAACTTTATGCACAACTAGTGTGTTCTGCCACCTTGTAGATCTTGCTTCCCACAGACCTTGAACTTCGCTCTCAAGGACAGAGGTAATTAGAACCCCTCTGTGGCAGAATGCACCAGCTATGCATAGCTGCCTATTTAGTATTCTCTATGTTGCATACTATATGGCAGCGAGATTCATAACTCTGACAGTCCAATCAGGTGAAACGTCCCCATTTGTACAATCCAGAATCCTTCTTTGTACCTCAGTGAGAGAGAGCTGTCACACACAAAGATTCACAACTGTGTCCCCAGTAGGAGGTTGTGCAAATGTCCCACACACACTGAGACTTTTTATTTTATTTTTTTTGTATCATCTGTTTATTGCTTTTATATCAAACAATACAGATGACAATCTCATGCAAGAGAATAAAAACACATTGTAGACATTAGTGACTTAACAGGTCAGACTCTCACATTTTGGTACAACAGGATGTGGGGGAAATAAAGAAACAAACAAACAAACAAAGGCACATTTATGCCTAAAGTAATTTGAAATGTCCAAACGAAATGCCAGCCGCTTCATGGCTTAGGTCAGAGTCCTTAGGGAGAAAACGAGGGAAGAATAACAGTAGTGCTGTGGTACCTATAAGCATGAGTTGTAATAGCTTAATAGCAAGCCTAACCTGCTCTCCCCCTCCCCCCACGCTGCCATAACAACTATATAAACCATCATATATGCTTACACTATAGCATTTTTCAACTGGAACCGTTTATAGTTAAACCTGATTTACCACTTTATAAGGAGTAACCGCTCTCAGGGAAATTTAATGAGGAAACTGGTAGTATAAAAAGTAACAATATAATGAGATATATGTATCAAAGACCCAGTAATCCCCATCTCCCCGATTTTGAGCACTATCTCCCATTCCCATAAAAAAAAAAAAAAAAAACACAGGAAATTCCTTCTGTACAACTTTTAAGTAAAGGTAATCAAGTCCTTCGGATAAAGTCATTATTTCAATCCCCATCCGATTCAGAGCTCTCCAAGTCGGACCTCCTTGGAGGTTGAGCTTGAAATTCCGATTTGATCTTTTCAGTCCAATGTCCTGCATCGCCTGGTTCACTGAATTGCCAAGTCTTCCCACCATATGTTACTCTCAAGCTGGCTGGCATGGGGAATGAATGGACAATCCCCAATTGATGCAATTTATGTCGTACCGCATCAAACTGTTTCCGACATGCTCTAGTCTGAAATGAAAGGTCAGGGAAAAGTTTAACATCTTGCCCCTGCATATTTAATGGATAGGCCACCCTAGCAGCCGATATCAGCATGTCTTGCACCTCCGATCCTACTGTTTTCATCTCAACAGTGCAGGGGGGGAGGGTTTCAGGGTCTGAGGGCCTGATGCGTGGGGTAATGCAAAAGGCCTGTCTAACATCCGATCATTCAAAATGCTCTGGGAGGCTAAGATGTTCAGCAAGCCATTGTTTTAGATAGGAGAGAAGGTTCAGCCCTTCAACGCCCTCTACCAGTCCCACAATCTGAACATTACCTGCCTGTAAGGCATTTTTAATTGCTTCCATTCGACCCCTCAGCTGATGGTTTTCTTTAGTAAGTTGGGCTGCTATGGCTTGTGTTGAAAAGGCGCTTCTCCATATCAGCCATTGTAGTAGATAAGGCAGTGATGGCAACATCCTGGGTTTCCAGTCGGTCGAGCGTTTTCTCAATTTTAGCATCCATAGCCCGAACTGAGTTTAAAATACTTTGCCAGGGTGGTTCTTTAGTATCTGCTAAGTCCGTCTGGTCCGGTAGACTTGTAGCCCTGCTCGGTGTTGTATTTGAGGTAGCAGGCCGCTGTGATCCAGTTGTGTGAGAAACGGTGTTCTTGTGCCCCATCGGCATGTTCAGTATCACTAGAAAGCTAGTGAGCTCACAGAACCTCTGGTTTTAATCGGAAAAAAAAAAAAAAAACACAGTACCGTTAGTTTGCAGTAAAATTGTCAAAAGTGGAGAGAGTTAGGCAGAGCAGAAAAAGGCACGTCCCTACCACGAAGTCGGCTCTCTGGCGCCCCCTCGACTTTTTATTTTTAAAGATTCTCGCCATGATTTGATTAATTGCCCCACATTTTGTCGTATTCCCACATTACAGCCCCCAGTATCCCAGCCTCCAAGGATGAAACGCTAGGAGAGACTGCTTAAAGAAAAACCATGTTCTCATTAAAGAAATATTAGCAGTTTTTATTTTTTCAATTTTAGCATTCATTTGACTATAAAAGGCAATAACTTATTCATAATCTTTTTAATGATGAAATGCCAATGCATACCAATACCCTTCTTGTTTTATCAAAATTTACTTAACTTGTGATCAGCTGGTCGGACATTTTGTATCAGGTTAAGTAATGGATGGTTCTGACTTCATACGGGACTACTGGAGATAATGGGTGAAAATTCAGTTACCTTTTTATTTACAGTAAGTGTGATGTGCATGTAAAATATATATAAAATAAACAACAGAGGCACGATTGCGCCTCTATAGTTAGGGTTGTATGGACCCCTTCAATGTTAAACCCCAATGTTTGCACTTTAATAACTTTGAAACCATTCAACAGATTTGCACGAAAATTTGCATGCAGTCTTGCATGGTAGATCTCTGGATTTAAGTTTTGTTCTAGTCGTATGTGCAGATTCCAAGATACACACAGTGCAAAAAGTGAATTTTGGGGATCTTAACCCTGGGTTTTCTGTCAGCTTAGCTAGTGCCCAGATGGTTTGGAATGCTGGTCTGAAATTTTCTGGGTAGAAAGGGACTGGCCCACAGATGTGCCTTTTGCTTGACTGGTGAAAAAATATTAGCCCGTTCCAAAGTTATTTAATTCTGAAATTTTGAATAAC
The DNA here is from genome assembly GCA_016271365.2 of Neoceratodus forsteri. NCBI lineage: Eukaryota > Metazoa > Chordata > Ceratodontiformes > Ceratodontidae > Neoceratodus > Neoceratodus forsteri. Next base: position 263,426,184 of record CM028132.1, on the reverse strand, counting down.
TGGTTCTGAGTTTGCTTGGTAAGCACCAAATAATAGCTGTATGAAATGAAAAAAGAATAACTTTTTCATACTGACATCACCCTTTTTCATGAGGGGAAACTACTTTTTCATTTGACAGCCATCTTGTTTTCTGGTTTTCCCTAGGGAACATTTTAATTTCTGAAGCCACAAAAATGATATTCTGGAGTGTAGCCAACACATGCATCTTGCACTGGGACCCCCTTAGATGGATTCTACACTTAACTGTCGGAGAAATGCCCTTACAATTTTTTATTTCTTTTAAACATTAGAAATCTTTTTTGTGACACGTGTTATGAAAAAAAAATAATTTTTTTCACATGTCATCCTTTTTCGTGAGGGAGAAAATCCTTTTTCATATGAAATTTCAGTGAATTTCAATGGGTTTTTTTTTTTTGTTTGTTTGTTTTTAATTCTTTATTTATTCCTCCCGGGCTGCCTGCCGCCCGGTATTATCTGCCCAGTCACAGACCACGAGCTTCCACTTCCTCAACTCGGCCTCGAGCCCTCCGAAGCCCCATGGCTTGCCCCCCACGGCGGGGCTGTGGCACTCCCCCTTGCATGCCACAGTCGTCGGAATAGGTCGGAGGGCTGGCCTGAGGAGCTAATTGAAGCCATGGCGGGCTTCATGGAAGGCAGCAGGCAGCTGTATTCTTTTTCCGGTTTTTCTGGGGAGGCGGGGTCGTGCAATGACGCCTAGCGTCTGCCCTGCCTCCTGAACGTGCTAGCACCGGTAGCTGCGTGACTTTCTGGCCTCCGCCAGGGGTTGCCGATGCTCCGGGCACTTCCCCACCCTCCCCCCGGAGAAGGAGAGCAGTCCATGGGAAGCTCTATCCTTCTCCCCCGGCCGGCCCTCCAGTGCCCCCAGGTCCGCTCCCGAACCCAGGTCACTGGCGTCGCATGCGGAAATCCAACCGCTGCGCCGACGGGCCGGCATTCAATGGGGTTGTCAACTTTGTCATCTTTGCACACTTTGGCCCAGATATTCAAAAGGGTTGCACATGGCGCAACACTGCTGCGCTATGCGCAACCCACTGATGAGCCCCGGCGCGATATTCAAAAGGGAAAAATCCAGAGCGCATCAGTAATGTATGCAGGCACAGGTGGGGGGGCATGCCCATGCATACTCTGCACGGCCCGATATTCAGCCCAGGATGTGCAGAGCCAAGCATGTGCAATCCCTGCCTGCGCCAGCACAAAGCTGATCCAAAAAAAAAAAAAAGAAACAACTGATGGCCACCTACAGGTGAGCTGCAGCACTGCAGGGTGCAACACAGCAGCTACCACCTGTGGGTGGCCACCTGAGCTCCGGCCACACCTGGCGGCACCCCCTCATGCCCGATCGCGGGCATCTGTAAAAAGGAAAAGAAGAATTCAGTCCTATATCCCTGGTGGTCCAGTGGACCACTATCTGCCGGATTGCAGGCATCTGTGTGAAAACAGAAGTATTTCCTATATCCCTGGTGGTCCAGTGGACTGCTATCTGCCCGATCGCGGGCATCTGTGTAAAAATAGAAATATTTCCTACATCCCTGGTGGTCTAGGGTACCTCCCTCCCACCCGCCCACTGAGCGCGCCCGCTCCCCGGGTCAGCCGCGCGGGTTCATCCACATATCTGGAATGTGTCAATGCGGTACAGGCTGTGTCACTCGGCAGGCGGCAGGGCTCAGTGGGCGGTGGGGCACCCTAGACCACCAGGGATGTAGGAAATATTTCTATTTTTACACAGCTGCCCGCGATCGGGCAAACAGCGGTCCACCGGACCACCAGGGATATTGGACAGAATAGTTTTTTTTTTTGTTTTTTTTTTTTTTTTTTTAACTACAAATGCCCCCGATCGGGCTGCAGAGGGAGTCGGTCCCCAACGGCTGCTGCCTGGCAGAGCACCAGGTGCAAGTCGTCAGGGATCTGCGCATCTGCATGCAAATGGGGCCATAATGACAAGCAAATGGCCCCATGTGCTCCTTGCATACATTATGGCCCCATTTGCATGTCAACTTTTGAATATCGCGTTGCTGTGCATGGCACAATGGAACTGAGTGCTGGCGATCCCATGTTCCACTCTGACCAGCACTGGTGCAGTGCCACTGTGCCATGCACACTGGGGGTGGCCAGGGTGCGACATTCAACACTGCTGCTGAGCCATGGGCGCGGCTGCGCGGGCATAAGCCCAGTCCACACCCCTGCGCAGAGCTAGTTGAGCTGGCCGCTAAGCTATGCCACAGCCTGGCACAGTTTGAATATCTGGGCCCTTGAGCTCAAATTTTCAACATGGCCTGTTTGGAACCCCACTTCAGGGAACAATAATGGTGGGATTACACACATCTGTCCAGAAAGGCAATTTGGTGCTAGCTTGGCAAAATCACCTTTTGGGCAGGATTTGAAAATTTTCACAACCCCTGTTTATCAGATAGTGTCATATGAAGGCTATGTTGAAATTTTGGGGCCAAAATATGTAAAAACGCCAATGTTATTTGCATACATTGAAATTTTGCTATGCTCCCTCATAACTCATGTCTGTTTTGGTAGGTACTTTATTTTCTCTGTTAAACAACTGAGTATACCTATTGCCTAATACTTTATAGTACATTGTATCTTTTTGCTCAGTTTCTAATTTTTCTCTTCTTTCTCCAATGTTTTAGAACTGTTTAGTTATTGTGGCAGAGGTGTGGTACTGTGTTCTTTCTTATAGTTCAAGGTGCTTTTGGAACTGCTGATTTCTATTGGTTTAAACAATTACATTTTTCTTTTCTATTTTAAAAAAAAGCTACATCAACTTGGTATGTTGTCACCTGTTTGTTGTTGCTAGGTAGCAGATGTTTTTGCATTGTGCTCTGATTCTGTATTAGTAGAAGGTAGATTATTGTGATTATCCTTACAATCAAAAGGTAACTACAAAGAGCTTAGATAGCAGTGTATGTATTTTCAAATATTATAGGGGAACAGTGGCAGGATTTTTAGGATAGTAAATTAATAAAAAGGGAACTAGGAGAGCTTCAGTAGCAGACAAGTAGTGGAATTGCAGTATAATGTGGGGAGTGGTGCAATGCAGTGGCTGTGGGGCAGCCATATTCAGGCAGACCTTCTGGACACCGAGGTGCTGCCCTATCTGCTTGCATCTATCTGGACTGCGTGATGAGGTAGCCAGACTCAGAGCGGAAGTAAACTGGGTCAGGAGTACCATCACCCCTATCCAGGGACCACCCAGTCCAATGCAACTGCCTCAAAGGATGCTGAGAACGAGGAGCACTTGGATGACAGTGGGCTCAGGAGAGTTAGAGCATCAGGCAGAGGCACATCCAGGATCCTATTCCACCAAGAACTCATATGCCACACTGGCAAACGAGGACAACCAAATACAGGTACCCAGAGAAGTGGAAGGAAAGGATGTGGAGGTTAGCCAAGGAGGTGACCTCAGCGGGAAAGCAGTGGACCCAGAGGAGGAGGAAGTGAATCCTGGTGGGGACTCCATCACATGAGAGGGATCCATCTAGGAACACAGGAGGGGAGGACAGGGAGGTGAGGTGCCTCACCAGGTGCCACGGCATGGAGGGATGGAAGGAAGATCCTGGGGATCACTGGGAAGGCAAGACGGGAGGGTGAGCTGGATGTCATTATCCACCTAGGTACTAATGACCTGCCAAATGGGGAGCCAAAGGAAGTTCAGGAAGAGTTTAGGAAACTGGGGAGGGTCTGCAAGTAGCTACTTCTGTCACTTTCTCAAGTACTACCTGTGAGAGGCAACGGAGAGTCAGGAGTGCATGCACCAGGAACTTTAACCATGGTTGAAGAACTGGTGCTGTGAGGAAGGGTTTGGATTCATTGGTGACTGGGGACCCACCTGGAGGGATGGAGGTTTGTTCAGGCCTGACGGCCTGCATCCATCCTGGAGGGGAATCCAAGCACTCAATGATAAGTTTAAATGCTACACTGACAAGCATTTAAACTAGCAAAGGGGGTGGCAGGCCACCAAGGAGGGTACCTACTTGCTCACCCCCACAGCGCAGTGGAACCAGTGAACCAGAGGAGGCTATCTCTGCAAGGCAGTGTAAAAGATGGAGATTAGTGCCCAAGAGGTGGATAAAGAAAGGGCAAAATTCCGCAGACGGGCAGACAGCAAGGAGAACCAGGGATAAATGACAACCAAGGAAGGGGCTGGAGAGAACAGTGAGACAGTCTAGGAGGTCAAATCATGGAAAGTCATGTGTGCAAATGCCAGGAGCCTTAGCAACAAGATGGAAGATCTGGAGGCTGTCATGGTGCAGTCAGACCTGGACATTGTGGCCATCACTGAAACCTGGTGTAATGATAACCGACTGAGATGGCCATACCTGGCTACAACATATTCAGAAGAGACAGAGCAGGCAGGAAGGGAGGAGGAGTGGCACTCTATATGAAAAATGACATAAGGGCCACAGAGATCCAGGAGGAACAAAATGGGGGAGAGATACTGTGGGTTAAACTGGAAAGGAAAATGGGGACAGCCATCCGCACAGGTGTGGTCTATAGACCACCAGCCCAGGAGGAAGAAACAGATAGGGAGCTGATGCTAGCCATCCAAAGGATGGCAGACAAGGGTGAGGTAGTACTGGTTGGAGACTTCAATATTCCAGACGTGGACTGGAGCATCCCAGCAGCAGCATCAACTAGAGCAGATTTATCCTGACTCTCTTCAGGGTGCCTTCCTCAAGCAACTGGTCATGGAAACCAACTCAGCAGAAGGCAATACTGGACCTTGTGCTCACAAACAGGACAGTGTGATGGGGTAACAGTGGGGGAGCACCTGGGAAACAGTGACCACCAGTCACTGTGGTTTGAAATCACAGAAAGAGCAGAACCAAACCACACAAAAACACGTATCCTGGATTTTAGGGGGGCAGACTTTGGGAAAATGGGGAGATACTTGAAAGAGGAATGGGACAGGAATCAGGGGTTGAGGAACAGTGGGCAGTATTTAAAATGGGGATTACAAGAACAACAGAATTATGTATTAAGCAGGTTAGCAAGAGGAAAAGGAAGAGGAGACCATTATGGTTTTCCAAAGAGGTAGCAAAGAAAGTGAAAGCCAAAAAAGATTGCATTCAGGCAATACAAAAAGACACAGGCAGAAGGGGATAGGGAGAAGTACCAGGAGAAGCAAAGGGAGGCAGGGAGGTCAGTAAGGGAAGCCAAAGCTCAGACAGAAGAACACATTGCAAAATCAGTGGGTAGAGGGACAAACCTTTTATAGGTACATAAGGAAAAAGAAAGACAAAGGGAGGGATAGTGAGACTGAAGGGAGGATGGGGGCAGGTGGAGGATGACAACAGTAAAGCTAACATACTGAACAGGTATTTCTGCTCAGTCTTTACTGAGGAAGAGGAGGGTAATGGGTCTGAAGGGAGTACAAGGGTGAGAATGGTGCAGAAATGGACACAAGTCCCTTTACACGAGAAAGGGTCCTGAAGGAACTGGAAGTAATAAGAGTTGATAAAGCAATGGGGCCAGATGGGTGCACCCTAGGTCCTTAAAGAACTAAGAGGTGGTGGCTGAACCTCTGGCTATCCTGTTTAGCCAATCACTGGAAACAGGGGAGGTACCCAAAGACTGGAGGACAGCAGATGTAGTCCCCTTATACAAAGTGGGAACAAAGAGGAAGCAGGGAACTACAGACCAGTCAGCCTCACCTCCGGTAGTGGGAAGATCATGGAAGCACTACTGAAGGAGAGATTGGTGGAACATCTGTTGTCAATGGACTACAGGACCCAAGGCAGCATGGTTTCACCAGGGAGGTCATGTCAAACCAACCTCATTGAATTTTTGACTGGGTGACTAGGGAGATGGATCAGGGAGGGCAGTGGACATGGCCTATCTGGACTTCAGCAAGGCCTTTGACACTGTGCCACATAGAAGACTATTACACAAACTGGGAATATGGGTGTGGGCAGGACAGTAGTGTGGTGGGTAGGTAACTGGCTGGGTGGCAGGACACAGAGGGTGGTGGTAAATGGCTGTCACTCCACAGAGGGAAGAGTGACCACTGTGGTACCACAGGGATCAGTGCTGGGACCGGTCCTATTCAACATCTTCATCAGTGACATGGCTTAGGACCTAGAAGAGCAGAATTTCACTGTTCGCTGATGACACAAAGCTCTGTAACAGAGTACACACCAGAGGGTGTAGACAGAATGAGAAGCACCTGCAGAAACTTGAAGAATGGTCAGGGTTTGGCAATTGAAATTCAATGCAAAGAAGTGCAAGATAATGCATATGGGGCACAAACCCTGGCACAATATATATCAGTTGGGGGTGAGGATATAGCATGCACCAAGCAGGAAAGGGATCTTGGGGTTATCCTCTGATGAGCTCAAGGTAGGGAAACAGTGTGACAAGGCAGCAGGTAGCAAATAGGATGCTGGGATGTACAGGCAGGGCATTACCAGCAGGAAAAGGGAGGTCATAATTCCGCTTATACAAGACATCTAGTGAGGCTTCACCTGGAGTACAGTGTACAGTTCTGGAGACCATACTCAATGCAAGGACATAGACAGGGTAGAGAAGGTTCAGAGAGGGCAACAAAGATGGTGCATGGATTGCATCACAAGTCCTATGAAGACAGGCTGAAGGAACTGAACATGTACTCCTGGAGGAGAGGAGGAGAGAGGGGATATGATACAGACATACAAGTATCTTACAGGGAGGAACAGGGTGCAGGAAAACACTATTTTTAAGCGAAAAGATATTCCAGGACTAGAGGGCATGGGATGAAGTTGGAGGAAGGACGATTCAGAGGAAACATGAGAAAGAATTTCTTCACAGAACGGGTGGTGGACAGGTGGAACACCCTGCCAGAGGAAGTGGTGGGGGCTGAAACAATCACGGATTTAAGAATGCATGGGATAGACATAAAGGAATTCTGGAGGTCAGGGGTAAGGTGCAACAGACTTCTAGGAAAACAAACTGAACTTACAAGCTCAAATGGGCAGACTGGGTGGGCCATAGGCCCTCATCTGCCGACACTGTCTATGTATCTATGTAACTTTGGCAATTTTAAATATTTTGACTCGAAGTTTGTAACATAAACATCTTTTTATCAGATGTTACAGCATGCTAATATTGAAATAGATAATGGAGAGGCAGATAATATAACCTCTGAGCGGTCATGTGATGCCCTTGGTGGAGTAAGCAGCACACTGGTGCAGCTCCGCTACTTTACAAACTAACATTACTAAATACTACATCTAACAAGTCATTTTCAGTGTTTTTTCTTACTGAATCTGCCTATTAATTAGTCGTCGGAGATTGGAAGGAAAACTGCTATGGAACTGTCCAAAGAGATGAGTCGCTGTGCTTCCAACGAAGATAACCAAAAAGATACGGTGGGGCTTGAAGCAAAAAGGGCTCGTAGAAGCTCTTCTCCGGCTACAGATTCAGGCCAGATTTCGCCAAATACACCCTCGATCAGCTTCAGACATTGCTACAATTACAACTACCTTATTCTCTCTGATTTTCGAGAATGGAAGGCATCCCTGTCAGGGTTGATGGTGCGAGTGTCTGATGCAGAGGCCTGTGTTTCTTCGACAGAGGACCGAGTGAACAAACTGGAGAAGGAGAATGTTGCACTCAAAAACACTTTAAAAAGCTAGATGAAAAAGTTGACGACTTAGAAAGAAGGTCTCGCCGCAATAATCTAGTCCTACTAGGGCTCCCAGAGGGTGAGGAAGGGAACAATACTGTTCTATTTATACAAAAACTATGCACCCAGATTGCAGGCCTCTCACCAAATGGCCCTGAATATGTGATCGAGAGGGCACATAGATCGATAAGACCTAAACCTTCTGTGGATCAATTACCACATTGCATTATCTTCAAAGTTCTGAATTATCTCAACAGAGATCATATCCTCAAAGCAGCTAACAGCACACAGAAGATAGCTTGGGAGGGTAAGAGATTGAGACTGGTCCCTGATTTAACATTCAAGGGTAGACAAGATAGAGCAGCTTATCGCCTACTTCAGTCCAAACTGTGGGCTGCTAAAATAAAGCATAGAATGTTATTTCCGGCAAGATTGGAGGTTTCGTTACCCTTGGGAACCCAGCGATACGAAACTGCAACCCAGGCTGCTACAGACTAAGTCTAAGCTTTCCTGAACTCTTCGGGAAGGGTGGCTGAAGTTTTAGAGAGAGGTACTTTCATGTGTATCTTTACTCTTTAGCTGAGCAAGGAAAGTATTTCAGCTCTTAATGCTAATACCCCATATGGAAGTGATCTTCGCTCAAAAAGTTTTCAAATATTAAGAATTCGCAGCGTGAACTGTTTGTGTGCTGCTACTAGGCTCAAGATCGTGGAGTCAGGGGAAGATTTTGTTTATACAGCAATCAGCCATGCGACCTCTAATTTTACAACCTGCGTTATTATCGCACAGCAAGGCAAGAGTGCCATCTACTGTCCGATTTTTATTATAAAAGAGGTCTTGATCTCCAGAACTTTCAGAGACAATTTTTTGCTCCTTTCTTAGTTGTTCTCAGTAGATTTAGTATGTTGATCACTAGTGTTACAGTATTCAAGTGTTTAGATCGTTAAGTAAGATCATAGTCTTTGAAAATTTTACTACCAGATCAACAGCTTTAGTTTTTGATGTTATAAGTAGGGATATGAGAAGACACATTCGTTACTTTAATAGCAAATGATGGTTAAATTTATAATGTTGTAAAGACATTTAATGATGGTTCAGCTCTTACATATTTTTAATTAGCGTGCCACACATGGCTCTGAAGTTGCAATATGTGTTGTTCTCCTTTAGCCATTAACCCACTGTAGCAGAGAATGGTTATGTTGATGTAGTGTTAGTAGAATAATTTATGTCCTTCTCGGACACTTGTAGGTTGAGGTGGGGGCTGCTCCCACAAGGGCATGATGGCCAGAACGTGGAGGAGTGGGCTACTGGCCTGGGTTTTTGTAGGGAGATTTAAGAGAGGAGAGGGTGAATTAGTGAGGTTATATAGAAGAAAGGTGGGTTTTATTGGGGGGGCACTGGGAAAGGGAGAGGATTTCAGCAAATGTAGAAGGAGTTATAATTCGAAGGAGGTGAATAGGCAGGACATATTATGTATAACAACAGCTAAAAAGGATGGTAGTAACATGGGAAGTTGGACTACAATGTCTTGGAACATTAAAGATGGGAAAGATAATGCAAAAAAAGTACACCATTTTAAGACATCTTAATAAATATCATCCACATATTGTGATGATTCAGGAGATGCAGATTACCATTAACCAATTAGCAAAATTACAGAAGCTTTGGGTTGACCAAGTGTTTGGGGCTGGTAACAGTACAAAACGGGGAGGGGTGGCAATACTCATACAAAGAAATGTTCCTTTTAGGGAAATTAAATCCTGGCGTGACCCGGATGGCAGATATATTCTAATACATGGGAATTTAGCAGGAACAGAAGTGCTACTTGGATCTATATATTGGCCTAATATGGACACTCCCTCTTTCGTTCCACCCTTGGGTGCCATTATAGCTTCAGTTCCTAATACCCTTGTCTCTTTGGGGAGACTGGAATTTAGTTTTTGCTAACGACTTAGATAGAACATATCGTAAGACAGTGGGCGCATCCCCAGATCAGCAAGCCCTACGAGAATTACTGAAAGACTCTGGCCTTATAGATCCATGGAGGCTTCTTCACCCTCAAGTGCTGGATTTTACATTTTATTCTTCTCCCCACAAAGTTCACTTCCGGATTGATTACTTTCTCCTTAGTTCAAGAATATTATATGAAGTCGAGGACACAGGGATTTATCCCAGGGTGCTCTTGGACCACTCACCTATTTGGATTAAACTAAACTAAAGTTTTCACCCCTTCAGCGAGCTTTCAAATCATGGTCATGGAATATCCAATTGTTGTCAGGAGAAAAAGATAGTGAAGCATACGAGAACATTTATCAGGGACTCCTGGGACTCAAACTAGAATTCTATTTTGAACAAAGATACTTTATGGAGTGCTCTTAAAGCAACATGGCAAGGAGAATTCATCAGACTTGCCACCAATAGGAAACGGAAAAAGTTAAAGGAGGTGGAAGAATGGTTGGCTCGTATAAGATACTTAGGGCCAGATATTCAAAACTTTGCCCCGGGGCTAAATTAGCACTTCCCAGCCGGCAAACTTAGCCCGGAGCACAAAGCAAGCTATATTCGAAAGGAAATAGCCCAGTGCCAATCCTGCTGAATAAAGCAGTCTAAGGAAGCCGGGCAAACTGGTCCGGGAGTGCAGGGCAAAAAACAGCCTGGAAATAAGACAGCACTGAATTTAGCAACAGGGAAGTGCAAACTGCAACTGCAGCTCATCAGACTCTGCAGCAAGCCAGTGTTGCAGGTGGAGAACATTGTGTGTGATTGCACAGAGACATTTCACAGCTGCTGCTAATACACCTCTCAACCCCCTGCCTCATCAATCAGGGACAAGGCTTAAAAACATCAGGGACAGAGGTTTAAAATCAGGGACACATCCTAAATAGTGGTGATATCCACTCAGGAAGCTGGTAGGATAAGTGGTGTAGTGTAGAATGCATTTACTAAGGAAGAACACATCAGCAACATTAATGTTTGACAGTATATTATGCTTACAACCCCCACTCTTACCTCTCAACCTTTTGTCACTGAAATGAGGGACGTGGACATTTGTGGACACTCAAAATGAGGGACAATGAGGGACACATCCTCAAACATGGAGATACAAGTTCAGAACACTGTGAAAACCATAGTGTTCACTTGTACAAGGTTTATTTTGGATTTAGTATTTCAGAATATTAAGAGTTTCTGCTGAAAAATCTGAATATACAGCACATTCCCTCTGTGGGCAGCACCTTTTCCATGAGGGACGGATGAGGGACAGAACAATTTTAAGGGGGAAAATGAGGGATGTCCCTCATAATGAGGGACACTCGAGAGGTATGCCCCCACTGTTAGGCCACATGAAACACAATGTTTAGTAGGGACAGAGTAAGAGTTTGAGGTAAAATCAGGGAATCCCTGAAAATCAGGGACAGCTGAGAGGTATGACTGCAAACAATAATATAAGCCACACACTGCAAAACTGTGCTGTGCTGAAGTGAGGCTTGCCTGGGGCTAACCTGATTGCACAGTGCTAACACATTAGCCTGGTGCAAACTGGTTAGCCCGGG
>CM028132.1:263365000-263412500 GCA_016271365.2 Neoceratodus forsteri | reverse complement strand
CCTCCCCCTTGTCCTGTCCCATCCTCGTTTGAAGCAGTCCACTGTTCTACTGCATACCACTTCTGCAGGTAACACATTCCACCCAGCCACCACCCTCTCTGTAAAAAAGAGGTGTCTCCTCATCTCCCTCCTAAACCTTCCTCACTCCAGTTTCATATCATGGCCCCTGGTGGCCCTCCCCCTCCCTTACTTTGAACAGCCCCTCTGTACCAGTCTTGTTTATTCCTTTCATAGATACATAGATGCATAGACAGTGTAAGCAGATAAGGGCCTATGGCCCACCCAGTCTGCCCATTTGAGCTTGTAAGTTCAGTTTGTTTTCCCAGAAGTCTGTTGTACCTTACCCCTGACCTCCAGAATTCCTTTATGTCTATCCCATGCATTCTTAAATCCCGTGATTGTTTCAGCCCCCACCACTTCCTCTGGCAGGGTGTTCCACTTGTCCACCACCCGTTCTGTGAAGAAATTCTTTCTCATGTTTCCTCTGAATCGTCCTCCCTCCAACTTCATCCCATGCCCTCTAGTCCTGGAACATCTTTTTCGCTTAAAAATAGTGTTTTCCTGCACCCTGTTCCTCCCTGTAAGATACTTGTATGTCTCCATCATATCCCCTCTCTCTCCCTCCTCTCCTCCAGGGAGTACATGTTCAGTTCCTTCAACCTGTCTTCATAGGACTTGTGATGCAATCCATGCACCATCTTTGTTGCCCTCCTCTGAACCTTCTCTACCCTGTCTATGTCCTTGCGTAGGTATGGTCTCCAGAACTGTACACTGTACTCCAGGTGGGGCCTCACTAGTGTCTTGTATAGCGGAATTATGACCTCCCTTTTCCTGCTGGTGATGCCCCTGCCTATACCTCCTAGCATCCTATTTGCTTTACCTGTTGCCTTGTCACTCTGTTTCCTACCTTGAGGTCATCAGAGATGATAACCCCAAGATCCCTTTCCTGCTTGGTGCATGCTATATCCTCACCCCCAACTGATATATTGTGCCAGGGTTTTTGTGCCCCATATGCATTATCTTGCACTTCTTTGCATTGAATTTCAACTGCCAAACCCCTGACCATTTTTCAAGTTTCTGCAGGTCACTTCTCATTCTGTCTACACCCTCTGGTGTGTCTACTCTGTTACATAGCTTTGTGTCATCAGCGAACAGTGAAATTCTGCCCTCTAGATCCTGCACCATGTCACTGATGAAGATGTTGAATAGGACTGGTCCCAGCACTGATCCCTGTGGTACCCCACTGGTCACTCTTCCCTCTATGGAGTGACAGCCATTTACCACCACCCTCTGTGTCCTGCCACCCAGCCAGTTACCTACCCACCACACTACTGTCCTGCCCACACCCATATTCCCCAGTTTGTGTAATAGTCTTCTATGTGGCACAGTGTCAAAGGCCTCCATTAGCTTACCCACGATGGATGTGAGGCTCACTGGTCTGTAGTTTCCCGGTTCATCCTTGGGGCCACTCTTGTGGAGGGGCACCACATGAGCCATCCTCCAGTCCTGAGGTACACACTCCGAATGTAGTGAGGCATTAAATAGGTCTGCCAAAGGTCCTGCAAGTTCTCATGCACCTCTCCTCGTGGCAAGATTCCACACAGGCGGTACTGAGAATAATAGATTATTTCAGCTTACTGTCTGGCTATAAGCTAAATCGACACAAAACTACTGTATTATCCTTGACACCCTCGTGTACTAAGAGAGAAGTGGAAGAGATGGGTTTGAAATGGGCTGCCGGCTTGCTTACCTTTTTAGGCACAGAATTAACCCAAGATACTAATAAGTTAAGATCTCTTAATATTGTCCCTATAGTAACTCAGATGCAACAAGACTTAAAGAGGTGGCGAATTTTGCTCTTATCTCTATGGGGAAGAGTCAGTTTACTTAAGATGGTAATTTTCCCTAAATTAACTACTGTATCCCCTCTCTATGTTGAATTTAGCTCTACCTAAATCATGGTTTAAAAAGATAAATTCTATTTGGTCTGCATTCTTATGGAAAAATAAAGACCCAGAAGGGCTATAAATAAGCTGGTTTGGGAGAAGGAGAAGGGAGGGCTTGGAATCCCCAATCTCTTTTTATATTACCTGGCCTTTCATAGTGGTAAGTACATTCAGTGGCTGACCACTGGGGAAGGTGTTTATCAGACTTAGCATGGCATAGGATAGAGACAAAAAATTCACTTTCACATAACATTTCTTTAACTTCTTTGCTTTACACACCATCTAAAAAATTACCTCAGTCTTGGAAGCAAACTATGCTAGCATGGACAACAGAAGCTCATGCTCAGCTGTGTACTTATTTCAATTTAGATATTAGGTGGGACCTTGGCCAGCCTCTATTTTATAACCAGAACATTCAGTTAGGAAATAGGACTATTACCTCAGCATACTGGAAAAGAATACAAGATGCCGAACTTTCAGACTTAGTTAAGGACCACCAAATTATGCCCCCCAAAACCCTCCAACAAGCTTTCCAACTAATGGAGATCCCTTTTTTCAAATACTTGCAGATCAAACAAAGTGTTGTTGCAGCTCTCAGAAATCCACCATGGTACAAAGGCTTCAATTTTTTTTTTTTTTTTTAAAGATTTTTTTAAACTGGCTACCCAGCTAAAACCTACAGCGCATATTTATAAAACGTTATCCAATAAGGCTGGAATTAAACTCTCACCGATGGCATTTTACTGGCAACAGGCCGCAGATCTTCCCTATGACACCTCTACCTGGGAATCAGTTTGGAAAAGTAACTATAGATTAATAAAACAAGATCGACTGTGTCTGATCAGGTTTAATGTGCTTCGTGATTTATATTACACCCCAATTAAACTACATTTTATGGACAAGAATAAAAGTATATTGTGCCAGAAATGTCACAGAGAACCTGGCTCTCTTATACATCTGATATAGACCTGCCCCAGAACCCAACATTTTTGGCAAAAAAAAAAAAAAAAAATTTGTGGATCCTTTATTTGAAGGGAGAGACTGCTTCACTATTGAAACATGTGTACTTGGCAACCTCTCAGCCATACAGAATCAGACCTATAAATACTACATGGCTCTTACTTCTGCACGAACACTGCTCCTAATCATGACGTACTGGATCAAGGAGGTTTCACCCCCCCCCTGACAGAATGGATACAGGAATTGTATACGGTTTTTAACGCAGAAAAGGCAATAGCCTCACAATTCCATACTCTAAATCACTTCAATAGCAGATGGAGACAGTTTTCACTGTTTTTAGGTGAGACGTAAGGATCTTTAGAAGATCATTAATCCAACTCCCATATATGAAGGAACTAAGTGATTAAATGGACTTAATGAATTATTATAATATGTTCTGCAGCAGGACGCATTCCGTAGATATGTTTTAGTCCAGTGGATCCAAAAGGGGGAGGGAGACACAGATAGTAACATAATGCAAAGGACTGTTAATTGGGTAGGGGGTAGGGGTAGAAGGGGGGAGGGATTTGGTAGAGTTGCCAGTCTGACATGTTTAATGCTACTGTAAGATATATTGTATGTACTGTTTGTTTAAGAAAAAATTTAATTAAGTATTCTAAATGGTAAAAAAAAAAAAAATAATAATAACCTCTGAGCATTTAGATGTTGGTGGTAATACCTTTAGAAGGATGTAGCAACATGTATTAAAAATAACAACGAAAGTCACCATTGGGACAATTTTTTATTTTTTTTTTTATTAATTTCTTTTTATTCAAAAGTATTTTGCTTACTACACAATGGGCATCATTAGGTACAGGAAAATAAATCTGAGGTACAGTTAAATAACAGAAATGCAGTCTTGTACAGGAAGAATATCAGGAGGCAGGATCAGTTATGGTTAGTCAGTTTACATGAAAATGATGACTTTTTAGGTGAAGCCCGGGGTCAAGTTAAAGATTTAAGAAAGTTATGAAGTGAAGTAAATAGCTAATTGGAGACTCCAAATTAGACGATATAAGATTAAAGGGCAAAATCTAAGTTTAAAGTAGTAATATGTTGGATCCACCGATTCCATTTTCTTAATTGAAGGATGGCATCTCCTCTTAGTTCTAGGTTAAATGTCTCAGTTTTGTAGATTTCAGACATTATTTGTCTCAAATTTGTAGTGAGGGAATCTGTGTTCTCATCCAACATCTCGTGATTGCTTTTTTGGCAGCCACGAAACATATAGGTAATATGGTCTTCTCCCGGGGGGGGGCATGGTCCGGGTATACCCCCAAGAGGAACTGCTCAGCTGTTAGTTCAACTGGCTCAGAGAATAGAGTGGATAATTCATTTTGAAAAGTTATCCAGAAAGGCATAAGGTAAGGGCAAGTCCAGAAAATGTGCGAGAGAGTTGCTCGGGAACAGCCACAATTTCTCCAGCACCTTCCATATGTATCTGGGAGGTATTTCATTAGAACTGAGGGGGCTCTAAAGTGTCTGGAGAGGCATTTCCAGGCAAATTCTCTCCAGTACGGAGATGAGGTCGACCTTGTCTCCATTAGCATTGTTTTTAACCATGTGTCTGGCGAGATTTGTAAATGCAACTCTTTGTTCCAAGCGGACAAAGTCAAGCTTGTGGCGTTAGGAAGACCAGATCATAGTTCTGTGTATGTTAGGCCAATTAGATGGGTTCCTATTCTCCCCTCATTTGTGTCTATAAATAGTTTCAGTAATTTAGGTATAGGAGAGGGTATTTTAGGGGGTATTACGTAAGAGATGGTTTCGAATTTGAAATAATGAAAAAGGTCGGAGAGTCTTGGAGAAAACTGGGATTGGAGCTCTTCGAAGGGAATGATGCCCTCGGAGGAGAGGAACTGATATATATGTGATAGGCCTAGTACACGCCATCTGAGAAAGGCTAGGTCCATGTAATTGGGAATAAACTTTTCATCTTGAGAGATTAATTTACAGAACTAAAATACTTGCTGGGTGGGACCTGCTTTTCTTAGTTGTTTCCATTACTTATGGGTTTGTGCTGTTACGGACGTTAAGGAAGAAGGGCTTAGGGAGTTACCGTCTGTGGAGAACAATATCTTCTTTATGTCGTGTAAGTCATTAAGCTGGAATTCTATGGTCTTTCACGGGTAAGTATATGAGGACGTAAGCCATAATATTAGGGTTCTTAAGAATGCCGCTTGGGCGTATAGAAGAAAGTCTGGGAGGTTAAGTCCGCCTTGTTTGAGGGATAATTTAAGTATGGATAGTCTAGACCTAGGGCGGCCCCCGATGAAATTCTGAATCATTTATTCCAGGATGTGAAGTAAAATTTGGAGGGAAAATAAGGAATAGTCTGGAGTAGGTAAAGAATTAGTGGGAGGACGTTGGTGCGAATTGCTAGGATTTTTTGGTACAAGGAGGTTCAAGACGTGGACCATCTATGCAGGTCTGCTTGAATCTGAACTGTGAGAGGTTCAAAGTTAGATAATTCAATGACTCCAGGGTCCAAGGGGAGGTGAACACCCAAGTATTTTATTTTAGTTGCCCTCCACTTAAAAGGAAAAGCCTTTTTAATCTGGGAAGGAAGAGAATAGTTGAAGGTTAATCAGTGGGACAATTTAACAGTGGAGGAAAGGGCAGCTGTAAAGGAAATTCAATATATGACAGATGTTCTAATAAAACCACTGGATAAGGGAGACAATATAGTCATTTTAGATAAAGGTTATTATGTTGCTGAAGATGAACAAGTATCAGATGTTTTGACTTATTCCCTTCTTAACACCAATCCTGTAAAAATGTATAAGGAATAATAAAAAAAAATGTTGTTGCTGTCGCTGAAAAAAGGTTGGATCTCAGACACAGATTTTGATCATTTAAACTGTGAAAACACAACAGTGCCCTTCCTCCCACCCATCACATTCTGAAGATACACAAGAACAGCCAATCCCGCCCCCACCCACCCAGATGACCCATTATTTCAGGCTGCGGCTCACTTACAGAGCCGCTTTCTGTTTTTGTTGATAGTTACCTCCAACAGGTGGTGGTTCGATTACCCTCCCATGTAAGAGACACTACTGCTGTCTTGCAGGATTTACAAAACAAAGTGGCAGGATTCCTACTGTTGGATAACTACAGATGTTATGGCATTGTATACAAGTATAGAACATACGTTAGGTATTATGGCAGTTTAAACCCTGTTACAACAGTCTGTACTACAATACCCTCTGGAATTTATAGTCCGTGCTTTGGAATTTATTTTAACATTTAATTTCTTTCTGTTTAATGGTGCCTTTTTCCAACAAATACGAGGTACAGCAATGTGGTCATTGGTAGCGCCCTCCTATGCTAATCTTTTTATGGGATGGTGGGATGGGGGGGGCGCGATCCTTAACCCTCACATAAATCTATTTTTTGAAAATATCAAGTTCTATAGAAGGTTTCAAGACAATCTCTTAATAATTTGGGAAGGTTCAGAGAGCCAGATAGAGAACTTTTTGCTGCATATTAATCAGAATACTGTGGGATTACAGTTTACTGCACACTACAATAAGAAAACTATTAACTATTTGGATTTAACATTGATTGCAGAAACAGAACAATTTGAACCAAAGTATTCCAAAAAATCCACTGCTTGCAATAGTGTTTTGCATGGCTCTAGTTCACACCCTAAATATACCCTAGAGGCATTACCCTATGGTTAGCTCATTTGTTTAAAGAGAAATTGCTCAGAGCCTGAAGATTTTATTCAGGCTAAGGATGATCTTTTTGCCCGTTTGAAAGCAAAGGGATATCCAGAGAGAATATTGGAGAAGGCTTTTGCTAGTGTACAATCCATTGACCGACAAGATTTATTGCATTACAAACAGCGTAATGATTCCAGAGACAGGGTCACATTTGTAACCACTTACGGTCCTGGCTCAATGGATTTGCATTCCACAGTAAAAAAAATATTGGTGCGTTTTAGGTACCAACAAAGATCTTAAAGCTATCCAAGAGTCAGGACCCTTAGTGGCTTTCATGAGGGGTAAAAGCTTAGGCAACTTGTCTGTACATAGTGAATACAGGGATCCTCTGCCACAAAACACCTGGCTGGGGGGCAAACTGCATGTCTTTTTTCCCCACGTAAAAGGTATAAGACCTATAAACCAGTTATACAATGTAAAACTTTTTGCAACCCAGACACTTTAGGAGTGAAAGAAGTTAACATCAACCATTTTATCAGATGTACAATGAAGTATGTTGTATATATGTCCTGTGGTGCACATGTGGCAAGACCTATATAGGACAAACCACCAGATGTTTAAAGGAGAGGATACGGGAGCACTATAGGGCAATACAAAAGAGGGAGCTGTCCCACCCCATAGGGAAGCATCTTTTGCAACTGGAGGGTACAGTGGCTCATAAAATCTGTTATGCAGGTATTTATCATGTCCCTTTCAACAAATGAGAGGTTGTGACCGCAAATTTACTGTTAGACAAAAAAGACTTCATGTGGATCTTCAAATTGAAAACTCTGAAGCCACATGGCTTTAATGAACAGGATAGAATGGCAGTCACATATTCATGGATAAATAATAAATTTATTTGGCTGATCATGAGAATTTGATGCGTGTTCCTTGTTTTTGATAATGTGCAATATATACATATATATTTTGTTTTTGATATAGCTCTAAGACAAAAAAATATTTTTACTGGATATTGTGAAGTAAATGAAATTGCACTTGTGTCTAAAATGATCATTTAAATAAAAATAAAAAAATTATATACATATTTTTCAAGGACTATGGTGCCATAGTACATACAACTTGTGTTTTTTATTTTTTATTTTATTGAAATCTAGGATTACAAATACCTTTAAGCAGGAACTGCTCGTTTACAAAGGTTCCACGCTGAGAAAATGGAGGGTAACTGTACAAAGGTCAGCAAAATGATACATAGTTACACAATAAAACGAAGCAAGATACTGAGGCTTAGGTAATTACAGTGCCTCAAAATGTGACAAAGTTAAGTAGAATGACAAACCATCCAAAGGCAACCTTAAAAATAAGAGCAGCTGGTGGGGGGTACATGAGCAGAAGGCCACTGTCGGAGGATAAAGGGTGAGGGTAAGAGCACTCAACGGGAGGGAGGGAGGGAGGGGGGTAGATGTCAGTAAGTGCCAGGGAGGGGGGTGAGAAAAGGTTATGATTTTGGGAAGAACACAAGGTTTTTAATCACAGTGTTTTTTTAATGCCTTGCGCTTCTCTGTCACCCCAGCAGTGCTGTGTGCTGTCAAATAAGTAATTTACCTTACAATAAAGGTAGCCAGGCACCAGCACTATTGAGAGCTGAGAAGACAGATTAACTATAGGTATTGTGTGCACTGGGAATAATGAAGTCATTTGGATAACTATTTTAGTAGATTTGAAATCGACTGATTTTGTGCACCTGTATCATATGCTATTTAAACAACTTGGTTGGAATTCAATAGGTCACACTTCCTGACAAAGAGGTAGCATAACCCCGAAGTGCTGAGGCTGGTGTTTTTGAGTGTATGAGCTGAAATTTCTCTGTTTGTGCTTTTATGCACCTTTATTTTGTTGTAAATACTACATTTTTGTATTATACTTAAAATAAAACTCACTGAATTTATTTCTCGAAGTTGAGAGTGCTGGATTCTTTTTAATTTTCTAAACATCTTTTTACACCATCTCATGAACATGACCGCTGCCATTTTTCAAATTCTGGCCAAATTGTATTTTCACACTTGTAATGCGCAATTGTGTTGTGTGTTGTGGTGGTACAGAATCACGTCTTGACAGGGATTTCAAAATTTTCACTACTGAGTTCATGACGTGGGGTAATAAGAAGGCTAGGCTGCCAATTTAAATTCTTGTTTCACTACAAATGCATGTGCAGGGCCGAGAGTGCCCTACACTTCCACAGCATATATATTTCTCTACATACATATACATATATATGCATCTAATGCAGGATGGGAAGGCAGGGCCCAGACAGACAAATAAGGATACAATTATACCATCTCAAAAAGAAAGGAAATCCTTTGCAAACACTTTGTTAATGCACTAGTTAGGATTGAAGTGACAAAAGTAGGGAAATGTGGCAGAGTTTCCAACCCTAACACCCCACCCCCACCCTGCAGGCAGCAACAGCATGGGGTGTGCCTTGGGGTTCTCAACCCTAACGCTCACCCTAGTCCATGAGTAAATAAACTGAGATGGGTACACTGTATGAGAATGGAGTTAGGGTTGACAACCCCAAGGCACACCACATGCCTGTTGCTGCCTGTAGGGTGGGGTGTTAGGGTTGGAAACCCCCAACCCCACATTTCCCTACTTTTGTCGCTTCAACCCTAACTAGTGCGTAACGAGAGTTTTGTATGGAATACTATATATATATATACACACACATATATATATATATATATATATATATATATATATACATATATATATATATATATACACACACATACACACACACACACACACACACACACACACACACATATATATATATACACACACACACACACACACACACACATACATACATATACACACACACACACACACATACACATACACACACACACACACACACACACATATATATATATATATATATATATATATATATATATATATAGTCTTCGGAAAAGACTGTGTTGATGCACCAGGTAGGGTAATGTACGCCACAAAAGTAGGGAAATGTGGCGTTAGGGTTTCCAACCCTAACTCCCCACCTCCACCCCACAAGCAACAAAAGGAAAAAAAACATTTGGGTCTTGGCAAATCAGTGGTGGGCTCTTCCTTGAGGTTGCCAACCCTAATGCTCACTCCTCCCCCAAGACTGCCGTCTCCAGTCTGAAGCACAATTTGCAGGTCCAAGCCAGAGACTCATAGTGATACACTCTTTAAAGGTCGAAAGAGTACATCTCACCACATGTTGCCAACACAATTTGTTGTAGCTTTCTTCACGCAGGGCCCTGCGTGATAAAAGAAGATCATGTGGGTTGACAATCCCAAGGAAGACCCCACCACTGATTCGCCAAGACTCCAGAGACCCAAAACCCTAATGTTTTTTTCCCCCTTTTGCTGCTTGGGGGTGGGGACTTTGGATTAGAAACCCTAACGCCATATTTCCCTGCTTCTGTGGCATTAAGTTACCAAAACTGGTGCATTAACAAAGATTTTTGTAAAGAATATCTTTTTTTTTTTCAAAATAGTGGAATTGTATCCCCATTCATGCAGGACCGTTCTGGACCTGCATGAACAGATGCAGATGCCCTGCACCAAGTAAAGACTCCGTCTGCCTACATAAGTGCAGCAATGGATGGGAAGAATTCATGGGGCTGTCTGCTGGACTGCAGAAACGTAGGGCCCTGTGGTCTTTGTGCTTCCATGTAGCCGCAGATACAGATGCACAGGGCAGAGTGCGTCTGTCGGCCAATGCACAGGGCCCTCTGCCACACACGGGTGGAGAGGTGCAGGGCACTATGCCAAGAGAACAGTCAAGTCTTCACTATATGGTGCCCTGGCCCATGAAGACAATCCTGCACATTTCATTCCCTGGCTGGGGGTCGCATAACAGCACCATCCCCCCACCCTTACCCCATCCTACTGGGTCACTCAACTCACCCTTGAACTCAGCTCACCAGTATGGGATCACGAAACATAACCGCTGAGGTCAAGACTGGCACTATGCACAACGTTTGTTAACAATTATGCATATTTTTTTAAATTTTGACCCCAAATTTTCAAGATACGCATCTTATGATTCTCCTTATAAACATGACATGTACCATTTACAGTACATTGGCCAAAATGCAATTTCACACCAGAAGTGCGAAAATACATCTTGTCCAGGATTTTTTAAAAACTGACATGTCACATTTATGAAGTGGTGTTTAAAAATTACTATATTGAAAGTTTTAAGTCAAAATATTGAAAATCACTGAAGTTAAGAGTGAACGCTGAAATGCTGCAATGTTAACTCATAACCTGGGCATTTTACCATATCTGTACGCCAAATTTCCAGTGCAGTCTTCCAATTACCATACCTCATGAACCTGGTAGGTGAAAATTCTCAAATCCCTGCTGAAACGTCATTCCGCGCCGCAGGTATGAAAACACATTTTGGTCAGGATTTGAAAAATGACAGCTGTTACACTCGTTAGGTGGCATAAAAAATGTCTATGTTGAAAATTTGGGTCAAATATTTTAAAATTACCCAAAAAGAGCGAGTGTAGTAAAATTTCAACGTATGCATATAACTTTGCCATTTTTACATATTTTGACCCTAAATTCTCAACATAACCTTCTTGCAAGCCCATCTCATGAATAAGGGTGGTGCAAATTTTCAAATCCCACCTGAAGGTGATTTCACCAAGCAACTGCAAAATCACCTTTCGGGCCTGATTTGCATAATTCTACCACCATCAGTCATGAGGTGGGGTCCCAAAAGGCCTTGTTGAAGATCTGGAGTCAAATTATGCAAAAAAGAAAAAAAAAAAAGTTACACATCAAAGTTCAAAAGCCCTCTTGATATTGAACCACACCTACCTTACTTTCATACTACAGCTGGCAATTCCAGCAGCAAGACATGTCTTGGATCGGAATGTGGATCTTTGTCATGGGACATATTCAGGTGAGTGTGGGTGTATGGGGGATGTAGTGTGGTGGGTGCTGAGTGGGAGGTCAGGGTGGGGAGGTCAGATTGGCAAGGGACTGAAAATATGCATTCACAATATATATATATATTTTTTTTTAACCGTTCGCATCAGAACGTTATTTCTTGTAATTGTGGAACCATATAATATTTTTTTTTGCAAAACCTTCTAAAGGCACACCCTTGACACGGGCCTCTTCAACCCTGAAAATTTCATGAAACATTCCATACTACTCAATGTTAAGTATAGGAAAACCAGACCTATTTTTTTCTGTTTTTGTGGTGCTCCATATCTCAAAAATCCAAAAAGATGTCATCACGAAACTTTTCACGTCTTGAGACTCAGGCATGCCAAATTTTGAGCGATTTCTTCTAACGACATCAAAGTAATTAAGGTGCAAAAATTGGGGTTTAACATTAAACAGCCCACTCAATCATAACTATAGGGGTGCTACTGCACCCCTATAATGTATAATGGGGCACGGCAGCGCCCCTACAGTTAAGGTTGAGTAAGGGGTTTAATGTTAAACCCCAATTTTTGCACCTTAACTTTGGAAGCGTTCGACAAAATAGCCCAAAATCTGGCATGCAGTCTGACTGGCAGAGTCTCAAGATGTGAAACATTTTGTGACGGCATCTTGGGTGGTTTTTGAAATACGGATGCCATACAATTAAAACTTTTTTGTTTGTTTGTTTTCCTATAATTAACTTTTTTTCCCCACTCTCGTGCAGGCCCTAGACAGTATGGAATTTTTTTCATGAAACTTTCAGGGTAAAAGTGGCCTGTGCCAAGGTAGTGGCTTTCACAGATTTCATGAAAAATATATTATACATTCCAGAATTACAGGGAAAGGGTTTTAACGTTTGTTTTTTGGATAGCTCTCTGATAAGAACGGTTAAAAAAATAAATAAAAAAAAAATGATTGTGATGACTTATTTTTTGTGACTTGTCATTAGAAAGGATTTCCTTCTCGTGAGAAAAAATTCCAATCGTAATAGTCATTGTGTTCATTTTTGTTTTTAACTAAAAAACACTGAAAATACATAAATATTATATCTTTTCACAAAACAAACACCTGAACCTAGATAAACGGGTCAGGATTCTGGTGTTTGCTTTGGGTTGTTTTGTTTTTGTGAACGTGCCTGGAAATATTGCTTCTGGCCACCCAAAAATTAGACAAAGTAAATATTTTACTATTTATTTTTTGGGTGTCAGAGACACCATTGTACCTCAAAAATCTTCTGTACATACAGTACAGTGACATCTTCTGTCAGAATGGGAACAACCGTAGTATTGTAACATCATCTAGTAAGACACAAAAAGTATCTGTATACATTAACAATAGAGTTTTTGAGTTGGGGCAGACATGAAGAGGGTATGGTGGGCAACTACCAGTTATAGACCACATCAGTAGATCAGGTGTAAAGAAACTTCCGCTCTCCTACTCACACCGAGAGCACTTTTAATGGATCGTCACTGGAACTGTGCTGAGCTACACCACCCAACCTTCCACCTGGGGTTAATTACATATGGACAAGACTGCATTCAGTTTACACTGCTTCCACAGCCAGAAGGATTCCTCACTTGGTGCAGGGCCCTCTGTGCCCTACGTGTCTGCATCTGTAGCCACAGGGAAGCACAGGGCCCAGAGGGCCCTGCATGAACAAGGATACAATTCCACTGTCTCAAAAAGAAAGGAAATACATTGCCAAAAACTCTGTCAATGCACCAGTTAGGATTCAACAAAACCAGGGAAATGTGGTGAGGACAAGACAACACAAGCAACCATGTACAGCTATCATCACATGATACAAACAAAGGTGAAATTCCTTCATATTTACTACAATTTCCTTTTCTGTTAGTTCCAACGTTGTCGATGGGCTGTTCATACATACAGGTAATAATACCCCCACTGGGGTAGTAGCACAGCCCAAAGCTGTCAATCAGCACAGAATCTTGGGCACATGAGCATTCCAATATCACCAATTCTTCAGTCACATTTATCCACACAGTACTATATACATATACATATACACTGGAAAAGAGGAGGGAACGGGGATATGATAAAGACCTTCAAGTATCTTAAAGGCTTGAACAAAGTGTGGGGGGGGGGCATCTTTCAGTACAAAAGTTGTACAAGGATGAGGGGGCACAATATGAGATTGGAGGGGGCAGGATAAGGGGAAATGTGAGGAAGTTTTTCTTCACAGACAGGGTGGTGGATGCTTGTAATAGCCTACCCCAGGAAGTGGAGGGTGCCAACACAGTGGGGGGGGATTCACACATGCATGAGATAGACATAAAGGAACCCTAGATGTAGGGAAGACAGACAAGAGCCAATAACCAATGAGGGACAGTGGCCGCTGATGCAGGCAGGGAATACAGGGAGACTAGGTGGGCCTAGCGGTCCTCATCCTCCATCAACTACTATGTTACTGTGTTATATGCCTATGTAACCAGTACTCTCCATGTCACCCAAGTCAGTGAACTCTCTACTTAACCCAACAATGGCCACTTAAAACTTGTAAGTGCTCATGACATTATCAAAGGGATAAATGGGTGACCTGACTGCTGAAATATTGCTGACCAATTATGTTGTCACACCTCCTAAGCATCTGACCACTGACCTTTAACAGGGTTAGTATGCTGCTGATAACACTTCTAACATAATGAAGTTTAAACAGCTATAACAGTAAACATAACTAAAGAAAACAAGTTAAGTACTAACCTATAAAGAGGACGCACCACACAATGCTCAAAATTCAACACCTGTTAACCTTCGTGCCTATAGTCCAGCAAAATGTAAATGCTTGTATTGTCAGCAGATATTGCAATTCTGGATAAGCAGCTATAACTACATATAAAAAGAAAACATCCTTGCTGAAATCCCAATATATTAAGATATACTGGACAATATTCTCAAGTAGGAACCAGGGGTCCCAGGAGAGGCCCCACTGACAACATTGAAGCTAACAGAAAAGGAGACTGCAGTAAGTATGAAGGAATTTCATCATTCTGTATCGCTCCATGTTGTCAATGGGAAGTTAATACATGCAAGTTCTAAAAAGCAGTACCCATTTCCAAACCAGGTGGCAGAGAATACTGTCCCATATATAACCCATAAGGGTAACGTATAATAATTGTCTGTTAACCACCACCTGTAAGACTCTGCGACCGAAGGCCACATCGGCAGAGCTTTGAACACCCACTCTGTAATGTTTAGTGGATGTGTGAATGTAGGACTACAGTGCTGCTTTGCACAACACTGATGCCTCCCCCCGTTTCTGCCCAGGATGTAGCAAGAGACCTGGTGGAGTGAGCCTTGATGAAAGCAGGAGCTGTCTTCTTTCTGGCCATGAATGCCTTAGCAATGCAAGTTCTTACCCACCTAGACAGGGTAGTTTTTGATGCTTTCTGACCCTTTCTGCTGCTCCAAAAAGAACAAAACAGACCTTCAGATTTTCTTAACTCTGTTGTCCTTTTAAGATAAGTCCTGACTGCCTTGTGCAAATCTAACTGCCTACCCCCAGCTTGCAAGAAATCCAGTATCTGCAGGACCGTAGCTTTAAAAAGATCAGATTCCTCTCCCTCGGGCCCAAGCAGAGGAGGTACTCCAGACATGGTTGTGAGCTGCAGACAAAGACACCTTCCTTGGGAACATTAAGGTATCCACCACTTTCCTGGAGAAACCCTGACTTAATCTCATCTCAGGAGCCAGGCTGCCAGCTGCATCGCCTCTGAGTTTGGATGCAGAGTGGAACCTTAGAATAGAAGCTCCCCCCAAACTGAGAAACTGAATGGGCCCTGCTGAGCTAGATTCTCAAGGTCCGAGAACCACAGCCTTCTTGGCCACTCTGGGGCTCTTAGAAGGAAGCTTCCTCTTGACCACCTTATTTTGAGAAGTACCTTGGGAAGAAGCAGTAATGGAGGGAACACCCAAGTTCTGAAAAAATCCAAAGTCAGAGGCACCACCTCCACCTGAGAGCCCCAGCACTGGCTGAAGAGCCTTGTTATCCAAGCATTTTCCTCTGACACAAATAGGTCAAGCTGAGGTAAAATGAACCCTCTGCACAGAAGCTCAAGCACGTCCGGGTTCAACATCCACTGCCCTGGATGGACCATTTCCCAACTCAGTCAACTGGCCTGAATCTTCAGTTCCCCTGCTAAATGAACTGCCGAGATCATTAGGAGATTTAATTTTTCTGCTCACCGTAGAAGTTCAGTTGTCTCTGCCAGCATCTTATCTTGTACCTCCTTGATTGTTTATGTCTGCCACAGCGGCGACACTGTCTGACCTTACCTTCATGGCCTTGGACTGTACATGACTGTGAAAATGAAAAAAGGGTAAGAAACACTGCCCTCATCGCTAATACATTCATCTGTAGTTGCTGCTCTGGGGGGTTGGGGAGTCCAAACCCTTGGACCAGAACTTGGTCCATGATTGCACTGCAGCCCAAGAACTGGAGTAGGTCATCAAAATCAGTTCTTCTGGGTCTCCCAAGAGATGCACCTTGCTGAGGTTCTCTAGGCTCCCCCACCAAGCTACAGATTGCAGAACCAACCATGGTAGCAAGAGCAAGGCATTGTAGTCTTCGAAGGCAAAGTTCCAAGTCTCCAGCATACTGTTCTGGGGAGGCCAAATATGTAATCAGACCCACGGTACCAGCTCTATCACTGCATTCATCAGACCCAGAATGTAGAGAAGCCTGTGAGCAGAGACCAACAACTTGCTTCTCAGCCACTGAAACTCTTGCCTCAGGGTCTTCTTCCTGGATGAGGAGAGGTAGACATTCCCCCTCATCCGTCCAGAACACTGCTCCCAGTGCTCCAATCTCTGAGATGGGATCAGGGACCTCTTCTCCCGACTGACAACCCAACCATGTGTCTGCAGTACCTCCCGGGTCCTTGATACCGGCCTTTCGGCCATCCAAGCAGTCAGCATTTGAATGAGTGAGTCTTTCAGGTATGGACATACGTGATGTCTTTCCTACCTCAGTTACACCACTAGTATGATCAGGAGCTTTGCGAATACCTAGGGTGCTGGCGCCGGACCAAATGGAAGCCTTCAGTACTGGAAATACTGTCGCTGAATTGTGAGGCTTAGAAACTTTTGGAGTCAATAGTGAATGGGAATATGGAAATAGCCATCCTTCAAAATCAATGGACACTAAATAATCCCCTGGTTGGACAGCCCGAATGAATGACCATAAGGACTGCATCTTGAAGGCTGTGTGGTGCACAAACTTGTTTAAGTGCTTCACGTCCAAAGTCGGTTGCCCTCTTCCCCCCCAAACATCTTGGAGAACACAAAATAAATTCAACAGAACCCCGAACCCTTTGCACTGGGACAACTGCCCCGATCTGTATCAAGTGATCTAGGTGCGAGTCACCAGCTCCATTTTCACTGGGTTTTGGGTCACAGAGGATTGCAAGAAACGACCTCTCATGGCTAGGGGTGCGAACTCTATGATGTAGCACAGAGCCAGGATTTCCAGTACGCAAGTGTCTGACTTATTTGGGCCCCATCACTGATAACATTTCTGCAGTCTTCCACCAAGGGAAATGGGAGGGCAGAGATAGGCCCATGTACCTTCATTGCAAGTTGCCTCCTCTTCGTCCTGCACCTCCATTACATCTGCCAACAAAGGATTCTCGGTTACTGTTGCCCTCAAAACTAAAATAGGCTTCCCTTTGCAGTCTCAGAAATTCCAAAAAGGACACAAACCACCTCTGGGGTGCTGCCATACACCTCCTAAACCCTCTTGGCAGCACGTTTGTCTTCTGTTGCAGTTTGAACAACGGAAGTTGTCCCTTCTTATCCTGGACATCCTTCAGGATGTCATCTAGGCCAGAGCCGAATAACAGCCCTCCTTGAAAGCCCAGGTTAAGCAACCTTGACTCTGACGCCCTGGTCTACAACCCAATGCCTGAGCCAGGCACCCCGCATAGCTGCCACAACATAATAAGCAGACTATGCTGACAACCGTAAATTGTCCATAATGGAATGCCCCAGAAAGGCAGAGGTTATGGACACAAAGTGCAAAATGTTTGCCCATTCCAAGCCTGGAGGGACAAAAACTACCCGGGGCTGTGACCCATGAGTTCAAGGCTATGGATACAATAAAAGACGTAGAGGAGATGTGACTAACTAATCCAATCGAGGCCAAAAGCTCTTCTGCACAAGACATCCACTTGTTTATCATGGGTGTCAGTTAGGGCCAATGAACCTTCAATAGGTAAGGTTGTGTGCTTAAAGATCAAATGCACATATTTAAGAAAAGCTTGAATTCACCTAAATTCAAGTCCCTGTGTCATAAGTGTTTCCTGAAAATATCATGTGGTTTGGTTTTCTCTAAATCAGCATCTGTTAATGTGCTCTACGGTAACGAAAACAGTGAAGATTTTTCTGTTCCTATCAAAGAGCGATGACAGCTTTCTTGTCTAGCCTGCTGCTTCAGCACTGAAGTCCCTGATTTGGGGGTAACGAAAATGAAAATTGATGGACTACAAGGGAAGAGAATGGGGGGAGATTTAAGAAAATATGTATATTTATTTTAAAGGGGAAGTAAACATTGCAGGGGTCACTCAAATTGTGAAAGCACAAGAGAAGACCATTCCAACAAGGTACTAGGCTTAGCTGTAAGTGTCAGTAGTCCTGAGATATGAATATCAAATTATCTGTAAATGAAAACAAAGCAGCAGACATTTCATGTAATCTTAAAACAGGAAGTGATGTCACTGAGGGGCCAGCTCCATGTTGTTAATTACAACTTGCCCCTCAGTGACATCACTTTCTGTCTCAGGATCCCATGAAATGGCTGCTGCCTTGTTTTGATTTCCAGAGTATTTAGATATTCATATCTCTGGAATCTTGACACCTACAAGGAAGTTCCATACCTCGTTTGAAATATCTTTTTTGTGTGCTTTCACAATATGAAAGACCCCTCCAGTGTTTACTTCCCCTTTCAACAATACCATTAACTTGACCCACCTCCCCCCCCCCAGGCATGAAGGGATACAAGTCTATAGATTCCAGTCCAGGAACTTTAACACTGCATAATATTTGTAAAAGTAATTGAATGTAGAGTGATCAATTCTTTCTTCCTAGATGGATTACCACATGTAATTTAACAACTGCTGGGCCTATACATGTACATAGTTTATGTATGTTTTGTCTTTTTCAATGTGTACTGTAATATGTGTAATGTATTTCTGTTATTTCCTAAAAATCAAATAAAAAGATTATGTAAAAAAAAAAAAAAAAAAAAAAGTCCCCGATTGTTTGAAGAAGCTGTTGCAGTTCCAGTCAAAGCAGTCTGTAGAGCTAATTGTTTTCACTCAGAATTTGTTACTAACCCATCTGGTTGGTGTTTAGATAAATTAGCTTAAAATCTATCATTCTGTTCTCAGAAAACAGTTGATCATTTGAGTTTCAGTGCTGAACTGTAGTGCCATGAATGAATGTCTGTGAGAAATTACCTTGTCTGTATTACAGCAGTAAGTTCTTTTTCATCAAAACTCTGCATTGTTTTCTGGCTATATGACACAGGGTTATTTAATGGATATAAAATAAATCTAAAGTTTGTTAATTCATAGAAGCAGTGGGTCTTTGATGCAGCCTCCAAAAATAGATTCATGTGAGAACAATTTTGTTATGTCAGCGTGACAAACAGGTGTCTGCCACACCCAGCTATTTCAGGAACAGGAAGAGCAGAGAGAGACAGAACTGCTTGCAGCCACACTGAAAATGTGTAAGCTGGCAGTCCATGCATCTGTTTTCCCATTGTGATAGTGATGCATCAGGAGCTCCCCACTGCTCCCGTACCCCAAGATCAGTACGTTGGGGGTCGAAGACATGAGGGCTGCAGTGGAGAAGCCGCAAAAGTATTTGTTTAAAGAGTGCCACTGAGCAGAAGAAGTCAGGGTTCATTAATATTCACAAGCAGCTCATTATTATGTATAAAATCAGTCCCATAGCACTCACTGGCACTCTTTAAATAAATACTTTTGCATCTTCTCCACTGCAGCCCTCGTGTCTCCGGAACCCAACTAAGTGATCTCAGGGTTAGGGAACACCAGGGGAGCTCCTGATGTGTCACTATCATAGTGAGAAAACAGATACATGTCACCACACATGTGTGGACCACCAGCTTACACATTCTCAGTGCGGTTGCAAGCGGTTCCGCATCTCTGCTCCTCTGGCCCCTCTTTAGAAGAACAAACGTTATGTGGGGCTGGATGGAGACTTAGCCAACATAAGGGACTCTGGCCAAAGTGGTGGTGAGTAAACAGGGCAAACGGACCTCCACTGCGCATGCGTGCAGAACTGAGGGGCTAAAAATAGTGCTGTGCGAAGAGTGAACTGAGACAGTGGAGTGCTTAATGGACCACAGAGGTGACTGTGATACAACGCCTAAATTATTCTTCAGTCAGAGGGTCAGTCCTTTGATCGCAAGATGTCTGCAGGGCACCGCCCACTGTAGCTGTAAAATAAATAAAAATAAAAAAAGCTTAACAGTGTGAGTAGGGAAAAGGGTCTTCGCAGCGCCTGCCTGTACAGTCAGAAAATCTTTACTGCATCAGTTACTAGTGTTTATTAAAAAACACAATCAATAAAAATCACTGCAGCTGGCTGCAGTGCCAATTAGCAGAGTTATCTGCAATTTATGCAGAAACGATCAGCAGCCAGCCTGGTGGGGGTGGGGTGGGGGGCCCCCCATCAAAGTGAATTAAATTCACAGACATCAGTCTGGTGCCAATGTCTGAAGTGCCTTCTCATGTTGGCAGTCCCCTTCCTATCCCATTGTTTTATGAGACAATTATGTGAAAATATAACCTGCGCCACCCACATTTCCGAAGAAACTGTACCACCCAAGGTCATTATTTCAAGCCCTGAAAAAAGCGTTTAAACTAGCAAACTATTCAGATGCAAACCGCTAGTTAATGTATTTAGTGATTATTTATGCATTTATTTATTTAGAACTGCATTATTGATATCTATGCTGCTTATGTGTGAAATATGTCTGTGTGATTTTATCTAATTTGCTTTTAAAGTACTGCACTGTAATGGCGCCATGAACGTCCAGGGAAGGGTGCCAGATGAAAAACTACCAGCACCACCAGCTCTGCATGAACGGTCAAGCTTACATTCTCCAAACCTAGTGCATGGGCACCTCACAGATGGCAGCTCATGATTCACCATTCCTCCCACCTGCTCCCATCACTACATCTGTGCATGAACAGAATAGTACTGTACAGTGCTGCATAGCACCTTATCAGCTTTGACGGGCATGATACAATTAACCTGTTCTCTGATGGGCCTTGGCCCCTGCACCCTACACCTAAATATACCCTGCTTGAAGAGATACTGCTCTGCAACCACATTTTATATAAAGGGCTGATATCTGAATGTTCTGCATTGTACTGTAAGAAAAAATTACTCACCTTAGTAATGTTGTTTCTTCTAATGGAGTCTTGCTATATTATGACATATGCAGTATAACCCCAGGTTAGAACTGCTCCGGAGGTGAAAGAGTTAATTTTCCATGCAGAGCATGGAATCTTGAGCGCGAGCTCGGTTGAACACTCTGTCTGTTGAAGCTTAAACTTAAACTGTCAGATCTTTACGAGCAAAAACTCACTAAGGTTCTGTGTGGAAGTCAGAACCTACACTAGCCCACTGGCTACTAACTACAAAAACACATTTTTTATTCTTGATCCCAAAACAAAGACTCAAGTCAGGTGATTCAAGAAAGAAAAAACAAACATAGCACCTAAGCACCCTAAGAAAGGGTGAAAATAAAGTGGGCTTCTATGAAGTGCCAACACTGCATTGCCCACCCACATCCCAAAAATAGAGGTTCTGAGAGGGGCAGGCTGGGGGGAAGGGGTCATAAAATAGCAAGACTCCATTAGAAGAAACAACATTACTAAGGTGAGTAATTTTTTCTTCAAACAACAAGAAGTCTTGCTATATTATGACATATGCAGACTACACAACAGTACCACCATGGAGGAGGGACAGAACCTACTTGGGAAATAGGCGTGCCAATTCGAGCATCACTCCTAGCCTGGATATCCAGGGAGTAATGCTTAGTAAAAGTGTGAACTGTTTTCCAGGTATCTGCTTGACATATCTCTAGGATAGGAATGTCCCTGGCAGCAGCCAGAGACGCAGCTGTACCTCTGGTAGAGTGAGCCCTCAGGCCTGAGGGAGGAACCTTACCCAGTTTTTCACAGCAGAATTGGATACAAGAGACAATCCACCTGGCAATGGATCTTTTAGTGGCAGGTTTCTCTTTACCAACCTCACCATAAGTGAGGAACAATTGGAGGGATTCAAACCTATGACCCTTGGTACGTTCTATATAGTAGCTAAGGGCTCTTTTGACATCTAAACTGTGTAATCTTCTCTCACCAGAGGAGGAATGGTCAGTGAAGTACACGGGAAGAGACACGGATTGATTAAGGTGGAAGTCCAAAACCACCTTAGGCAAAAACTTCCGGCTAGTCCTGAGGACTACCTTATCTCTATGAAAGGAGATAAAATCGGGCTCCACTGACAAAGTTTGTAGCTCACTTATGCGCCTGGCAGAGGTGATGGCTACCAGAAACACAGTTTTCCAAGTCAAGTACTTAAGCTCTGCTGACGACAATGGCTCAAAAGGGGGTTGCATAAGCTGGGCAATACAAATATTAAGATCCCAAGCAGGGGCAGGGTCCCTGAACAGAGGGCTGGTGTGAAGCAACCCTTTAAAAAACTTGGAGAACACAGGGTGAGCTGAAAAAGAAGAAGGCTTACCTGCTGATAAGAAGACAGACACAGCTGCTAAATGCACTTTTAGGGTAGCTGGTCTCAGCCCCAAGGAATTCAAATGCACCAGATAATCCAGGATCGAGGGCACGCCAGCAGATTCTGGGGAAATATGTTTACCAGTGTGACAACCCACCTCTCCCTCTGGGCTGAAACAGCTTTTAGAGAGGTGTGTGTCCTCGGGTATTCGCTGCCACCAGCCGGGCTTTCCTTCCGGCACCTCTTTCAAGTGTACAAACTTGAATAATCACACGTGCAATTGCACAAGTTAAAGTCTGGTAGTGTGTCTCTTTCAGGTGGCGGATGCTACACAGAGTTTACCTTAGCCAGTGGAAAACCAAATCTTACCTTAGAAAAATGACATCAGAGTCACAACTGTTGAGCAAATAAATAGCTTTTACTTAACAGAAAGTGCAATGAGCATTTACAGGAAATGTATTTACAACACAAGAGAATAGCACTCATACAGGAAAAGTAAACAAATGTTTTTAAACAACAGATGGCAAAAGAAGAAGGCTATTACTGAAATATACCATCACTAAACTTACCCTTCTCTGTCCTTACAAGAGACACTGGACCCTGTTCTAACTGCCAGCTCCCATGGACATACCAGGTAGGCTCCAAGCTTATGTTTCCCCTCACAGCTTCCAAAGGCAAGAGAGAGTTCTCTGTCTTACAGAAGCTTATATAGTCTATGGTGACTAGGTCATTCCTATTCTCCCCTTAAATGCACCAACCAACTAACATGTATGTATTTAATTGTCCCAATCAGAGTGAACACCTATTGGTAACCAATTATATTCCCTTTTCACCTTAAGTTTATATTTGAATGATCCAATCCATTCAAACTGCCCTGTGTCCGTGTCTGCAAGGTCTGTGTGTGTCTGGAGATGTCCACTCGAGATTTATGACCCAGCTCTTATCTAGCAGCTAGGAATTCCACAAGCTGGTTGCTGCTGGAGGATTTCAGCCTCAGTGTATTTTTTCCACACTGCTAAAATATAAGGCATCCACAGAATCCAAACCATTAACTCTTTCCTTCCCATTTCTGTCACAACCAGCACACCAAATGGAAAATCTCTTCCATTTTGAATTATAAGTAGTCCTGGTGGAAGGCTTCCTAGAGGCCTTCAATATATCCAATACACCTTGGGAAAGGTGTAGGTAAGCAAACTAACTCTTCAAAAGCCAAGCCTTGAGATTGAGAGATTTGAGGTTCGGATACCAAACTCGCCCCTGGGCACAAGTTAACAGGTTGTGATTCCTGGGAAGACACAGGGGAAGGTGGACTGCTAAGGACATGAGGAGTGGGTACCAGGGCTGCCTGGCCCAATCTGGAGCAATCAAAATCATCTTGCAGGACCGAGATCTGATTTTGACTAGCACCTTGAAAAGAAGGGGGAAGGGGGGGGAAGCATAGAGGAACTTCCCTTCCCAACTGAGGAGGAAGGCATCCAGAGGGACTGAGCCCAACACTGGGGGCCTGCAGCAAAAAAGGGGAAGTTGGTGATTGTCCGGGGCTGCAAAGAGATCTATTTGTGGGGTGCCCCATCTGGCAAATACTACCTCCAATACCAGGGGGTCCAGTGCCCATTCGTGATGGACCTGGGAAATCCTGCTGAGAGCATCCGCTAGGACATTGTCCTTTCCTGGGAGGTGAACTGCCATAAGGGAGGCATTCAGAGAATAAGCCAGAGACCACAACTTCATTGCTTTGGTGCACAAGGCCGTAGACCGAGTGCCCCCTTGCTTGTTGATGTACCACATTGTAGTGGTATTGTCTGTTCTGATCTGAACAACCTTGTTCTGAACAGATGTGGAAAAAACCTGGAGTGCTAGAAAAACTGCTCTGAGCTCCAGCAAATTGATGTGGAGCAGAGTTTCCTGAGGGGACCACAGCCCTTGGGTGGAAAGGACGCCCATGTGAGCTCCCCACCCCAAGAGAGATGCATCTGTAGTAAGGGTCAAGGAATGAGACTGGGGAGTGAAGGGAACCCCCTGTCTCAGATTGTTCTGATCCTGCCACCACTGAAGGGCCTGGATCAGGGTTCGAGTCACTGGAATCAATTTGGTTAGAGGATCTGTCCTTTGAGACCAAAAGGCTCTCAAATGGAACTGGATGTCCCTCATCTGAAACCTTGCTCCCTGCACTACTGCTGTAGAAGCAGCCATGTGCCCCAGGAGCTGTAGACAATGCCTTGCTGGTCGAGAGACCTGCAGGGTGAAAGAAGAGGCCAGAGAGACCAAGGTCCTTGCTCTCTCCAGAGGGAGAAAGGCTCTGGCTTCTTTTGTGTTCAGTTCTGCCTATGAAGGTGAGAAGCTGGACAGGCTCCAGAACTGACTTTGGGATATTGAGAAGAAAACCTAGAGATGTAAGCAGTTGCTGGGTGACTTGTAAATGTAGTTTGACCTGTTCTGGAGACTGGACTACAATGAGCCAGTCGTCCAGATAAGGAAAGATGGCAATCTTTTGCCTTCTTATATGAGCAACTGCTACTGCCAGGCATTTTGTGAACACCCTCGGGGCCGAGGTGAGGCCGAAGGGCATTGCTCTGAACTGGTAATGGCCTGAGGGCAGTTCGAATCTGAGGTACTTTCAATGGGAACTTCTGATGAGAACGTGGAAGTAGGCATCCTTGAGGTCCAGGGAGGCTAGCCAGTCCCCTGGCCTTAGAGAAGGTAAAATAATCCCCAGTCTCACCATTTTGAACTTTGGTTTTAAAAGGTGCTTGTTTAGATACCCGAGATCCAGGATGGGCCGCCATTCTCCTGTCTTTTTTGGGGTAAGGAAGTACCTGGAGCACAACCCTTTGCCCTGGTGCATGGTTGGAACCCTTTCCACGGCTCTGAGAGCCAGTAGGGAAGAAAATACAGGTTACTCACCTGTAACAGGAGTTCTAGGAATGGTATATGTTGTTCATCCACACTGTCTGGCAGGTTCCTTGCCACTTTAAATCTTGCCGGAAGGTCTTCAAGCTGGCTCCTCCCACCCACCCGGGTGGTAAAACTCTCGGCTCCGCCCCATGATGCCAGATCTGGCCTGCTGGAAGCTCAGGTTGTGCGTCGAAGCCAGGGAGGTCGGGTGGGTCGTGTGGATGAACAACATATACCATTCCTAGAACTCCTGTTACAGGTGAGTAACCTGTATTTCTAGGGACATGGATATGTTGTTCATCCACACTGTCTGGCAGACTTCTAGCAGTTCTCCAGGAGGAGGGAGCCAAGGCGCACACCCCCTACTTAGGGAATAAAGACTGGAGAACCGAGGCCCCAAAACCAGCATCCCGGTGTGACTCAAGGTCGATGTGGTAATGGGTAATGAAGGTGTGTGCCGACTTCTAGGTAGCAGCCCTGCAGATTTCCTGGATAGGGACGTCCCTGGAAGCAGCCACCGATGCAGCAGTATAACGAGTAGAATGAGCTCTTATCCCTCTGGGAGGGTCCATGCCCGCCAACTTATAGCAGAGATCTATGCAGGAGGTGACCCACCTGCTTATCGTCCCGCTTGGCTGCAGGTCTGCCAGGTGCGGCTTCAGCGTAGGTGACAAACAGCTGGCGAACCTCTCCCGAATTTCAGCCTGTAGCTCCTTTATAATAAGCGCGCGCCCTTCTAGGGTCCAAAGTATGGAGCCTGTATTCAGCTTCCGAGGTGTGACTGGGGTAGAACACTGGCAGAGTCAACACCTGGTTAAGGTGAAACTCCGACACCACCTTTGGAAGGAATTTCGGGTTGGGGCGCAGGACAACCTTGTCCCTGTGGAAGACCAGGTAAGGAGACTCGATGCAGAGCGCCTGGAGTTTTCCCATCCTTCTGGCTGACGTGATAGCCACCAAGAAGGCGGTCTTCCACGACAGGTGAGAGAGTTCACACCTGTGCATTGGTTCGAATGGCTTGCCCATGAGCTTTGCCAGTACCAGCAGTAAATCCCATGGAGGTGGAGGTTCTCACCGGAGGGGAAATGTGATCAAGGCCTTGATAAAGCACCACTGTCTCCTGCGCCACTCCACTGCTCCCCGGCCCGCGCCCGGTAAGCAGAGATGCCTGCCAGGTGCACCTTTAGGGTCGTCGACCTAAGCCCTTGACTAGAAAGGGACCATAAACAGTCCAAAATGCTTGCCAAAGAACAGGAGGAAGGGTCCAAGCCCTTGCCCTGACACCAGATGGAAAATCTCTTCCATTTGAAGGCATAGCATTTCCTGGTCGACTCCTTACGGGATGCCTCAACAACATTGAGGACCTCGTCGGAAAGACACAAGGCCTGGAACTCTAGCCGCTCAGGAACCAAGCCATCAGGTGCAGGGATTGAAGGTCCAGATGGAACACCTTCCCCTGATTGACTGAGAGCAGGTCCGGGCGAGCTGGAAGCTGCCTCGGGAGCCTGGAGCTGAGGCTGAGGAGATCTGGGTATCAGAACTGGCGGGACCAGTCTGGGGCTATCAGAATCACCTGCGCCTTGTCCCCCCTTGCCTTGAGAAGCACCTTGTGAATCAAGGGAAATGGGGGAAAGGCGTAAAAGAGGCCCGGGGTCCAGAGCCTCGAGAAGGCATCCCCCTGCAGCGAGCCCTGCTGAGGGGGGCGGGCATGAAACAGCCTCAGCTTCGCGTTCTCCCTGGAGGCAAACAGGTCCACCTGAGGTGTGCCCCAGTGGGAGAACAGATCTTGTACTACCTCCGGCAGGAGAGACCACTCGTGAGATGCAGCCCCTAGCCGGCTCAGGGCATCGGCCAGGGTGTTGGAGGTCCCGCCACATGAATGGCTAGGAGATCGGCCTCCAGGCTGCGCGACGAGTGACCAAATGCGGAGAGCTTCCTTGCATAGAAGCATGGAACGCGTCCCGCCCTGGCGGTTTAGGTAGTACATGGTCGTGGTATTGTCCGTCTGGACTCGGACCACTTGACCCCGGAGAAACAGAGCAAAGGCGGTGAGAGCTAGGCGGACTGCTTGGAGCTCCAGCAGGTTGATGTGGCATCGGGACTCCCACGAGGACCAGAGGCCTGCGCTCGGTGTTCCCCCAGATGGGCACCCCAACCCATCAGAGAGGCATCGGTCGACAGAGAGACCGTCGGCTCGGGGCGGACAAATGGGATGCCCTCCTGCAGATGAGATGGAACGTTCCACCACCGGAGAGCGTTCCACATCTCCTGGGTCACCATCACTAGCTGGTCCAATGGATCGCAGCGCTGTGACCACTGGCTGGCCAGACCCCACTGAAGGGGGCGCATGAGCCAGCGTGCCCAACGGACCACGTTGGTACAGGCTGCCATGAGACCCAGGAGGCGCAGGAAGTCCCGGGCAGGGCGCGATTGCCCAACCAGAACTGATTGGGCAAAGGAGGAAAGAACCTCGGCCCTGTCCATGGAAGCACGTGCTCTGGCTCAAGAGAGTCGAGCTATGCCCGATAAACAGAATCACCTGCTCGCTAGAGTCTGACTTGGCCTCGTTGATGAGAAGGCCGACTTGAGAGCAAACCTGAGGGTCAGATATCTGGACCGCCCACCTCCTGTCTGGAGGGGCTGCTATCAGCCAATCCGTCCAGGTAAGGGTACACCGACCCCCGGGCGCTGCAGGAAAGCTGTCACCACTGCAATGCATCGGGTGAAGACCCTGGGAGCTGAAGACAGGGCCGAAGGGCATGGCTCGAACTCAAGAGGGATCCCTCCGCCGAAGCGAAGGGAATCTCCGATGTGTCGGACGGATAGGCACGTGAAAGAACGCGGCCCTGCAGGTCCAGAGCAGAACCACAGCCGTGTTCCAGAGATGGTATTATCTAGCCAGAGTGACCATCCTGAAAGTTCGAGACCTTAGGAACTTGTTCAGGTCGGTAGGTCGAGAATGGGGCGCCAGCCCCCGCCCCAAAGCTCGGAACCAGGAAGTACCTGGGACACAAACCCCGGAAGCCTGAGGGGGATCCGCTACTTCCTGATCACCTCCTTTGAGGAGAAGAGCGAGGTCGCCCGACGAGCCGAGCAGTGAGGCCGTAAGGACCCCAGGCCCCCGAGGTGCGACGGCTCTGAAGGGCGGGCCTGCTCAATTCTAGAGGCAGGCCTTTTCCTACCACTCTCCAGTACCCACCTGTCCGTGGGTGCACTGGACCAGGCGAAAGGAAGTGTCGGAGCTGCCCTTCTCACTGGGGAACCAGGTGAGGTGACGGGATGGGGGCAACACCCTCAGCCCGTCATTGGGCAGGCTTGGAGGAGGGACCGGCCGAGGGACCTCCTGGGCCTTTACCTCCCTGCTTCCTGTTGGAGGAAGCCGACGGCTTGGGTTTGGGATGCCAAGCCCGAGCCTGCTGGCCCTGACGTTGCTGGGCCGGGCGCGGCGGGGGCGCAGAAGGACAAAAGGGCTTAGGCTGAGGCTTGCGGCCTTTGTCCTTCTGAGCGGAAGAGACCGAGTCCAAGGTAGCATTGGACTTCTCGATCCTCTGCAGGTGATCTTCCACCCAGGGCCGAAGAGGTCAATCCCAAAAAGGGAAACATCCGCCAACTTGTGCTGGGTATCCGGGCAAAGGTGGATATCCTCAGCCTAGCCTCGACGTGACGCATGGCCACTCGCGCCACCAGACCTGGCGATGAGTCCCCAATGTTCAAAGCAGTCTGGAGCCGCTGTTTGCCACTGCCCTGCTCTGGTCCCGGCCTGCCTGACCGTAGTCTGCAGATCCGTCGGAAGATGAGGATTACCTCATCCAGGAGCCCAACAGGGCATGAGAAAATGTGCCATGAGGACGGGCCGAACTGGCCTGGACGAAGGCCGAGAGGACGAGCATAGACTTTCGCCCGCATAATCCAATTTCTTGGATTCCTTGTCGGAGGTTTGTCCACATCCCCATGCTCTCGGCGCTACCGAAAACGCTGTCGGTAACCAACCCTCAGCAGAGGGCTGCCCAAAACCGACAGGGGAAATCAGAATCGATACTTCCTGGCCATCCTGGGCCGGCGAGGGCAGGGAAGCAGGGCGCTGACAGCCCGCGTCATGCCCACTATGGCCTCGGCCACCGGAAAGGCCTCCAGGGGAACCTCGGTCCAGAATCTCCGTGGGGATACCTGGGTCTGCTTAGAACGGGTTTGAGCTTCATCCCGTGGACCTGAGATGAGCCGAAGCAATCCTAGGAAGGACTTAAGGGCTATCGGTCCACCGACTGTCCTCCTGAGGACTCAAGTCCATTCGCTGGGAGAAAAGTGGAGGAATCATCCTCGGACTCGAAGAGTCCTCAAAGAGCTGCCTCGGGCCTGAGCCACCCTCCACCTGCCGAGGCTTATCGAGAGTGAGGGTGACAGACAGCCTATGGGGCAGTCCCTGAGCCGACCGAGAATTTTTGGTCGGAGCCCCAAATAACGCTGTGGAGGCGGAGGTTCCACCAGAATCGGTGGAGTAGCTGGAATTGGTCAACAACCGCCTGGGAACAGGCCTCGGCCACAACGAGGGTTGTTTCGCCTCCGGTGACAGCCACTTAATGGCTGGGGAAGACGACGACTGGGCCGGCTTATTCCCCGGTCAGAAGGAGCTGCTGCCACATGAGTTCCCTATACCTCCGACGCAACTTGGCGCCAAGTCCCCTCGTCCGAGGAGGAGGAGGAGAGAGCGGCGGCGCCGCTGTCGGTGCCGAGATCAAGACCGCCTGGCTGCAGGATCGCTGGACCGCGAAGACGTCCGAGTCCGGAGAACCTCTGCTAGGCCGAGGACGGTGCGAGGTGTCGGGAATCAGCACTCTCCCTCGGCCCGGACAATTCCACCGGAGAGCTCGGAACCGGGAGGCACAAGGCGAGCCGGCGGGACCCTCAACTCCCACCGGGAAACCGGGAGAGGGGATTTCAGTTTCTCCAGCCGACAACTCCGTCTCCAATGGGTCGAGAAAAATCTCGACCGCGCCGACGGAGTCTCGGTCACAACTGGCCTGACGGGACACCGTGAAGCTAGTGGCCGGCCGAGGTCAACCGAGTCGACTGTCTACTACTGGGGAGGGGATCTTCCCGCTCCCTAGGCAGCCGACGGCAGACTTCATTTTTGCTCTTTGGACCGAGAAAAGGTCCAGAAGAAGTTGGACCCTCACCTTTCGTCGAGAGGGTCAGACAAAGCTCCTTAAAAGAAGCAGAATACGAGGCACCGAGAGAGAGCGGGACAAATGCCGCAGCCGAGGTAGAAGCAGCCCGCGCCGCCTCTTCGAGGGCGATCATCTGCTCGAGCTGATCCACCGAAGCCCCGCCGCCGCTGACACCGCCAACCGGGCCTCTTTAGACTTAACCGAGGAAAATCTTTTCGACACCCAGCTGTAAACAGGCAGCACGGCTCGGGGATGTAGGTCGAAAAGAAGAGCACAGGTCGCAGTTTCCGCGGTCGTGGGACAAGGCCTACAGTAGACGCACGGAGTGCGGATCCAGCCCGAGACATCTTCTGCCCGCAAGGGCATCTCCGGAAACCGGGAGTCGATTTGTCCATCGCAGCCGCGAGGGAGAGAAGACCAAAGTCTTTTTAGCAAAAACTTTAATTTCGAAGATTCGAAGAATTAGGAACCAGTCTTATACGCAGAGCATTAAGGAGGGAACCTGAGCTTCCAAGCGGTAAGGAAGATCTGGCGTCATGGGGCGGAGCCGTGAGTTTTACCACCCGGTTGGGTGGGAGGAGCCAGCTTGAAGACCTTCCGGCAAGATTTAAAGTGGCAAGGAACCTGCCAGACAGTGTGGATGAACAACATATCCATGTCCCTAGAACTTCTGTTTCCAGGGCAAGTGCCTCTGAAGGGTTTGCAGATGGAAAAGACCTGGGTCTCATCTTCGGAAATTTTTTGAAGCCGAGAAGCAGTCCCTGGCTTACTACTTCCAGGACCCACTTGTCTGATGTTAAAGACTTCCAGTCCTGAACAAAGTAAGCCAGCCTGCCCCCTACCGGTAGTGGAGAATTGGCCCTGGCCACCCCGTCAGGGAGCCTGTTTTGCAGGGGCTTTGGGTTGAGGGGAGAAGCAGGCCTACTAGAACCCCTTCTGCCCCTTCCTCTAAAGAACCCCTCTGGGCATAAGCAGAAGAGGAGGCCGGCTGGTAAAGGCTCATGAAAAGGCCTGCCCTGCCCCTGACATGCTGCCTTTGAGGAGTGGCTTGCCTTTTGGCTGTGCACTCCTATAGGTGGTCCTATACTCATTCATTTTCTTCATATAATTCTCTGCTCCCAAACAGAGAATTGCCCACAACAGGAAAATCCATAGCCTTAGACTGAGTATCCCTGACAGGGCAGTACATCTGAGCGAGGCCATTCTACTAAGGACACAGATGTAGCCATGACTTTGATGAAACATCATTAGAGTCTACTGCAGCATGAAATGCACCTTGGATGCCTCAATACCATCTGCAGCCACCTGCTCCAGCTCCCTGGCAAGCTGGTCAGGGGCCTGTTTTGCTAGGGCCAGGACAGTATCCCACCTGGATTTCTGGTACCTAGCTGCATGTCATATAATTGGCCTGTCTGAGTCCCAAAGATGCTGCCATGTACTGTTTCTTTGCCATGGCATCCATCCTCCTGGAATCCTTTTCAGGAGGGTGAGAGGCTAGAGGAATATTAGCCTTGTCACAGGCTGCAGCCTGCACTACCCCCCACATGGCTGCATTGCTGGAGAGGAACTCCATATCAGAGCCTGATAAAGCATACCTCTTGTCCATTCTTTTATCCACAGGGAGGATAGAATGAGGAGTTTTCAGAATTTTTACTGTCCGTTTCCTAAATGATTTGTGCAAGGGAATAGACAGTCTCCTAGACTCTGGAATATCCATCATTTCCACAAAATCAGGCTCTTCTTGATCATCAATAGCTTCCTCAACAGGGAGTTGCAGAGTCTCAGCAACTTTCTTGTAAAACAGAAAATGAGAAGGGGACTCAGATAGCCTGGGAAGGGAAACCCCTGAAGGTCTGTCTGGAGAGATGTCCGGTTCAATGGGCACATCCAGACTTTCAAAATCACACTCACTCTCCTCATACCCCTCCTCCGGTTCATAAAAATCCTCAAAATCATAATCTTGAACCGGAGGAACCGACCGCTTCCCAAATGGTGTCGGTTCGGACGGAACTGGGGAAAGAGACTGGACAATTTGAATAGCTTTGGCTATTTCCTCAGCGGTTGGAGAAAGAACTTTTGGCCCCAAACTAGCTGACTTTCTAGTCCTTTTAGTTGGAACCGCTCCTCAGAGCTGGCTTTCGCTGTCTCGAGGAAGTACGCCCTGTCAGTGGCACTTCCTCAGGTTCGGCTGAACCGAACCGGCTGGCCATCCAGGTCAGCGGACTTTTTGGCCTCCCTTTCCCTGAGCCTACCAACTCTCTTTTCCACGGTGGCAGCAGGAAAATTCTTACAAATCTAGCAGTCTGCATTGAGGTGGGCAAACCCCAGACAATATACACAAGTGGTGTGTGGGTCAGCCTTAGCAAAGGCTTCCCCACAGAGGCCACAGTGCTGAAACCCAGTGGGTCCGGTTTTTCTTTTGGGTTTCTCAGACATAGTGCCAGCCTAACCAAAACTTGCCCGTTAATGGCAATCCGCCAAGCAAGACTCTCTTATCGGTTCCCAACCGTGTCACGGGTCGTGGAAAAACATAATAAAATCTTTTTTTTTAGAACCGATAAGAACCGGGAACCGCACTCTAAAGGACTAGAAAGTAATTTTAAACCCAATCTGATCGGTTCAAACCGAACCGAAAAGACGTCTACAAGTTCCACACAGAAGAAATAAACAAAAGCCTATCTATTACTTACAATACCACAGACAGAGCTTGAACCGACAATTGCGGTTAAATTTCGGTAAAATAAACTGAGAATTACACTTTAAAACCGACAAACGAACCGAGCAGCAGGAGGAATCTCCGGAGCGACTGTTCAGTGAGGCGGAGTAAAGAATCTGACAGTTTACGTTTAAGCTTCAACAGACAGAGTGTTCAACCGAGCTCGCGCTCAAGATTCCATGCTCTGCATGGAAAGTTAACTCTTTCACCTCCGGAGCAGTTCTAACCTGGGGTTATACTGCATATGTCATAATATAGCAAGACTTCATGTTGCTTAAATCTATAGTAACCATAGGAGCAACCTGTATGCTGTATGAAATGCATTCACCCTCTTGGAAGATTGCCAGAAGACACCAGCACCTCTAGTGCAACTCCTCCTCACCCCAAGTATCCACAGCATAACTCCCCACCGATTACAGAAACCCAGTATCTACTGTGGAAGGAGATACAGAGGTCAGGTATCACCTGGCCATAACTAAGGAGGGGGGGTGTCGGACATGGGACACACCATCTTCTGGATGATCCATATAATTTCCTCCTTTTTCCTCACTTACCATCCTTCCCGGT
This sequence comes from Neoceratodus forsteri, assembly GCA_016271365.2. Taxonomy (NCBI): domain Eukaryota; kingdom Metazoa; phylum Chordata; order Ceratodontiformes; family Ceratodontidae; genus Neoceratodus; species Neoceratodus forsteri. Next base: position 263,378,767 of record CM028132.1, on the reverse strand, counting down.
GGAACTTCAAGCACAGTTAACTTAAAATTCTCAATGCCTCCTACACAGCTTCTGCCAGCACCATTCATCCAGAACACCAGGTATCAGTGCTGTAGGGGAGGCTCCTATCTGCCCCACCTGGTGGAGGGCGTATGATACAAATATTGACCAGAGGTGAGGGGAATAGTGGGAAAATACTGACCACAAGGGATGAATTATTGCTAGACAAAAGCTATACTGCCCAAAGCCGAAAGCAGAGGGCAATAATTTATCCCAAGGCATCTATATTTTCCTCCTGTTTCCCTCATCCAGGGCTTCAGTTAACTCCATTTTGGGAGTATCCAACTTCCAAAAATAAGGCAAAAACTTCCAAAATAAAGAGGGAGGAAGTTATTGACTTCCAGATGTAAAACCAAAAATGAGAGGACTTCCAAAATTGCAGGCATGAAAGTCAGAAATGGACTGTTAAGAAATTGTATCTTATCACCAACATATTATATTAGCATCCGTAAATCTGTCCTTCCAAGAATACTGACTTCAAAAAGTGGGATCCCGGAAGTATTCTGACTTCCCAAAAATTGGAATGACTTCCAGATTTTAACCTTTGGAAGTTACAAACTTCCACTGAAAATGAATTAACTGAACCCCCCCCTCACCTCTGGTCAACATCCATTTTACTAAACCTTGCCGAGCTACTAAGATTAGAACTGGTAAATAGCTGAAAAAAATATTGCCCAGTCCTAATGAGCTACTGCCCAGTTCTGATGAACTATTGCCTCATTCTTTGCTTTGAACAGGGTAATAGTTCAAAAACCTTGTGTGTCAAATGACTGATCAGATGCCACAATTTTTGGCTAAGGTTTAATAATGATAGATACTATTCCCCAACACACCACGCACACACACACACACACACACACACACAAATTCCCTTCCTCATATGGTCCTTGAATAGTGTCTGGCTGCAGGCGTTTTAGTTTCACGCTGTCCTTCCTAAATAAACTAACCTGAAATTGCATCTCTATGTGGCGTGTGCAAGAGACTGTCTCCCACCGCAGACCACAAGAAACAGAACCTGAAAAGCAGAGGAGAGTTTAGCAATTTTTATTTAAATGTTCTTGTTTACAAAAGGGACACGCACATAGGGTGGCACAGCTACATTGTTTCCATTAGCCTGAATGCTGCTTAGGATCTGGTGGTACCCATGCAGACACAAGAACAGCCAAAATCCACTCTTGTGAGGGCGAGCACATTCATGTGAAGACAAGAAACAAGTAGCAATGCCAAATTCCAACCCAACAGGCAGTGTTAATATTCAAATTTGCAGGTAGATAGCAGGCCCGTCGGTGCAGCACTAGCGCTACCACTCACATGCCGGCAACCCAGGTTCGGATGCAGACTCGGGTCATCGGGGGTCGGCCAGGGGAGGAGAATATAGCATCCTAAGAATCGCTCTGCTCCTCCAGGGAGGGTGGGCAGTCATCCCCACTGTAATACCACCACCTTGGTGATCACAGGTAGAGGTGCAGTCCAGGGATGCTGTGAGAGGGGAGGACGTCGGCAGAGTTCCAGGACGGCTGCACGCTTCTGCATGCTTATGCCCCTTGGAGCTCCTAGTGAGTAGACTTCCTTGAGGGACGGGAGAAAATGGAAAAATCCCCACAGCTGAACCCGGCGATGGCCTCTGGCACACAGCCCAACCACAACACCAGACGATCCAGAGGAGGCCTGACAAAGACTTCAAGCAGGTGGGGAGTGGAAGGAGAGTAGCTCCATTCCTCCCCGCTTAAACCTAGGCAGCATGGAAGTAGCCCACGGTAAGAGGCCCAGGTGTAGCCAGCTCAAGTTGCCTTGGAGGACCAGAGAGAGAGAGAGGCAAGGCTGTGGAGATCTGAAGGGAGCATAAACAGAAGTATAAAAAAAATCTGCCGGCAGATGGTATGTTGTGTTGTTTCTGAAATACAGTGGTTGCATTTCCTCAACAGAATAGCAGCTTATTCCTGAAACCTGAATTCTTCTGTAATACCATAAGGGAAAGCAGGTCATGCCACAAAAGGACAATACTAACAATGCACAGTCAGGAGGTCCCACTACAGACTAGTTAGAATCACATTTGCAAATACTGCAAACAGCAGTGATCTTTGAAGGTGTAGGACACTTGTCAATGAACAAAGCTATCCATTTCATAGCAAGCCCACTGCTGTCCTCCAGCAAATACAAGATAAGGTCAAGATTCAGCTTAGCTGCCTGTATGAACCTATCCTCAATCCAGAAATGGTCCACCTTTCCGGGAGCAGTTATAGATTTCCCTGGTATGTGGCATGACCTTTCAGATGGCTTTGGTTTCTAAATATATCTGCCCTACTTGACTCAGATATGCAGCAGCAATACTATCTCACTGTACGCATAGAGACAGACACATAACACCCCACAGACAGCAGTGGGGGAGTCCATGTAGATACTGGAGAATACTCCTAGACTAAATGGCAGAGGTCACAGCAAATGTCAGTGCAGATCAAATGAAGGCCATCTGGGTAGCCAACTGCTCATCTGAGTGTGTGTGGGGGAAGGAACGAATAGCCAAACTCCCAAGAAGCAGCAGGTCCAGAAGCAAATGATTTGATACCTTTTAATGGACCAACATAGATGTAACAACAAGAACAAAGTGCTCTAGCTTTCGGACCAACCAGTCCTTCTTCAGAAGCTCATGGCAGTTGTTTAGAAAATACAATACTTATAACAGCTAGATAATGCAGAGAAAAACAGAAAAAAATCCCCATTGGTTTAAAATACTCATTTAAAAAAAACCAGAAGATGATGTCAGAGAAGTTTAACAGTACAATACTGCCCTCAGTCCGAATGAACCTTGGGTTCAGATGTGCTTGGTGCAACATACATACAAAGAATCCTACTGCACATAAATTTAATTGACATAAGATAACACTGCTGAAGCAGATAACTCCCAAATCAAGCCATGAGTGTCACAGTCAGTGTAAGGATGTGATTACTGAAAGGCAACCCTCACCCAGCTTAAAGACAAACTAAGATAGTTATAGGGCTTATGAAATTACAATGTATGCATTAAAGACAAGAATTACCAGTAAAGTTGTCTAAAAAACATCAGTGCACACTGTGTGATGTGTAAAACCTAGCTGGACATGCCACCCAGCTGTATTCTCATGCTAAATAAAAGGCCCAAGAAATTACAAAAACCTCAGGACTATATAAATGATAATTTAAATATAAATAGATAATATTAGTGTTAAACAAAAAACTCTAGTCGAGGAACCTCAAGGAATTCAGACCATGCAGCCTGATATGTACTGATGTCAATATATACTGAGAATGTAACAACTTCATGTACCACAAGTGTCTAGGGAATCTGAAAAAGAGATAAAAATGTCATTTATCTCCTCCTGTTCATACAAACAATACAACCTAACCCACCCCACATCACAATAATGTGGGTGGGGGAGATACATAGCTTAAACGAGATGTCTCTCTCTCTCTCCCCCCTCCTTTTTCTCACACACACACACACACACACACACACACACAATCTCTCTCCTAGTGAACCTATATTAACTTCAGTCGCTGTAATTGTTCCCCAAAGGAATACAACTTGTCATGAAATCCTGAGTAAAGTACTACAATATTAGCCTAATGTAAAAAGATATGTGCAGGACCCCAAAGCAAATGAGATCACACATCCCAATATGTACAGAGTTACAAAAATTATATATAACAGTATAAGATAACACTCCTGTATGTACACTAGCAGGCTGGGTAATCTGAATATGGTGCAATGGAATCAATCCCCCCCCCCCCACAGGCAAAGATAAAAAGTAAGGAGAAATTCTTTATGTGTGAAATAAAAATAGTAACACATTATAACTCCACATAGCTAAATAGAGACTTACCTCAATGTGACAGCAAGACCCACATCTGTTATATCACATACCTCTACAACACATACCCACACACATACATACACACACACCGCATCCACATCTCACACATGCTGAAGTCCTATAATATGTCAGTTTGAAGAAGAAAGGTCTGTGGATGTTAGTTTCTGTAGTGTCCCATAAAGCCAATATCCAAGTTCATCCCATCTGCTACCATATTGAGATGTAAATAAGTTTAATCTCAAAAGCTCGTCTCTGTTGTGTGTTTTGAGATTTCCTTTTAAGACCATTACTGACATATCTGAGACTGAGTGGTCAGGCTGGAGAAGTGATGCCCCACTGGTTTTAGTCTTCCTTGCTGTAATAGTATGTCTGTGTGAGTTCATCCTAGTGCGGAGCTGTTGGCGTGTTCTCCTACATAACCTGTTTGTGGACATCTCTTGCACTGAATGAAATAAACAACATGTCGTGACATGCATGTATAACTCCCATGCACCTGGAATTGTCTGTTTTGTGATGTAACCACACAGTCTGAGGTAGAAATGAGATTAAACTTATTTTACATCTCAATATGGTAGCAGATGGGATGAACTTGGATATTGGCTTTATGGCATGTGTGAGATGTGGATGTATGTGTGTGGGTATGTGTTGTGAGGCATGTGATATAACAGATGTGGGGCTTGCTGTCACATTGAGGTAAGTCTCTATTTAGCTATGTGGAGTTATAATGTGTTACTATTTTTATTTCACACACATAAAGAATTTCTCCTTACTTTTTATCTTTGCCTGTGGGGGGGGATTGATTCCATTGCACCATATTCAGATTACCCAGCCTGCTAGTGTACATACAGGAGTGTTATCTTATACTGTTATATATAATTTTTGTAACTCTGTACATATTGGGATGTGTGATCTCATTTGCTTTGGGGTCTTGCACATATCTTTTTACATTAGGCTAATATTGTAGTACTTTACTCAGGATTTCATGACAAGTTGTATTCCTTTGGGGAACAATTACAGCGACTGAAGTTAATATAGGTTCACTAGGAGAGAGATTGAGTGTGTGTGTGTGTGTGTGTGTGTGTGTGTGTGTGTGAGAGAAAAAAGGAGGGGGAGAGAGAGAGAGAGAGAGAGAGACAACATCTCGTTTGTTATATCTCCACCCACATTATTGTGATGTGGGTGGGTTAGGTTGTATTGTTTGTATGAACAGGAGGAGATAAATTACATTTTATCTCTTTTCAGATTCCTAGACACTTGTGGTACATGAAGTTGCTACATTCTCAGTATATATTGACATCAGTACATATCAGGCTGCATGGTCTGAATTCCTTGAGGTTCCTCGACTAGAGTTTTTGTTTAACACTAATATTATCTATTTATATTTAAATTATCATTTATATAGTCCTGAGGTTTTTGTAATTTCTTGGGCCTTTTATTTAGCTTGAGAATACAGCTGGGTGGTATGTCCAGCTAGGTTTACACACATCACACAGTGTGCACTGATGTTTTTAGACAACTTACTGGTAATTCTTGTCTTTAATGCATACATTGTAATTTCATGAGCCCTATAACTATCTTAGTTTGTCTTAAGCTGGTGGGGTTGCCTTTCAGTAATCACATCCTTACACTGACTGACACTCATGGCTTGATTTGGGAGTTATCTGCTTCAGCAGTGTTATCTTATGTCAATTAAATTTATGTGCAGTAGGATTCTTTGTATGTGTGTTGCACCAAGCACACCTGAACCCAAGGTTCATTCGGACTGAGGGCAGTATTGTACTGTTAAACTTCTCTGACATCATCTTCTGGTTTTTTTTAAATGAGTATTTTAAACCAATGGGGATTTTTTCTGTTTTTCTCTGCATTATCTAGCTGTTATAAGTATTGTATTTTCTAAACAACTGCCATGAGCTTCTCAAGAAGGACTGGCTGGTCCGAAAGCTAGAGCACTTTGTTCTTGTTGTTACATCTATGTTGGTCCATTAAAAGGTATCAAATCATTTGCTTCTGGATCTATTCTTGCAAGGACCAATACGGCAACTACTAAATCTAAGAAGCAGCAGGATAACTTTTCACAAAAGGTTATCAGGCATGGCCTAATATCTGTTACAAAAAAACAAACAAAAAAGACAGGCTTCACTAATGAGAGAACAGGCTTGGTAGTAAATAGAGGGACATAATAGACTACAAGGAAATGTTTTTGTACACCAGTAAGAATAAAGCCCAAAACATGAGTGGCAAACAAGGACAGAATTTATTTTTGTTTTGAGCCAGTGGGCTCCGAATCGTTAGATCTCTAAGAAGACCTAAAATAAAGCATGCACAGACTCCGTCTTTTCATATATAGAGATCCAACATTTATGAACATACAAAGTAGCCCGAAGAATTTGGCCTTCTGGTCCATCTAGTCAGCGATGCGCAGGACTTAGGCTGTTGTCCCCACTCCCTGCCACTTCCATAAACTACCTTCTCCCTTTTCATGACGCCCCCCCCCCCCGTATCTATCCCAGCCCCTTTGAAGCTAGCCACTGTCCTCACTGATATCGCCTCTTCTGGTAGAGTATTCCACATGGTCACCACCCTTTCTATGAGGAAAAACAAAATTTAAATACCTGTAAAACTTTCTTTCTCTGATAGCTGGTCTCCGGGCTTCCATACGAAATGCGCTGTACCTCCTGATGCAGATATGCAGGCAGGAACTAAGCTCTGCAGCTGGGGATATGCAGCCCTCCACGCTTCCCGTTTCCACCAGTTCTTCCAAAAGCAGTCCACATATGGCAATACTATATGAACATGGAAACCAAAAACAAGAAAATTAAGCCATTCATAGCCAACTGGCCAACTTTATACATTCTGGGAGGGACACAAAAGCCCGGAGACCAGCTGTCAGAGAAAAAGAATTTACAGGTATTTAAGTTTCTTTTTCTCTCCCCTAAGCTGGTCTCCGGGCTTCCATACAAATGGGATATACAAAAGCAGTACATCCCTAGATATCCCGGGTGGAAAGAATGTTGTGTGCCCTTAAGGGTCCACTACCACCTGAAGAACTCGGCAACCAAAGGACACCTCCGCCGAATGCAGTCACATCCAGTTGGTAAAATTTTGTGAACGTGTGAATGGATGACCAAGTGGCTGCCTTGCATAGGTCTGCTGCAGATGCTTCTCTGAAGTCCACCCACAAAGTGGCCATAGCCCAGGTAGAATGGGCCCTCACCAGGCCAGGCAAGGTTACTCCAGCCTGATCATAAGCAGTGGTGATGACAGAACAGATCCATCTAGCTATAGTCACTCGAAGATTTTTTACCCATATTTTGCCCTGTAGTTAGAATGAACAAACTGGAAGTTTTTCGAATAGAATCCATTCTTATAACATACATTTTCACTGCTCTTCTTGGATCCAGCGTGTGAAATTCCCTTTCTTTTTATTTTTTGGGTGTGGGCAGAAGGAAGGCAGAATCAGGGCCCCGTGTTTACTGCAGCAAAGTGGACCCACATTCTGCGGCAGAACAACTGCTGATTCTGCGGCCATTCTGCGGCAGATAAATTGTGGTCAAACTGCATACCTTCAAGGGGATTAAGTTTTACCCTTTGACTGCCTTCGTGCAACCACTCCACTACACTGAAAGTGGAACAGCAGGCCATTTGACAGTATGCAGTCTTCTTATCACAAATATTAAACTGCAATAATCCAAACCTGGTGTTCTCTTTTAATAACTTTCCTCTCCCACCCAGAATTTGAAGGCTCATCTGTTTTTTCTGGACACTGGTGACTTTTGTTGTTCTCCTAAGTTATAATTGCAGGATGACAAAAACACCCTGCTAAAACTACACAGAAGGCAAAACCTGCTTGGATTTCTTCTGGTTTATATTTACAGTTAGCAGAAATAAAGAGAGACTGCAACTTGAAAGCCATTTTATTTATTTTTTTCTGATTCTGATTAACGATCTTTTAGATTATGTTTTAAAACTAGGAATATCCCAGCTGTCTTGCACAAACATGTTGACTGCAGTGTATAAATCTGCCTGTCGGTGGGGGTGGGGGGAATTGTCTTCCTATAATAGTGACAGAGGGTATAACTTGCAGTGTCTGTATGATTTGTTGACTCTTGATTTTCCTTTTTGGGAACACACTAAAAAAATGCAAGCAAGTTATTCTTATTAAGCTGGAGTAACCTTGGTTAACATGTTCTATTCTCCTCGCAACTCAGGGGGGTTGTGGTGTTCTTCAGTCAGTGACCCTCATTTCACTTATGTATAGCAGCAATAACTACAACTCTCCATTCTGATATTTTTCCTTATCTGTTCACTCCAGTTCTAGTATACCCTGGTCTCCAACTCTACTGCAGCTGGGCAACTTGGCCCTCCTTATAAATTGAGCTTGATGCCAACACTTAGGCTGCAGGTTCAAATCTGCCACGAAATCACTCACACTTGCAGGTACAGATCTGCAGCCCACAAATCAAAACTGTGATCAATGTCCATCAGTGGGGACGGAATCTTCTTCCCAGTCTGCTGCTAGCCACATGTTTCTGCAATCACCTCCTCCTCCAATACCTACCACCACACAGACGTCGATTCCATCTCCATGGGCACCACTAAATCTTCTCACTTCTTGACTACTGCTCGCTGTTCTCACAGTTCTTCCTTCCAAATTCATCTTCCAGGGGTTCAGAATGCACTGTCAGCAGTCTGACAATGAAAAATTAACATGACTGAGCTAGCCACACCTACACAACAGCAAATCATAACTGCTGTGGACCTAATCAAGCTCTGCTGCTCTTGCATCAGTCTCCCCCCTATAATACTGGCTGGACAGAGTTATGTAACAAGAGCCAGCATGAGTCAAGATGCCATGCGGCCACTAGCTTTTCAGCTTAGTAGCGGGGGCATCAGTTAGTTGCCCCTTCTAATGAGTATGTATGCCATTCCATACTTAACATATTAGAAGCTATGCACTTTCCTTGTGTCACCGTATAGCACAGTTAGCATTTCTGCAGCCATATGGCTGGTTTTCCCCGATTTCTGCGGCCAGCCCAGATTTCTACGGCCACTGCTGCAACCACAGAATCGCAGAAAACATGAGGCCCTAGGCAGAATCAACTCTTAGTTGCAGAGGAATGGAGACATAACTTTAGGCAAAAACCCTGGATCTGTTCGGAATACCACCAAGTCCTGATGAAACACAGTATACGGCTCTTTGGTGGATAAGGCTCCTAGCTCGCTGATTCTCCTGGCTAAAGTAATAGCTATGAGAAAAGCGACCTTCATTGTAAGATCCATGAGGGATGTCTCCCTGAGAGGCTCAAAAGGAGCCCTGGTCAAAACTTTGAGAACCAGATTAAGCCTCCAAGGTGGTACCGTTGGCTTGACTGGAGGGTTCTTTAATATTGCTGTCCTCAGAAACCTCCTGACATGGTGATATGAACCCAATGACTCTCCTGAATCCACCAGCAAGAGCGCCCCAGTGCGGAAACCTGAACCCGTAAGGTGACTGCTTGCAGTCCTTTGTCAAATTCATCCTGAAGAAACTGCTGCAGTACAGGTAATGATACTGGCTGGCTCTGAAAGTGTTTGGATTGGAGCCAGAACAACAATTTCCTCCAAATTCTATAATACACTTTTGAGGAAGAGGGGCGACGTGAATTCACCATGATTTCAATAACAGGAGTTGTGTAGCCTAGCTCTTTTAGAGTTTCCCGCTCAATCTCCAGGCCCAGAGAGAGAGAGAGCGTTGTTCAGACTGGGGTGCACTACTGGACCCTGATGGAGAAGGTCCAGGCTGATCTGGAAGGTTAGAGGTGGTTGCCCTGAAAGATGAATTAGAAGCAGGAACCATGGGCGACGAGGCCATCGGGAACAGACTAGAATCATTTCTGCCCTGTCCAGAGCCACTTTGTGGAGGACTCTGGATAGAAGCAGTATTGGAGGAAAGGCATACAGGAGACTGAACTGACCCCAGTCTAGGGGAAAAGGTGTCCTGAGCCACTGCTAGTTTGTCCTTGGCCAGGGAGCAGAATTGCTTTACCTTGGGAGTTTCACCAGCAGGCGAAAAGATGTGAGGATTGCCCCACTGTTCTGTTAGGATATGGAAGGCTATGTCCTTCAGCTCCCATTCCACTGACAGAACATCTTGGCGACTGAGCCAGTCTGCTGTGACATTTTCCTGTCCTGGAATGTACACTGCTCTTATGCTTGCCAAGTGGTGCTCAGCCCACTGGAAGAAAAGAAGAAACTCCCACAGCATTTTTGAGCTTCTTGTTCCGCCCTGATGGTTGCTGTATGCCATCGTTGTTTGATTGTCTGTTACTATCAGTACATCTTGACTAAGGATCTGCTGTTCAAAGTGCATCAGGGCTAGGCGTACTGCTCTCATCTTGAGAATGATTATGCTGTACCTTGTTTCTAACAGCGACTACTTGCCCTGAGCTGACAGCTGATGCAAGTGAGCCCCAGCCCGAGGCTGGCATCGGTCGCGATTTGGATTTGGTGTGGATAGCCCAACTTGCGACCCCTCATGACATCTGACCTCTGAGTCCACCATTGGAGGGAAGTTTTTGTCTGTTGAGAAACTGGGATCAGTTGATGCTGGCCGTGTCTGGACTGGGACCACAGCCTGAGCAAGAGTGCTTGAATGGGCCGCATGTGGACTAGGGCTCAAAGGACTGAATCCGCCAGCGACACTCGAGTCCCAATTAGCTGCATGAAAGAGTGAGACAGCAGCTGAGGAGCTGTATGAAACTTCTTGATGAGCTTCAGCAGGTTCCCGAATTTCACTTCCGAGGCAGACCTTGTTGGGTTGTGTCATGAAGTCTGCCCCCAGGTGGTTCAACATCTGGCTTGGAGTTAGGGAACTTTCTCCAGTTGATGATAAATCCGTGTGCCGACAGGCACCAGACTACCTCCACCACTGCTTGGTCGAGCTGCAGGGCCTTGATGAGAATATCGTCCAAGTAAGGGAAAAGTTGTATCCCTCGGTTCCAAAGGTGAGCTATGACCGCTACTAGCACCTTGGAGAATGTCCCTGGGGCTGAAGAAAGCCTGAATGGCAGTGTTTTGAACTGGAAGTGCTGCTCCCCCTCCTTGAACCCGAGATATTGCCTGTGTAGTTCCTGAATGGGAATATGCAAATAGGCATCTTGCAGATCGACGGATGCCAGAAAATCCCCTTGTTACAACTCCCCGATGATTGATGACAAGTTTTCCATTTTGAAGGGTCTGCTGTGGACAAAATGATTCAAGAATTTGAAGTCCAGGACTGGCATGAATCCCCTGTGCGTTTGGCACAATGAAGAACAGAGAGTAGACCCCCCCAAATTAATCTCTGTGGGGGGAACTTGCTCGATAGCCCCTTCTTGAAGAAGGTCTGTAATGGCCTGTAACATAGCCTGTCTTTTGGATGGGTTGCCCAAGATAGGGGAGGGCACCACAGGAGGTAGTGGGGTCTTGGATTTGAATTCTATTAGGTAACCCTTGCTGAGGATGTCTACGACCATCTGATGTGGTTTGGACCCATTCCTCGATAAAAAAATGAAAGTCTGCCCTCTACTCGAGGATGGGCCCGGATAGCTTCATTGTGACTTCTTGTTGCTGTTTCCAGTGTCTCTGGTGCCACCACCGCCGTCCGCCACCGGATCCACCTCCTGTGAAGTTACGCTGGTTACGCGAGAACCATGTTCTTTTTCCACAGAAATTAAGAGTTTTGACCCTTATTGTAGTCTCGGTCACGAAAATTGCAGCTGGGGCCTGGGGACCACGATTTGCCCCTGCCTCGTGACTGGGCACATGCACCTTAGCCGTCTCCCCGGATTCCTTCACCGCCTCCTTCCGAGCTGAGCCAAACAGGAGGTTACCTTCATAGGGACATTTACCAAATGGCTCTTCAAAGAGGCATCTGCTTGCCAGATCCAAAGCCAGAGATTGCAGCGAGCCGAAGTTTGATAAAACACTGTCCAAGCGGTGCACCTGACTGCCTCCTCTGATACATCTGCTGCATAAGCAGATGCCAAACCCATTAATTACAGCTGATGAATAATAGCCTTGTTCTTCCCTGGGTCCTCAGTGAATTGAAAAGCTAATTCTGAGGCCCGGGTCAGAGCGGCTCAGGCCGGAAAAAGATTGGCAGTTGCCGCCTTGAGACACCTTGCTGATGCTTGGAAGGTCTTCTTTAGTGAGGCATCCACTTTCCTGTCCATTGGGTCCCTGAGTGATGCCCCTCCCTCGGCTGGGATGACTGTCTTCTTGGTGAGGTTTGAAATCAGAGGGTCAATTCTGGGTCAGTCTAGCCACTTTTCAAATGGTTTCTTATCAAACTTCAGGAACTTCAAGATCCACCGAAGCACTGGATAGGTGCATTCTGGACCCTGCCATTCCTTCTTTAGCAAATCCTCTATGGCTGGAGGAATAGGGAAGGCTGTGGCCGGTTTGGCGGTAGATGCCAGGTGAAAGGCCCGTTTCGGCTGTGCTGGAGCCCCTGGTGAAGAATCAAGATGAATTTCAGCTATGACCTTCTTGATGAAAAAGTCTAGGTTCTCCAGGTCAAAGTTTCTGGACGGGGAGTCATCCAAATCCAAAGATGAGTCCACTAGCTCTCCCTCTTCTGGGGAAAAAGAATGGGAGTCTGAGGAACCCGGGCAACGGTCCCTGCAATGCTTACCTTTGTGGGTGCTCCTAGATCTGCTCCGAGAAAATTATTTTCTTCCTCTTGTGGCATGAGGAATGCTGATCCTCCTCATCCGAGGATCTGCTCCTGTATCAGGATTCCTTTATTTTATCATAGTGACGTGAGGACAGCTGTTCCTCTTCTGATGAGGACGGAGACAGGGTCCTCTTTTCTTTTTGCCTTCTTGTGAGGTCAAACATCTGGTGACCCCGGAGGTTGCCAGTCGAAGTATGCAGGGTCCAGTGCAAAGGCCCCATTTAGCTTGTCTATGAGGTCTGGAGCCAGAGAGGGGATTGCAGACTGCTGGGTCTCCCTGGTGGCTGCTCTCTCAGACCTAGTGGCTGCTACTCGCTCAGACCTCACTGTCTGCCAGCTATCAGTCTCAGCAGAGGCATGAGAGGTCTCCGCCATATCCTCCCCAGTTGCAGACGCTGCCTTCTTACATTTTAGGCACAGTGAACCTGCAAAGTTGATTAGAAGAGGGGATTTGCAACGCTGGCATTTTCTGCCCCTGGCAGGCTTGTTTGAGGCCATGACTGAAAATGGCTCTAATCCCCTTTGATCCAGCGTATGCCCCGGAGGTTTCTGAAAAAAATGGGAGGCTGTCTGGAAGAATGCTGAAGCTCTGATGGAACACTGCCTTGGTCCTGATTAGTTAATACTTTCTTGCTCCCTTAGTGCTGATGGGGGGAGAGGGAGCCTGTAGCACAGGTGAGATGCTCCAATATGTCCTCAGCAACACTCCTCATGAACTGCCACGCTCGTCGACGAGAGAGCACTGTAACTTCAACAAGTAGCTGAATTAGAGCTGCAGACCCACCGTCGATGAGCAGCTGAAAGTCAGGGAGCCAGCGTCGACGGGAGAAAAATGGCATTGCCGTCGACGAGGAGAATCCTCTCAGAGCACTGAGGTGCTATTAATGTCCAATCCCCGAAAAATGGCACCCATCGATGTAATCCACCAGTCGACTAACTCTGAGGCTAAAATGAACACTGGGTTGAGCCCAGAATCACAGGAAAAACCTCCGCGGTAAAATGGAGCCAGTCTGTGCAGCTTGCAAGACTGAGACTGGAACCCACAGAACGGTGCTCTAAAGTGATGAGTTTCTTCAGCAATCCCAGTAAGAAATTCAATTTTGTGACTTACAGTCAGATGTCTTCAGCCCTGCCACATGGTGATAAGAGTGCTGCTGCAGAGTACCTGCCAGCTGGAAGACG